>CM017897.1:19321763-19346763 GCA_008369825.1 Triplophysa tibetana
GCCTGCTCGGAGAAGGCACGTATATATTACATAGAAGAAAACCACGTGGGGATGTAAAATAGTTCTGTTTGTCTGTGTTATTGTCTGTTATTGTCTCTGTCAGTGTCTAAAGAAATTGAGAGAGTAGGAAGGAGGGGCTGCTGGCCACAGTCCCAGAATGAGTAGTGACTATGTGTGTGTGAGCAATGTGTGTGTGAGAAGTCATGTGTGAAGGAGCACGGAGCAAGGGAGAAGATAGAAAACTATAATAAGTAAAGCTCTTTATTTTAAAGAATGAGTTTAGGATATGAATAAGAGTTTTGAATGTATTTTGGAAATGATTTATTATAAATAATGTGATATTCTGAAAAGGAATAAGAAAATGTCATTGTATGCTGAAATATTGTGACCAAAGTAAAAAAGAACATGAGGTGTATATGAGACGATCAGGGCATTGCTTTGTGAGAGCTCATATAGAACAAACACCTAGACAAAAGAAGGTGATATATTAGGGACGATCACGGCTGAAAAGCTGTGTGAGAGCCAACATAGGAAAATCACCCATGGTCACGATACGATGCATGTACTGCATTTTTTTTCCAAGCTTATTTAATAATAAAGGAAACGCTAGTAACAAACCATATAAAAATAGAAGTAGTTTGAGTCTCAATCTGGAAGTATTTGATTTATTAGACTCAACCAAATACATTATTGTTTGAACATTAAGAATATTCCCTCTTGGAAAGATTAAGTCTTGTAATTTTTTAGTATCAAGTTTTATGAATTACCTTTCCCCAACAGCAACTATTTTTATTTTTTATTTTTATTGTAGCATATTAAAAAAGTGAGGTTGAGGTTTTCTGATAAATGCTCCTCTCTATTGATATTGTTGAATGATATGAAACCCTCGTTGCCCATATTGAACATTGATCTTAAATTAATTGTTAAATTTCATGTCTTAAACTTTTTGCCCCATTGGTGATTTTTGCCTTATGTTGTTTTTTATTTCAGTTTACTGCATTACAGTTGCATGGCTGAAGAGGGGCCAGGCCTTGATTATGAGAGAAGAGAGGCCTTTCATACTAAGGCACTGACCCTAAGAAAAGTACTGTCTGAAACTAGGGGAATTGGAAATCACTTTTGGCAAGAAGATACATACATTGATGAGAAGGGGGTAGAACAAGTTCTGTAACAAGTAAGAAAAGACTGGTACCTGAATCAACTGACAGAGATTCGAAACTTAGAAATTGTCCAATCGGAGTGTCCCTGAATTGGGAAGAAATTGTAAAAACCTGTTGTAAAGTAGATGTGTTGAAACACTACCTGAATGAGGTCTGTGTATATCAGTATAACAGATGTAATTGTCCCTCAGGTCTGACAGCAAGAACATTATTGGTTCAAAGGATCCCCATTGGTGGCCTAACAGGAGATTACTATGAGATAGGAGAGCTGCAGGGGTTTTCCTTAGGGCGGGGACAAACTGGGCGGCTTATTGGTTTCCCTGAGCTGAGAGTCTATGCAGAAACTCGATATGTAAACTGGGCAAGTAAGATCTTATGTACTTGGAATGAATTTGGAGAAGTGGTTCCTCAACAGTTTGTGGCAGTAACTTTGAAAAAATTGGTGATGGAAATAGCCCCAGAGAACCCTAGGTCCTGGTTTGCACCTTAAATGCTTAAATAAACCAATGAAACACATCTAAAATCTCTGTACTTTTCTCTTTATAATAATACATTTAGGAATATTACTGATTTGTGCATTGTTTAAGTATGTCGTCCACCCCTGTAGATTTGTTGGGGTCCAGATATCCGGTATGCAAAAATTCAATAGAAAGAATATCTAAGAAATGGGCCGTTAGAACCAAAAACTTGAGAACAATATGGCCAGAAAATGGTACCTTTGATGTAACAGTGTGTGAGGAAATGGAGGGACTAATTAAGAACCATAAACCAAAAGACAGAAGCAAAAAACGAGAAGAAAAGAGAAAATTAGAACAGGAAGTACTCAACCTGTTCAAAAATGAAGGAGTTAATTTCCTGAAAAATATGAGAAAAATAAGAGAAGTGTTAAAAAAGGATGATGAGAAGAAGGAAGAAAACTTTGAGAAAATGACTCAGCCACCTCCCTATGAACCTCCCAGTCAAAAGTTAGAAAAGATACAAACATCAACTCAAATGCCAATGGTGGCAATAAAAGGAGATGTCAAGATAGAAGGACAGGTAGAAATAGGTACAGACACAAATGAGAAGGACAGAGCAGAAAAGAATAAGGACGACAGGGCTAGGCAACAATCCCCAGGTTACAGGAACTTAGAGGATGAGGATGGCAGAGGTGCATGCGGTCCTGATCCTTATGGCGAACTGGTAGAGGCACTGAACAACATAGCAAAGAGACGTGAGGAGACCTACGAAAGTGTGACAGAAGATCTAATACAAATACATACAGATTCTGCACATGCTTTAAGTCAAGGTTCAGGCAACAGCTCAGAAGGAGGAGAGGAAGAAGAAGAGGATGCCCCTAGAGTCAGAAGCCAAGAAAAGACACAGCGTCCGAAAATCGACAAAAGAGCCCCTCCGGGATCAGCCTTAAGGAGCCTCCCAAGAGGAGAGCGAAAGCTGGTCACGGGGAGCCTCTATCTCCAGGATGATCCTGAGGAGTGGCACCAGCACTGGACCCGAGAACCACAGGGGAGACTGACAAGATCTGCAAGTGTCACACTCCTTCCTGAAGTCACAATACCGAAGTCGCGTGACACAAAAAGAGGAACGCAGTGTCCCATATTAATAAAAGGGGCTCAAGCACAATACGTGCCATGGGCATCTCAAGACCTGGATGGACTGGTTGCACGCCTGCCAAACCTAGATGAAGGGGCAGGCAAGTGGATCAGACTGCTGGAGGAGGAGACAACAGGAAAGCTATTGGCATTGGGGGATATCAAAGCACTCCTTGCCAAATGCGTGGGAAGTTCCAAGCTGAATGAACTTTTAAGAGCAGCAGGCATCCAAGCGATAGACATCCCAGATCTAGACGGATACCCATTCGACAGATATAGAAGGCGAATATGGCAAGGGTTAAGAGACGAATTCCCCAACCGCATCGATCCCCGAGCCCTCAAGGGAGAACAGATGGGAGAGGAAGAGAACCCTGCCACCTACATACAGAAACAAATGAGGAAGTGGAAGCAAGAGCTTGAAAGAGATCCTGATGAAGACTTATTGATGACGACATTGTTCAGAAATGCTGTTGCCGATGCAATGCCTCCGCTAGTAAAGGCCAAGCTGGAGGATGTAGTGGGTCTGAACTCCAAGTCACACAAAGAGTTCTGTGATCATGTGACCCATGCAGTCGAACAGTATAGAAGAAATGAACTAAAGCTGAGAAATCAAGAAAAGGATCTTCAAAGAAAACTGGTACAGCTACAGCTCGAAGAACTGGCAAGAAAGAAGAAGACGCAAGCCGTGGTCAAAGACAGAGATGAAGAAAAAGATCATGCAGCGATGATGGCTCCAGTAAATGTCCCAGTTCCTATGGCACCGCAACCGGGTGCAGCCACTGTACAACAAACACCTGGGAGTGGACCTCAGCAGCCAGCGCCTATTGTCATCTATATGAAGCCTGAACAACAAAACAGATTTGGCCCAAGACCTATGCAAGGGGAACAAGGAAGACAGAACAGAGGAAGGAACTCATGTTGGGGATGCGGACAACAGGGGCACAACAGAAGAGAATGTCCCACCAACCCTTGGAATGCAAACCAGCAACAAGGTTCCCGATGGCAAGCAGGCCAACAACAACGACCTCCATGGCAAAATCAGAGGCAACAGCGACCCCAATGGCAGGAAGGGCAACAACAACCCCCATGGCAAGAGCAGAATCAACAGGGGCCCCGCTGGCAGGACCAACCAAATCAACCAGAACAAGGACATCAGCAACAGGGACCAGTCAACCCATGGCGAGGTCCAGATGTCGGATACTAGGGCTGCCAAGAAGATCCTAAGGGGAGGGGTCAGCACCCAATGATAACTGAAGATGCTGATGCAGAACCGATGCTGCAGGTCAATATTGAAGGCAAGAACACACCAATGATGATAGACACTGGAGCAACTTATACATGTATAAGCTCAAGTCATGCCTCACACCTCCCCATGTCTGGCAAGTTCGCAAAGACAGTAGGATTTTCTGGACAAACGCAGCTAATTCCAATAACGGCTCCAGTGCGTCTAAGGACAAAGGACAAAGAAGTAACTCTGCCTATCCTAGTATCAGAGCAGACCCCTGTTAATCTGTTAGGGAGGGATGCCCTATGTAAACTAAAGCTACAAATATCATGTTCCCCTGAAGGTATTTACATTGCCAGCAAGGGGGTTAGGCAAATGGTAGTCACAGCCCCCCAGGCCAATGCCTACTGGATAGGAGAGTTAGAGGAAGAGGTAGGGAAGACAGTGCGAAAATGGGAAAAGTTTGTTAAAGAACAACTCAAAGACCCCAAGTTACCTGAATTAGAATTTCACTATGATATATGACCCACTGAGGAGAGTAGACATAGAGAAAAAGTGGTTGCAAGAAACCAAAAATAAGAAAGTTCCCCTCATTTCACAGCATATAATAATAGGACCACAAGGAGCGGCATTACAAGTTGACAGTAATGAGTTTATTGAAGAATGGTTCCAGATCCCAAATTCAGTCCCCCATGTTACATTGTATTTAGAGCAGGGAAGTGAGAACAAAGAAATAGGCCCAATGATGAGAAAAGCCAAAGGAATACAATGGAAGAGCACGGACAACCCCTTAATTTTTATTTCAGCAGATAAACATTTCATGAAAATTGCATGCGCAACAATTATGCAGGGAACTCCTAGAGAGGTGGAAGTCAGTAATCAAAGACACATGAATTTGGAAATCATCTTGGAAAAAGAGATGAAACAAACGGAGCTGATTGAAGAGATGGAGCAATTAGTTCCTGAAGAATTGTGGTCAAAACATGACACGGATGTTGGACTGATAAAAGCTGCTAGCCCTATAGTAATTAAGACAAAACCAGGGGCTAAGTTACCATACAAGTACCAATATCCATTAAAACCTGAAGCCATAAAAGGCATCAGAGGAACAATTGAAGGACTAACCACAGCAGGAGTGCTGTTTGAGACATCCAGTCCTTGTAACACTCCTATATTGCCAGTTACCAAAGCAGATAAAGCCAAATGGCGCTTGGTACATGATCTAAGGGCAATCAATGAGATAGTAGAAGATTGGCCAGCAGAAGTTCCGAACCCTCACACCCTGCTTACAAATGTGCCACCTGATGCTAAGTATTTTACAGTGATTGATCTTTGCTCTGCCTTTTTCAGCATTCCATTGGCAGAAAGTAGCAGACATTTGTTTGCTTTTACTTATGAGGGGAAGCAAATATCCTATACCAGGGTCCCTCAAGGGTTCCGCCATAGCCCTCACATATTTAATCAGCTGTTAAAGGCTGATCTGGAAGATCTGGTACTGGACAGTACACTTCTCCAGTATGTGGATGACTTGTTGATCTGTGCCCCTACACTTGAGCAATGCCACAGAGATTCCATTAAAGTCCTGACTAAATTAGCAGAAGGAGGACATAAAGCCTCAAAAGCAAAGCTGCAATATTGCCTTCCCCAAGTAGAGTACTTGGGAAGATTAATTGCATATAAAACCAAAGCAATATCACAAAGCCAATTGGAAGGAATTAGCAAAGTGCCGCTTCCACAGACTGTTGGTCATATGATGACATTCCTGGGCATGACTGGATTCAGCTCAGATTGGATAGAGGATTATGCAATCAAAACTGCCCCATTGAGAGCCTTAATGAAACAGGCAGGGCAGCAAAATTTAAGAACCACACTCACATGGAATAATGATGCGACAATAGCATTCGAATCTATTAAGAGAGAACTGCAAAGTGCTCCAGCTCTCACAAGTCCTGACTATACAAAACCCTTTCACCTCTATGTAGCTAACAGAAAAGAGGGATATGCCTCTGCAGTATTAATGCAGGAGACTTGTAAGGGGAGGGGAAAACAGCCCATTGCCTTTTATAGTACAAGGTTGGACAGTGTAGCACAGGGGTATCCTCCTTGTTATCAAGGACTCGCAGCTGTATATTATGCTTATGAGAAGGCTTCTACTTTGACTATGGGTTACCCTGTGATAATATATGCACATCATAAGGTGGTGGAAATGTTGGAACAAGGTAGATTTGTTTTGACACAGGCCAGAAGCCTGGCATATTCAGCTCTTTTGACATATCCTGATGTAACATTAAAGCATTGTGCTACTGTAAACCCAGCAAATTACATACCTCTGGATAATGAAGGCACGCCACATGATTGTGTGGCTGAATCATTGGCGTTTACCCGTCTTAGACCAGATTTAGAGTCTACGCCCATAGTAAATGCGGTGGCTGATTATTTTGTAGATGGCTCTTGCTTCAGAGACCATTTGGGAAATCATGCTGGCTTTGCTGTGGTTAAACGAGAAGGGAGTGAGTTTCTTCCTGTAGTTTCTCAACAATGTGAACAGCCTTGTTCAGCACAACTGGCTGAGTTGAAAGCCCTGACAACAGCTTGCCAGCTGGCAAAGGGGCAAGTTGTAAATATTTATACAGACTCTGCGTATGCGCATGGAGTTTGTCATCTTTATGGAGCAGTTTGGAAACAAAGAGGGTTCAGAAAAAGTGATGGTACCCCAATACAGCATGCCGAGCAGATTGTACAGTTAATTTCAGCTATGATGCAACCCAAACTCTTGGGTATTATTAAATGCCAAGCGCACAAAAAGGGAAAGGACTTTGTAATACAAGGAAATAATGCTGCCGATGCAGAGGCTAGAAAAGCCTCAGGGTGTCAAGTTGCTGTAATGGCCCCCATGGTGTTAATACAGCCTGAGCCCCGAATTGCAGACCTTGCTCGCATACAAGAGCAGGCTAGTGCTGTCGAACAATCAGTATGGCAGCAAAGGGGGGCCACAAGAGATGTGAATGGAGTATGGCGATCTCATGAAGGACTAATCATTGCACCACATGCTCTATTGACTGTGTTAATTTCTGAGACACATGGATTTGATCATTGCGGTCGAAATGAGATACTGAGAAAAATCAAGCAACAAGGATATTGGTCACCTTATTTGCAAGCGACAGTGGATGATTTTCTAACAGGGTGTGATATTTGTGCTCAGAACAATGTGAGAAAAGGGACTTCAGCACCTATAGGGCACATCCCTGTACCCGAAGGACCTTTTAAACACTTGGTAATGGATTATGTCGACATGATCAAGCCAGTCAGAGGCAAAAGATACATGCTGGTGATAATAGATAGATTCAGCAGATGGGTGGAGGCTGTGCCATCATCTGACCAGGGCTCTGGGACTGTGATTAAGTTTTTGACAAGAGAAGTGATTCCCAGGTTTGGAATTCCATCTGAGATCAGTTCCGACAACGGCTCCTCATTTATTCAAAGAACGGTAAAGACTGTCTTGCAACAGTTGCGAATAAAACAGCGGCTAGGGTGTGTTTACCATCCCCAATCTCAAGGGATGGTGGAGAAAGCAAACGGAACCCTAAAGGCAAAGATTAGCAAAATCTGTGCAGACACCAAATTGAACTGGGTAGATGCCTTACCACTAGCGCTAATGAACTATCGCATGCAAACTAACAGGACTACAAATTTGACTCCACATGAGATGCTCACGGGTAGGCCTATGCCAGTGCCTTACTTAAGAGGCCCTTATGATGGACCGCCTTTGGAGCAATTGCAAGTTGAGTTAAGAACGTACATGAGGCAATTAACTGCTATACATGAGGCTATATCTTCACAGGAACAACGCCGAGGGCCTAGAGAGGACGAAGAAGCTCCGTGTGCAATCGTTCCAGGAGACAAAGTGTATCTAAGAGTCTTCAGAAGAAAATGGAATGAGCCAAGGCGGGAGGGACCCTACACAGTCACACGAGCAACACCGACAGCAGTACAAGTGGAGGGGAGCACTACCTGGTACCATCTGAATCACTGCACCAGAGTACCACAACTGCGACGGCGAGATCCTGAGCAAACTGACGAGGAAGCCGAGGACTTATCAGAAATTTCAGACGAGGGTCAGAGACAAGATGATAGTCAGAGAACCCCCGAGGGGATTCCAGAGTCCGCACCGGAGACGTCTAGGGCAGCTGAGGGACAACCGGAGCAGCTCCCGCAGCACGAGCCAGAGCGGAGGACACAGCAGGAGGAGCCACACCAGGAGCCAGAGCCGGCACAGACAGAGCACGAATCACAGACAGAACAGGAGCCCGACGAGCCAAGACAGAGCACAGAACAGGGACACCCGGAGGAACATGCTATCAGGACTATATACGATCCTGACATACATGGGGAACATAGTGCAACAAGAGATAGCCGCTATAGACCAGAACCAGACACCACCCCAACCACAGCAGGTGCCGGTGAACCACGGCCGGGCCCAAGTCGGGAGGGAGATGCAGGACCTTATGGTCACGGTACTACTCTTGATGAGCTTGGTGCAGACCGTACCCCAGACCGAGAGCTTGCCAGCCCAGAATTATCCGCCGAGCAACTACTGGCAGAAGAATTCCCAACAATTAACTTGTCGGCACTTGAATGGTCACCCGACGATTTCAACCTGTGATGAAGTGTCCCAGTATGAGAGACTTTGGGACAGTGCTGTTCAAAATGAATGGTACAGGTGGGCACATTTCACAGTAGATCAATCATTCATGGACAGTTGTGTGTTTTGCACCCCATCACCAATGAGCAGGCTGATTGTTGTACCAAACCCATATGATTACAGACATTGTGCTGGACATTATTCAAAGCAGTGTAATGCAGAGAGAAACAATGTTCCTTTTTGCCATGCAGAATGTTTAGCCCTGGCAGGACGTGAAAACAGGGAACGCTACTATACTCATGCATTATGGGGAGAGGAGTGCATGGATATTGATGTAAGGATCCCAACGAATATGATTGAAGTTCCAGTGGTTTATAAAATAGATTATACATTGCAGTACGAATGTTACAATAGTACAAATGAAAAAGCGGGTCTAAATGTGGGAATTTTTGGAGGAAATTGTATAACTATTTGGCATTTAGATAAAATTATGCGAAGTCAGAAGGGAGTAAATAGACAATGGGATAAAAGGTTTGCTTCTGCTACACTTACAGATAACTTCACAGTAATAGGATGGGAAGATTGCCCAAACATGACAATTGGATGGCCCTTGATTGAATCTTATGAAACTCAGGTTAATGCTATAGCCGACTACTTTTGGGTGTGTGGGGAAAGCAAACTAAGACCGACACTACCAAAACATTGGAGAGGTTTATGTGCAAGAGTAAAACTAATACAAGATGCCACTATGATCACATGGGATCCGAATGAGAATGTTAAAAGTGAACCAAAACAGAAAATAGTGAAAAGGGCTTACCAAAGTGACCCAAATGTTTATATTGATGCCATTGGTCAACCTAGAAATATCCCACACCAGTTTAAAGCAAGAGATGAAGTTAAATCTGGATTTGAGTCTATTTTTGTATGGATTACACCAAATAAGAACACAGAATGGATTAATTATGTGTATTACAATCAACAGAGATTTATTAACTACACAAATGATGCACTTAAAGCTCTTGGGGAACAATTAGCCCCAACAAGTAAAATGGCCTGGCAAAACAGACAAGCTCTAAATTGGTTATTAGCTGAAAAAGGAGGAGTCTGTGTGATGTTCGGAGAAGATTGCTGTACTTACATTCCTAATAATACTGCCCCTGATGGTTCGTTTACTCGTGCTATGGAAAAATTGAAAAACCTTAGAGATGAAATAACAGCTAATGCTGGAAGAGATAAGGCAGTTGGGACATGGTTTGAGTCAATGTTTGGGTTCTGGGGCGAATGGCTGACCAAAGTAGGAGTAACGATTGTTATTGTGTTGGTGGTCTCTGCAGTGTTGTTCTGTTGTGTTCTCCCCATACTAAGATCTTTGTTGGTTAAGGCCACAGCTAGACAAATGTTACTGCATACAGAGTTGAATGTACAGCATGACTCTGAGGCATTTATGTTAACCATGATTACAGCAATGGACAAATGTGAAGAATATGAGACCCCTTAGCTTGTTAAACAACCAAACCAGAAAAAGGGTGCCACTTTTATTTTACTATTATGACGATGTTTGTATATAAGAAAGGGAGAGAGTCTAGAATTGTATGTCTTTTTGGGGCGTGTAGTGTAGTTATAGTCTTCTAGATATAAATAGGCAGGAAGATAGTTTTGTTTGTTGTTTTTGGCAAAAACCCTTTCCCCTTGTTTTTCTTTGCCCATGGTAGATCCCAAAATGTCAATAAGAGGGATATGCATTATGTATTTCTTTCTTTCTTTCTTTCTGCCACTATCATCACAATATACAGGCCAAAACTGGGGGTGCTCCAGAGGAGGTTGCAGGTGATCGTCAAACTGTCGTCCGCAGCGAAATTCAGAAAACGGCAGGAGGTTAAACTCAGATGGGAACGACGTCTTCCGCTGCAAGAAGACGAGTATTCCCGGGAAGGGTGCCCAACGTGGTATAGGAGAGTAGTGCTACATCCTGCACGACCGGGGTACCCAAGACGACACCTAGGACCAGTGGCAAGGCAAATATTGGAACAGGATCCAGCGGTTCTGGCAGTAGGACAGTCAGTTGTTGTCCCAGCTGACTACGACAACCAGGTCGGGATAACTTTTGTCTTTTTCTTCACAAAACCTGGACATCGACCAGTTATAGACCGAGGAGAGAGCACTTTGAAAACAACACGTCATAATTTACCAATCACGGAGTGGGAATACCAGTGTGCGCATTACCCAAGGAACTAGACCTGTGAGTAGGAGTACAAGGGCAAAAGTGCCAGTGGAAGAACCACTTCTTTTAGTGAAGGTGGGGGCCACCCACTGGACGAACATAGTTAGCTTAAAAATCATTAGTTACCCTTAAAAGAACTCCTTTAGTGACCTCACCCATTCGCGACAAATGTGGATGCCATTCTCCATCGCAGAAAAGAGGAATACATGATTGATGTCAGCTGCCTTTAAACAGTTTGCTGAGAAGTTCAGGCCATATCATATGATCGATTCCCCACACCGACAAGTACCTGCGGACCGGATAAGAGGGACATCGCTCTATTTCCCTTCAAGAAGTGAAGGTACTGAAGGACAGTGTTATTATGACTTGGTGATCTCTGGATATGTGTCTGCAGTTTCAGGACAAAGACGACCACAGTCACAGATAGACACTTTGAGATTGTTACCACGGGATGATGCTATACTGGCTGTAGGGTTTACTTCAACACAAGAGGATACATGGACTGAAAGAAAACCAAGTTGGACTTTAACTGTGTACACTCAATATTTGCTTTGGCCCTTAATTAACCTACATACAGGGGATTTGACATTAAAACCACATAATTGTCACACACGATTTAAAGCGGGATCCAGATTAAGACCAGGTCAGTGGATGATCTTCAACATGACTCTACCCTTCTCTGCGTGACTCTTCTCCCTTTTAAAACCTCATGCAGCTGTTCACCCTTCTTCCTTCCCATGTCTTTAACGAAGGATAGTATTTAAACTGGAATGAATCTGTAAAATGTGAAAAAAAGACACATGCATCTAGAACATACAGCTGTAACCACAAGTGGAGATGAATGCAGAAACCAGCACCCCCTGGAGTCTGGAGAGGGTGTTGTTCAGGGAAAAGTTTGAACCACACGAGGAGCAGAAACCAACAAAATTGCCCAAAAGAGAAGCACTTATTCTTCAATAAAAAATATATTGCTTCTCTTTGTAGTCGTCTGGATAGCTCTTTGAACTGTGCATTGACAGAAGGAAATGATAAAACGTAAATTAAGTCAAAAGGTCAGTAAGCAAAAATGTACTCAACTTGATTGGACTTTCTAGTCAATTTGGAAAGACAGACGCATAAGTTGGAGCCAATATCATCTTGTTCACATTCCAGGAGGATTGCCTTGAGTGACATACCGAAATATCCTAAGATGAGTCATGTCTTGAGCTTAAAACACAATTAAAACTACCCCAAAGAGAAGCACTTATGAATATTTTACCAACTAATGCTACTATTTGAAGTAATCTTACTGTGCAATGAGATTAAATGAAAATTCCTCCCAAAATTCAGTGTGAAGATCCAGAAGGATGTTCACTGCTGCAGTATGAGTCACTTAAAACTACCCCAACAAATAGCAATTACTCTATACAGCTGACAATTCAATGCTATTGTGAGGGTACTGCTAGTGGTAGTTTAAAAAAATGCTCATTGTATATTCAAAAACAGTGTAGCAGCAATGGAGATAAATTACAGACAGAGACACTTGGTGCATGTTCTAGGCTGCTAAATAAAGCTGATCTGTAGCTAGCAGTGCACAACACCCATTTAAAGCATGTGCTTGTCCACCTGGCTCTTCGTTGGTCGTTCACACTTTTTGGGCATTCAGGGCCCATCAAGTGTTGATTGCTGTGACAATATCCTTGGAACGACTCTGCCCTTTTCAAAATGTGCTGGACACTTCTCACTTTTAAAAACCTTATGCAGATGTTCACAGTCCTTCCTTCCCATGTGTTTAACGACGTATAGCATTGAGATTCTTCTGAATGTTCTGGATGCCTTTTTTTTTTTCTTTTATTTGACAGATTTCCCATTTACATGCTATCCGTCGTTAAAGACATGGGAAGGAATGGCTGTGAACATCTACATAACGGCAACAGTTAGCAGGAAGCAGTTTCTTCAAGACTCCAACCCCAAACAATGCCTCGACCCGGATTCGCTGAGGCCACAGCAAAGAACTAACCAACCAAACGATCAAGCCGAGCTAACAGACGGCTGGGCCCAAGATGAAGTTTGGTCTTTCGCCTCTATAGATACAATTCAGCAGCTGAGATAAATGTATGGCAAACGTATTTGGCAGGATTCGAACCTGCGCGGGGAGACCCCAATGGATTTCTAGTCCATCGCCTTAACCACTCGGCCCCGACTACACAAAGTTTCGTGCCTTCTCGCATTCGTTTGCTTGCTCCTGCTGCTACTGCTGCTCACCGAGGCGAAAAGCCAAAGCAGCAAAAGCAGGAGGTGTGCGCTAAAGTCGGCAATCGTCGCCCGAACAGGGACTTGAACCCTGGACCCTCAGATTAAAAGTCTAACTGCTCTACCGACTGAGCTATCCAGGCTATTGTCGGTGCTAGTGTACGTTCTTCTCACATACACAGTTATCAGTGATGGCACCCTAAAACTCTGCCTGATCGTTTGGACGCATTTACAGACAAGGGCCGCGCGTGGATTCCTGCCCGGCTAGCTCAGTCGGTAGAGCATGAGACTCTTAATCTCAGGGTCGTGGGTTCGAGCCCCACGTTGGGCGCTAAAAAAGTCCCGGGCAGCAGGTCTAGTGCTGTGATCTTCCTAAGACGAGTGCTACTTCCTCACGCTTCTGTTTCCGAGGGGGGTTCCTAGAAAACGAGCTTGACGCTAATTTCGGTTGGCCACGTTTTTGCCCTTTAATTCGGAGTCAAACCCAGGAAGGTAGCCAAGCAAAATCCTCGCCTACCGTCTCTGTGGCGCAATCGGTTAGTGCGTTCGGCTGTTAACCGAAAGGTTGGTGGTTCGAGCCCACCCAGGGACGAAGGCTTTGTGGACAGCAGCTGCCGATTTCAGTCCCCAAAAAGCTGAGGCCCACCGGCAAAGCCTACTCTATTCAGCTGACAAGTCAATGCTATTCTTAGGGTACTGATAGTGGCAGTTTAAAAGATTGTTCATTGTAAATTCAAAAACAGTGTAGCAGCAATGGAGATAAATTACAGACAGAGTTCTAGGCTGCTAAATAAAGCTGATGTGAGACCATCAGTGCAAACACCCATTTAAAACCTGCTGCTTGTCCACTTGGCTCTTAGTTGGTCTTTCACACTTTTTGGGCATTCTAAGCCCATCGAGTATTGATTGCTGTGGCAATATCATTGGAACGACTCTACCCTTCTCTGCGTGACTCTTCTCCCTTTTAAAACCTCATGCAGCTGTTCACCCTCCTTCCTTCCCATGTCTTTAACGAAGGATAGTATTTAAACTGGAATGAATCTGTAAAATGTGAAAAAAAGACACATGCATCTAGAACATACAGCTGTAACCACAAGTGGAGATGAATGCAGAAACCAGCACCCCCTGGAGTCTGGAGAGGGTGTTGTTCAGGGAAAAGTTTGAACCACACGAGGAGCAGAAACCAACAAAATTGCCCAAAAGAGAAGCACTTATTCTTCAATAAAAAATATATTGCTTCTCTTTGTAGTCGTCTGGATAGCTCTTTGAACTGTGCATTGACAGAAGGAAATGATAAAACGTAAATTAAGTCAAAAGGTCAGTAAGCAAAAATGTACTCAACTTGATTGGACTTTCTAGTCAATTTGGAAAGACAGACGCATAAGTTGGAGCCAATATCATCTTGTTCACATTCCAGGAGGATTACCTTGAGTGACATACCGAAATATCCTAAGATGAGTCATGTATTGAGCTTAAAACACAATTAAAACTACCCCAAAGAGAAGCACTTATGAATATTTTACCAATTAATGCTACTATTTGAAGTAATCTTACTGTGCAATGAGATTAAATGAAAATTCCTCCCAAAATTCAGTGTGAAGATCCAGAAGGATGTTCACTGTTGCAGTATGAGTCACTTAAAACTACCCCAACAAATAGCAATTACTCTATACAGCTGACAATTCAATGCTATTGTGAGGGTACTGATAGTGGTAGTTTAAAAAAATGCTCATTGTATATTCAAAAACAGTGTAGCAGCAATGGAGATAAATTACAGACAGAGACACTTGGTGCATGTTCTAGGCTGCTAAATAAAGCTGATCTGTAGCTAGCAGTGCACAACACCCATTTAAAGCATGTGCTTGTCCACCTGGCTCTTCGTTGGTCGTTCACACTTTTTGGGCATTCAGGGCCCATCAAGTGTTGATTGCTGTGACAATATCCTTGGAACGACTCTGCCCTTTTCAAAATGTGCTGGACACTTCTCACTTTTAAAAACCTTATGCAGATGTTCACAGTCCTTCCTTCCCATGTGTTTAACGACGTATAGCATTGAGATTCTTCTGAATGTTCTGGATGCCTTTTTTTTTTTCTTTTATTTGACAGATTTCCCATTTACATGCTATCCGTCGTTAAAGACATGGGAAGGAATGGCTGTGAACATCTACATAACGGCAACAGTTAGCAGGAAGCAGTTTCTTCAAGACTCCAACCCCAAACAATGCCTCGACCCGGATTCGCTGAGGCCACAGCAAAGAACTAACCAACCAAACGATCAAGCCGAGCTAACAGACGGCTGGGCCCAAGATGAAGTTTGGTCTTTCGCCTCTATAGATACAATTCAGCAGCTGAGATAAATGTATGGCAAACGTATTTGGCAGGATTCGAACCTGCGCGGGGAGACCCCAATGGATTTCTAGTCCATCGCCTTAACCACTCGGCCCCGACTACACAAAGTTTCGTGCCTTCTCGCATTCGTTTGCTTCCTCCTGCTGATACTGCTGCTCACCGAGGCGAAAAGCCAAAGCAGCAAAAGCAGGAGGTGTGCGCTAAAGTCGGCAATCGTCGCCCGAACAGGGACTTGAACCCTGGACCCTCAGATTAAAAGTCTAATGCTCTACCGACTGAGCTATCCAGGCTATTGTCGGTGCAAGTGTACGTTCTTCTCACATACACAGTTATCAGTGATGGCACCCTAAAACTCTGCCTGATCGTTTGGACGCACTTACAGACAAGGGCCGCGCGTGGATTCCTTCCCGGCTACCTCAGTCGGTAGAGCATGAGACTCTTAATCTCAGGGTCGTGGGTTCGAGCCCCACGTTGGGTGCTAAAAAAGTCCCGGGCAGCAGGTCTAGTGCTGTGATCTTCCTAAGACGAGTGCTACTTCCTCACGCTTCTGTTTCCGAGGGGGGTTCCTAGAAAACGAGCTTCACGCTAATTTCGGTTGTCCACGTTTTTGCCCTTTAATTCGGAGTCAAACCCAGGAAGGTAGCCAAGCAAAATCCTCGCCTACCGTCTCTATGGCGCAATCGGTTAGCGCGTTCGGCTGTTAACCGAAAGGTTGGTGGTTCGAGCCCACCCAGGGACGAAGGCTTTGTGGACAGCAGCTGACGATTTCAGTCCCCAAAAAGCTGAGGCCCACCGGCGAAGCCTACTCTATTCAGCTGACAAGTCAATGCTATTCTTAGGGTACTTATAGTGGCAGTTTAAAAGATTGTTCATTGTAAATTCAAAAACAGTGTAGCAGCAATGGAGATAAATTACAGACAGAGTTCTAGGCTGCTAAATAAAGCTGATGTGAGACCATCAGTGCAAACACCCATTTAAAACCTGCTGCTTGTCCACTTGGCTCTTCGTTGGTCTTTCACACTTTTTGGGCATTCTAAGCCCATCGAGTATTGATTGCAGTGGCAATATCCTTGGAACGACTCTGCCCTTCTCTGCGTGACTCTTCTCCCTTTTAAAACCTCATGCAGCTGTTCACCCTCCTTCCTTCCCATGTCTTTAACGAAGGATAGTATTTAAACTGGAATGAATCTGTAAAATGTGAAAAAAAGACACATGCATCTAGAACATAAAGCTGTAACCACAAGTGGAGATGAATGCAGAAACCAGCACCCCCTGGTGTCTGGAGAGGGTGAGGTTCAGGGAAAAGTTTGAACCACACGAGGAGCACAAACCAACAAAATTGCCCAAAAGAGAAGCACTTATTCTTCAATAAAAAATATATTGCTTCTCTTTGTAGTCGTCTGGATAGCTCTTTGAACTGTGCATTGACAGAAGGAAATGATAAAACGTAAATTAAGTCAAAAGGTCAGTAAGCAAAAATGTACTCAACTTGATTGGACTTTCTAGTCAATTTGGAAAGACAGACGCATAAGTTGGAGCCAATATCATCTTGTTCACATTCCAGGAGGATTGCCTTGAGTGACATACCGAAATATCCTAAGATGAGTCATGTCTTGAGCTTAAAACACAATTAAAACTACCCCAAAGAGAAGCACTTATGAATATTTTACCAATTAATGCTACTATTTGAAGTAATCTTACTGTGCAATGAGATTAAATGAAAATTCCTCCCAAAATTCAGTGTGAAGATCCAGAAGGATGTTCACTGTTGCAGTATGAGTCACTTAAAACTACCCCAACAAATAGCAATTACTCTATACAGCTGACAATTCAATGCTATTGTGAGGGTACTGATAGTGGTAGTTTAAAAAAATGCTCATTGTATATTCAAAAACAGTGTAGCAGCAATGGAGATAAATTACAGACAGAGTTCTAGGCTGCTAAATAAAGCTGATGTGAGACCATCAGTGCAAACACCCATTTAAAACCTGCTGCTTGTCCACTTGGCTCTTCGTTGGTCTTTCACACTTTTTGGGCATTCTAAGCCCATCGAGTATTGATTGCTGTGGCAATATCCTTGGAACGACTCTGCCCTTCTCTGCGTGACTCCTCTCCCTTTTAAAACCTCATGCAGCTGTTCACCCTCCTTCCTTCCCATGTCTTTAACGAAGGATAGTATTTAAACTGGAATGAATCTGTAAAATGTGAAAAAAAGACACATGCATCTAGAACATAAAGCTGTAACCACAAGTGGAGATGAATGCAGAAACCAGCACCCCCTGGTGTCTGGAGAGGGTGAGGTTCAGGGAAAAGTTTGAACCACACGAGGAGGACAAACCAACAAAATTGCCCAAAAGAGAAGCACTTATTCTTCAATAAAAAATATATTGCTTCTCTTTGTAGTCGTCTGGATAGCTCTTTGAACTGTGCATTGACAGAAGGAAATGATAAAACGTAAATTAAGTCAAAAGGTCAGTAAGCAAAAATGTACTCAACTTGATTGGACTTTCTAGTCAATTTGGAAAGACAGACGCATAAGTTGGAGCAAATCTCATCTTGTTCACATTCCAGGAGGATTGCCGCTCCCAATGGGGTGCTGCACCTTGAGTGACATACCGAAATATCCTAAGATTAGATTAGATTCAACTTTATTGTCATTACACATATACAAGTACAGTGTAACGAAATGTAGTTTAGGTCTAACCAGAAGTGCAATTAGCAAGTGCAGATATACAGTGTGAATAAATACAGAATACAATATTAGGAAAATACTATACAAATGTTGTATGAAAATATGACAGTCGGTATGTACTATGAACAATATATACAGAAGGCTATATACTGTGAACATTAATGTACAGGTGGTTATGAACAGATAACAATATAGACAATACAATAGTGCAAGTGACTTGAGTGTGCAATAGTTACAGACATTAGCTATTAAAGTTACAGTGCAGTAGATGAGTTAATGCGGTTATTAAAGGTACAGTGCAGTACATGAGTTAATGCAGTTGTTGAAGTTATAGTGCAATACATGAGTAGATGCAGATAATACAGTTACAGTGTATTAGATGAGTTAGTGCAGTTATTGAAGTTACAGTGCAGTATATGCGGTAATGCGGTTATTAAGGTTACAGTGCAGTAGATGAGTTAATGCAGTTATTGAAGTTACAGTGCAATAGATGAGTAGATGCAGTTAGTTATGCAATAAATGCAATAGATGAGTTACAGTGCAGTAGATGAGTTAATTCAGTTATGGAAGTAGTTTATTAGTGCAAATGAGCATTCAGTGTAATATTCCTGGTGTGCAAGTGAGCAGTATAGAGTGGAAATGATGCTATGTGTGTGTAAACAGTCCGGTAGAGCAGATAACATGAAGTACTGGTGTGTACAGTTCAGTCATGGATGCAGCCCTGTTATGCAATGTAAACAATGTAGTAGCAGCGTTAAAGTTATGAGGGTTAGTGGAATCAGTGGGGAGCAGAGTTCAATAATGAAACAGCTCTGGGAAAAAAGCTGTTTCCTAGTCTGCTGGTTCTTGTCCGGAGGCACCTGAAGCGCCTACCGGAAGGCAGGAGAGTAAACAGTCTATGAGCGGGGTGAGAGGAGTCCTTGAGAATGCTGCGAGCTCGACGCAGACAGCGTTTCCCCTGGATGTCCTCAATGGAAGGGAGTGTAGTCCCTGTGATGCGCTGGGCTGTTTTCACCACCCGCTGCAGTGCCTTGCGCTCAGCAACAGAACAGTTCCCGTACCAGACTGTGACACAGTTGGTCAGGATGCTCTCTATCGTGCAGCGATAGAAGTTCACCAGGATAGTTGAAGACAGTTGGTTCTTCTTCAGTGTCCTCAGAAAGAAGAGACGCTGGTGAGCCTTCTTGACCAGGCATGAGGTGTTGGTGGTCCAGGACAGGTCCTCCGAAATATGGGTCCCCAGGAACTTAAAACTGGAAACACATTCAACAGCCATCCCGTTAATGTGGATGGGGTCGTGTGTGCCTCCTTTCGCCTTCCTGAAGTCCACGATGATCTCCTTTGTCTTGGAGGTGTTAAGGAGCAGGTTGTTGTCTGAGCACCATGTGGCCAGGTGCCGTACCTCCTCCCTGTAAGCAGTCTCATCGTTGTTGCTGATGAGACCAATCACTGTTGTATCGTCTGCGAACTTGATGAAGGAGTTAGTTCCATTCACAGGCCTGCAGTCGAGTGTGAAAAGGGAGTAGAGAAAGGGGCTCAGTACGCAGCCCTGTGGTACACCAGTGTTGAGGGTGATGGTGGTGGAGCAGATGTGGCCTAACCTAACAAGCTGAGGCCTGTTCGTCAAGAAATCCATAATCCAGTTGCAGGTTGAGTTGTTAATGCCTAGGTTTCCAAGTTTGCTGATTAGCTTGGAAGGGATGACGGTATTGAATGCAGAGCTGAAGTCTACAAACAGCATGCGTGCATAAGTGTCCTTATTATCCAGATGTGTGAGCACGGAGTGCAGCGCCATTGACACTGCATCATCTACGCTCCTATTGCTGCGGTAGGCAAATTGGTATGGGTCCAGTGTGGATGGTAGAGAGTCTTTTAGGTGTGACAAGACCAGCCGCTCGAAGCACTTCATAACAATGGGTGTGAGTGCTACAGGGCGGTAGTCATTCAGACATGTCGGGCTGGAATGTTTTGGAATGGGAACAATGGAAGTGGATTTGAAACATGCTGGAACAACTGCTTGGGCGAGGGACAGGTTGAAGATATCCGTGAAGACCCCAGCGAGCTGCTCCGCACATGCCCGGAGTACGCGACCAGGGATGCCATCAGGGCCAGCAGCCTTACGTGCGTTTATCCGGCTTAGTGCAGTGTAAACATCTGTGGAGTTAAGTGTGATGATTGGGTGGTCAGTAAAAGGTGTGAGCCTGGTGGCGGGTTCCTTATTGTCTCTCTCAAAGCGTGCATGATGAGTCACGTCTTGAGCTTAAAACACAATTAAAACTACCCCAAAGAGAAGCACTTATGAATATTTTACCAACTAATGCTACTATTTGAAGTAATCTTACTGTGCAATGAGATTAAATGAAAATTCCTCCCAAAATTCAGTGTGAAGATCCAGAAGGATGTTCACTGCTGCAGTATGAGTCACTTAAAACTACCCCAACAAATAGCAATTACTCTATACAGCTGACAATTCAATGCTATTGTGAGGGTACTGATAGTGGTAGTTTAAAAAAATGCTCATTGTATATTCAAAAACAGTGTAGCAGCAATGGAGATAAATTACAGACAGAGACACTTGGTGCATGTTCTAGGCTGCTAAATAAAGCTGATCTGTAGCTAGCAGTGCACAACACCCATTTAAAGCATGTGCTTGTCCACCTGGCTCTTCGTTGGTCGTTCACACTTTATGGGCATTCAGGGCCCATCAAGTGTTGATTGCTGTGACAATATCCTTGGAACGACTCTGCCCTTTTCAAAATGTGCTGGACACTTCTCACTTTTAAAAACCTTATGCAGATGTTCACAGTCTTTCCTTCCCATGTGTTTAACGACGTATAGCATTGAGATTCTTCTGAATGTTCTGGATGGCTTTTTTTTTTTTTTTTTACAGATTTCCCATTTACATGCTATCCGTCGTTAAAGATATGGGAAGGAATGGCTGTGAACATCTACATAACGGCAACAGTTAGCAGGAAGCAGTTTCTTCAAGACTCCAACCCCAAACAATGCCTCGACCCGGATTCGCTGAGGCCACAGCAAAGAACTAACCAACCAAACGATCAAGCCGAGCTAACAGACGGCTGGGCCCAAGATGAAGTTTGGTCTTTCGCCTCTATAGATACAATTCAGCAGCTGAGATAAATGTATGGCAAACGTATTTGGCAGGATTCGAACCTGCGCGGGGAGACCCCAATGGATTTCTAGTCCATCGCCTTAACCACTCGGCCCCGACTACACAAAGTTTCGTGCCTTCTCGCATTCGTTTGCTTCCTCCTGCTGATACTGCTGCTCACCGAGGCGAAAAGCCAAAGCAGCAAAAGCAGGAGGTGTGCGCTAAAGTCGGCAATCGTCGCCCGAACAGGGACTTGAACCCTGGACCCTCAGATTAAAAGTCTAATGCTCTACCGACTGAGCTATCCAGGCTATTGTCGGTGCTAGTGTACGTTCTTATCACATACACAGTTATCAGCGATGGCACCCTAAAACTCTGCCTGATCGTTTGGACGGTCGGTAGAGCATGAGACTCTTAATCTAAGGGTCGTGGGTTCGAGCCCCACGTTGGGCGCTAAAAAAGTCCCGGGCAGCAGGTCTAATGCTGTGATCTTCCTAAGACGAGTGCTACTTCCTCACGCTTCTGTTTCCGAGGGGGGTTCCTAGAAAACGAGCTTGACGCTAATTTCGGTTGGCCACGTTTTTGCCCTTTAATTCGGAGTCAAACCCAGGAAGGTAGCCAAGCAAAATCCTCGCCTACCGTCTCTGTGGCGCAATCGGTTAGTGCGTTCGGCTGTTAACCGAAAGGTTGGTGGTTCGAGCCCACCCAGGGACGAAGGCTTTGTGGACAGCAGCTGCCGATTTCAGTCCCCAAAAAGCTGAGGCCCACCGGCAAAGCCTACTCTATTCAGCTGACAAGTCAATGCTATTCTTAGGGTACTGATAGTGGCAGTTTAAAAGATTGTTCATTGTAAATTCAAAAACAGTGTAGCAGCAATGGAGATAAATTACAGACAGAGTTCTAGGCTGCTAAATAAAGCTGATGTGAGACCATCAGTGCAAACACCCATTTAAAACCTGCTGCTTGTCCACTTGGCTCTTAGTTGGTCTTTCACACTTTTTGGGCATTCTAAGCCCATCGAGTATTGATTGCTGTGGCAATATCATTGGAACGACTCTACCCTTCTCTGCGTGACTCTTCTCCCTTTTAAAACCTCATGCAGCTGTTCACCCTCCTTCCTTCCCATGTCTTTAACGAAGGATAGTATTTAAACTGGAATGAATCTGTAAAATGTGAAAAAAAGACACATGCATCTAGAACATACAGCTGTAACCACAAGTGGAGATGAATGCAGAAACCAGCACCCCCTGGAGTCTGGAGAGGGTGTTGTTCAGGGAAAAGTTTGAACCACACGAGGAGCACAAACCAACAAAATTGCCCAAAAGAGAAGCACTTATTCTTCAATAAAAAATATATTGCTTCTCTTTGTAGTCGTCTGGATAGCTCTTTGAACTGTGCATTGACAGAAGGAAATGATAAAACGTAAATTAAGTCAAAAGGTCAATAAGCAAAAATGTACTCAACTTGATTGGACTTTCTAGTCAATTTGGAAAGACAGACGCATAAGTTGGAGCCAATATCATCTTGTTCACATTCCAGGAGGATTGCCTTGAGTGACATACCGAAATATCCTAAGATGAGTCATGTCTTGAGCTTAAAACACAATTAAAACTACCCCAAAGAGAAGCACTTATGAATATTTTACCAATTAATGCTACTATTTGAAGTAATCTTACTGTGCAATGAGATTAAATGAAAATTCCTCCCAAAATTCAGTGTGAAGATCCAGAAGGATGTTCACTGTTGCAGTATGAGTCACTTAAAACTACCCCAACAAATAGCAATTACTCTATACAGCTGACAATTCAATGCTATTGTGAGGGTACTGCTAGTGGTAGTTTAAAAAAATGCTCATTGTATATTCAAAAACAGTGTAGCAGCAATGGAGATAAATTACAGACAGAGACACTTGGTGCATGTTCTAGGCTGCTAAATAAAGCTGATCTGTAGCTAGCAGTGCACAACACCCATTTAAAGCATGTGCTTGTCCACCTGGCTCTTCGTTGGTCGTTCACACTTTTTGGGCATTCAGGGCCCATCAAGTGTTGATTGCTGTGACAATATCCTTGGAACGACTCTGCCCTTTTCAAAATGTGCTGGACACTTCTCACTTTTAAAAACCTTATGCAGATGTTCACAGTCCTTCCTTCCCATGTGTTTAACGACGTATAGCATTGAGATTCTTCTGAATGTTCTGGATGCCTTTTTTTTTTCTCTTTTATTTGACAGATTTCCCATTTACATGCTATCCGTCGTTAAAGACATGGGAAGGAATGGCTGTGAACATCTACATAACGGCAACAGTTAGCAGGAAGCAGTTTCTTCAAGACTCCAACCCCAAACAATGCCTCGACCCGGATTCGCTGAGGCCACAGCAAAGAACTAACCAACCAAACGATCAAGCCGAGCTAACAGACGGCTGGGCCCAAGATGAAGTTTGGTCTTTCGCCTCTATAGATACAATTCAGCAGCTGAGATAAATGTATGGCAAACGTATTTGGCAGGATTCGAACCTGCGCGGGTAGACCCCAATGGATTTCTAGTCCATCGCCTTAACCACTCGGCCCCGACTACACAAAGTTTCGTGCCTTCTCGCATTCGTTTGCTTGCTCCTGCTGCTACTGCTGCTCAGCGAGGCGAAAAGCCAAAGCAGCAAAAGCAGGAGGTGTGCGCTAAAGTCGGCAATCGTCGCCCGAACAGGGACTTGAACCCTGGACCCTCAGATTAAAAGTCTAATTCTCTACCGACTGAGCTATCCAGGCTATTGTCGGTGCTAGTGTACGTTCTTATGACATACACAGTTATCAGCGATGGCACCCTAAAACTCTGCCTGATCGTTTGGAAGGTCGGTAGAGCATGAGACTCTTAATCTCAGGGTCGTGGGTTCGAGCCCCACGTTGGGCGCTAAAAAAGTCCCGGGCAGCAGGTCTAGTGCTGTGATCTTCCTAAGACGAGTGCTACTTCCTCACGCTTCTGTTTCCGAGGGGGGTTCCTAGAAAACGAGCTTGACGCTAATTTCGGTTGGCCACGTTTTTGCCCTTTAATTCGGAGTCAAACCCAGGAAGGTAGCCAAGCAAAATCCTCGCCTACCGTCTCTGTGGCGCAATCGGTTAGTGCGTTCGGCTGTTAACCGAAAGGTTGGTGGTTCGAGCCCACCCAGGGACGAAGGCTTTGTGGACAGCAGCTGCCGATTTCAGTCCCCAAAAAGCTGAGGCCCACCGGCAAAGCCTACTCTATTCAGCTGACAAGTCAATGCTATTCTTAGGGTACTGATAGTGGCAGTTTAAAAGATTGTTCATTGTAAATTCAAAAACAGTGTAGCAGCAATGGAGATAAATTACAGACAGAGTTCTAGGCTGCTAAATAAAGCTGATGTGAGACCATCAGTGCAAACACCCATTTAAAACCTGCTGCTTGTCCACTTGGCTCTTCGTTGGTCTTTCACACTTTTTGGGCATTCTAAGCCCATCGAGTATTGATTGCTGTGGCAATATCATTGGAACGACTCTACCCTTCTCTGCGTGACTCTTCTCCCTTTTAAAACCTCATGCAGCTGTTCACCCTCCTTCCTTCCCATGTCTTTAACGAAGGATAGTATTTAAACTGGAATGAATCTGTAAAATGTGAAAAAAAGACACATGCATCTAGAACATACAGCTGTAACCACAAGTGGAGATGAATGCAGAAACCAGCACCCCCTGGAGTCTGGAGAGGGTGTTGTTCAGGGAAAAGTTTGAACCACACGAGGAGCACAAACCAACAAAATTGCCCAAAA
>CM017897.1:19364263-19371763 GCA_008369825.1 Triplophysa tibetana
TCAACTTGATTGGACTTTCTAGTCAATTTGGAAAGACAGACGCATAAGTTGGAGCAAATCTCATCTTGTTCACATTCCAGGAGGATTGCCGCTCCCAATGGGGTGCTGCACCTTGAGTGACATACCGAAATATCCTAAGATGAGTCATGTCTTGAGCTTAAAACACAATTAAAACTACCCCAAAGAGAAGCACTTATGAATATTTTACCAATTAATGCTACTATTTGAAGTAATCTTACTGTGCAATGAGATTAAATGAAAATTCCTCCCAAAATTCAGTGTGAAGATCCAGAAGGATGTTCGCTGTTGTAGTATGAGTCACTTAAAACTACCCCAACAAATAGCAATTACTCTATACAGCTGACAATTCAATGCTATTGTGAGGGTACTGATAGTGGTAGTTTAAAAAAATGCTCATTGTATATTCAAAAACAGTGTAGCAGCAATGGAGATAAATTACAGACAGAGACACTTGGTGCATGTTCTAGGCTGCTAAATAAAGCTGATCTGTAGCTAGCAGTGCACAACACCCATTTAAAGCATGTGCTTGTCCACCTGGCTCTTCGTTGGTCGTTCACACTTTTTGGGCATTCAGGGCCCATCAAGTGTTGATTGCTGTGACAATATCCTTGGAACGACTCTGCCCTTTTCAAAATGTGCTGGACACTTCTCACTTTTAAAAACCTTATGCAGATGTTCACAGTCCTTCCTTCCCATGTGTTTAACGACGTATAGCATTGAGATTCTTCTGAATGTTCTGGATGCCTTTTTTTTTCTTCTTTTATTTGACAGATTTCCCATTTACATGCTATCCGTCGTTAAAGACATGGGAAGGAATGGCTGTGAACATCTACATAACGGCAACAGTTAGCAGGAAGCAGTTTCTTCAAGACTCCAACCCCAAACAATGCCTCGACCCGGATTCGCTGAGGCCACAGCAAAGAACTAACCAACCAAACGATCAAGCCGAGCTAACAGACGGCTGGGCCCAAGATGAAGTTTGGTCTTTCGCCTCTATAGATACAATTCAGCAGCTGAGATAAATGTATGGCAAACGTATTTGGCAGGATTCGAACCTGCGCGGGGAGACCCCAATGGATTTCTAGTCCATCGCCTTAACCACTCGGCCCCGACTACACAAAGTTTCGTGCCTTCTCGCATTCGTTTGCTTCCTCCTGCTGATACTGCTGCTCACCGAGGCGAAAAGCCAAAGCAGCAAAAGCAGGAGGTGTGCGCTAAAGTCGGCAATCGTCGCCCGAACAGGGACTTGAACCCTGGACCCTCAGATTAAAAGTCTAATGCTCTACCGACTGAGCTATCCAGGCTATTGTCGGTGCTAGTGTACGTTCTTGTCACATACACAGTTATCAGTGATGGCACCCTAAAACTCTGCCTGATCGTTTGGACGCACTTACAGACAAGGGCCGCGCGTGGATTCCTTCCCGGCTACCTCACTCGGTAGAGCATGAGACTCTTAATCTCAGGGTCGTGGGTTCGAGCCCCACGTTGGGTGCTAAAAAAGTCCCGGGCAGCAGGTCTAGTGCTGTGATCTTCCTAAGACGAGTGCTACTTCCTCACGCTTCTGTTTCCGAGGGGGGTTCCTAGAAAACGAGCTTCACGCTAATTTCGGTTGGCCACGTTTTTGCCCTTTAATTCGGAGTCAAACCCAGGAAGGTAGCCAAGCAAAATCCTCGCCTACCGTCTCTGTGGCGCAATCGGTTAGCGCGTTCGGCTGTTAACCGAAAGGTTGGTGGTTCGAGCCCACCCAGGGACGAAGGCTTTGTGGACAGCAGCTGCCGATTTCAGTCCCCAAAAAGCTGAGGCCCACCGGCGAAGCCTACTCTATTCAGCTGACAAGTCAATGCTATTCTTAGGGTACTGATAGTGGCAGTTTAAAAGATTGTTCATTGTAAATTCAAAAACAGTGTAGCAGCAATGGAGATAAATTACAGACAGAGTTCTAGGCTGCTAAATAAAGCTGATGTGAGACCATCAGTGCAAACACCCATTTAAAACCTGCTGCTTGTCCACTTGGCTCTTCGTTGGTCTTTCACACTTTTTGGGCATTCTAAGCCCATCGAGTATTGATTGCTGTGGCAATATCCTTGGAACGACTCTGCCCTTCTCTGCGTGACTCTTCTCCCTTTTAAAACCTCATGCAGCTGTTCACCCTCCTTCCTTCCCATGTCTTTAACGAAGGATAGTATTTAAACTGGAATGAATCTGTAAAATGTGAAAAAAAGACACATGCATCTAGAACATAAAGCTGTAACCACAAGTGGAGATGAAAGCAGAAACCAGCACCCCCTGGTGTCTGGAGAGGGTGAGGTTCAGGGAAAAGTTTGAACCACACGAGGAGCACAAACCAACAAAATTGCCCAAAAGAGAAGCACTTATTCTTCAATAAAAAATATATTGCTTCTCTTTGTAGTCGTCTGGATAGCTCTTTGAACTGTGCATTGACAGAAGGAAATGATAAAACGTAAATTAAGTCAAAAGGTCAGTAAGCAAAAATGTACTCAACTTGATTGGACTTTCTAGTCAATTTGGAAAGACAGACGCATAAGTTGGAGCAAATCTCATCTTGTTCACATTCCAGGAGGATTGCCGCTCCCAATGGGGTGCTGCACCTTGAGTGACATACCGAAATATCCTAAGATGAGTCATGTCTTGAGCTTAAAACACAATTAAAACTACCCCAAAGAGAAGCACTTATGAATATTTTACCAATTAATGCTACTATTTGAAGTAATCTTACTGTGCAATGAGATTAAATGAAAATTCCTCCCAAAATTCAGTGTGAAGATCCAGAAGGATGTTCGCTGTTGTAGTATGAGTCACTTAAAACTACCCCAACAAATAGCAATTACTCTATACAGCTGACAATTCAATGCTATTGTGAGGGTACTGATAGTGGTAGTTTAAAAAAATGCTCATTGTATATTCAAAAACAGTGTAGCAGCAATGGAGATAAATTACAGACAGAGACACTTGGTGCATGTTCTAGGCTGCTAAATAAAGCTGATCTGTAGCTAGCAGTGCACAACACCCATTTAAAGCATGTGCTTGTCCACCTGGCTCTTCGTTGGTCGTTCACACTTTTTGGGCATTCAGGGCCCATCAAGTGTTGATTGCTGTGACAATATCCTTGGAACGACTCTGCCCTTTTCAAAATGTGCTGGACACTTCTCACTTTTAAAAACCTTATGCAGATGTTCACAGTCCTTCCTTCCCATGTGTTTAACGACGTATAGCATTGAGATTCTTCTGAATGTTCTGGATGCCTTTTTTTTTCTTCTTTTATTTGACAGATTTCCCATTTACATGCTATCCGTCGTTAAAGACATGGGAAGGAATGGCTGTGAACATCTACATAACGGCAACAGTTAGCAGGAAGCAGTTTCTTCAAGACTCCAACCCCAAACAATGCCTCGACCCGGATTCGCTGAGGCCACAGCAAAGAACTAACCAACCAAACGATCAAGCCGAGCTAACAGACGGCTGGGCCCAAGATGAAGTTTGGTCTTTCGCCTCTATAGATACAATTCAGCAGCTGAGATAAATGTATGGCAAACGTATTTGGCAGGATTCGAACCTGCGCGGGGAGACCCCAATGGATTTCTAGTCCATCGCCTTAACCACTCGGCCCCGACTACACAAAGTTTCGTGCCTTCTCGCATTCGTTTGCTTCCTCCTGCTGATACTGCTGCTCACCGAGGCGAAAAGCCAAAGCAGCAAAAGCAGGAGGTGTGCGCTAAAGTCGGCAATCGTCGCCCGAACAGGGACTTGAACCCTGGACCCTCAGATTAAAAGTCTAATGCTCTACCGACTGAGCTATCCAGGCTATTGTCGGTGCTAGTGTACGTTCTTGTCACATACACAGTTATCAGTGATGGCACCCTAAAACTCTGCCTGATCGTTTGGACGCACTTACAGACAAGGGCCGCGCGTGGATTCCTTCCCGGCTACCTCACTCGGTAGAGCATGAGACTCTTAATCTCAGGGTCGTGGGTTCGAGCCCCACGTTGGGTGCTAAAAAAGTCCCGGGCAGCAGGTCTAGTGCTGTGATCTTCCTAAGACGAGTGCTACTTCCTCACGCTTCTGTTTCCGAGGGGGGTTCCTAGAAAACGAGCTTCACGCTAATTTCGGTTGGCCACGTTTTTGCCCTTTAATTCGGAGTCAAACCCAGGAAGGTAGCCAAGCAAAATCCTCGCCTACCGTCTCTGTGGCGCAATCGGTTAGCGCGTTCGGCTGTTAACCGAAAGGTTGGTGGTTCGAGCCCACCCAGGGACGAAGGCTTTGTGGACAGCAGCTGCCGATTTCAGTCCCCAAAAAGCTGAGGCCCACCGGCGAAGCCTACTCTATTCAGCTGACAAGTCAATGCTATTCTTAGGGTACTGATAGTGGCAGTTTAAAAGATTGTTCATTGTAAATTCAAAAACAGTGTAGCAGAAATGGAGATAAATTACAGACAGAGTTCTAGGCTGCTAAATAAAGCTGATGTGAGACCATCAGTGAAAACACCCATTTAAAACCTGCTGCTTGTCCACTTGGCTCTTCGTTGGTCTTTCACACTTTTTGGGCATTCTAAGCCCATCGAGTATTGATTGCTGTGGCAATATCCTTGGAACGACTCTGCCCTTCTCTGCGTGACTCTTCTCCCTTTTAAAACCTCATGCAGCTGTTCACCCTCCTTCCTTCCCATGTCTTTAACGAAGGATAGTATTTAAACTGGAATGAATCTGTAAAATGTGAAAAAAAGACACATGCATCTAGAACATAAAGCTGTAACCACAAGTGGAGATGAATGCAGAAACCAGCACCCCCTGGTGTCTGGAGAGGGTGATGTTCAGGGAAAAGTTTGAACCACACGAGGAGCACAAACCAACAAAATTGCCCAAAAGAGAAGCACTTATTCTTCAATAAAAAATATATTGCTTCTCTTTGTAGTCGTCTGGATAGCTCTTTGAACTGTGCATTGACAGAAGGAAATGATAAAACGTAAATTAAGTCAAAAGGTCAGTAAGCAAAAATGTACTCAACTTGATTGGACTTTCTAGTCAATTTGGAAAGACAGACGCATAAGTTGGAGCAAATCTCATCTTGTTCACATTCCAGGAGGATTGCCGCTCCCAATGGGGTGCTGCACCTTGAGTGACATACCGAAATATCCTAAGATGAGTCATGTCTTGAGCTTAAAACACAATTAAAACTACCCCAAAGAGAAGCACTTATGAATATTTTACCAATTAATGCTACTATTTGAAGTAATCTTACTGTGCAATGAGATTAAATGAAAATTCCTCCCAAAATTCAGTGTGAAGATCCAGAAGGATGTTCACTGTTGCAGTATGAGTCACTTAAAACTACCCCAACAAATAGCAATTACTCTATACAGCTGACAATTCAATGCTATTGTGAGGGTACTGATAGTGGTAGTTTAAAAAAATGCTCATTGTATATTCAAAAACAGTGTAGCAGCAATGGAGATAAATTACAGACAGAGACACTTGGTGCATGTTCTAGGCTGCTAAATAAAGCTGATCTGTAGCTAGCAGTGCACAACACCCATTTAAAGCATGTGCTTGTCCACCTGGCTCTTCGTTGGTCGTTCACACTTTTTGGGCATTCAGGGCCCATCAAGTGTTGATTGCTGTGACAATATCCTTGGAACGACTCTGCCCTTTTCAAAATGTGCTGGACACTTCTCACTTTTAAAAACCTTATGCAGATGTTCACAGTCCTTCCTTCCCATGTGTTTAACGACGTATAGCATTGAGATTCTTCTGAATGTTCTGGATGCCTTTTTTTTTTTCTTTTATTTGACAGATTTCCCATTTACATGCTATCCGTCGTTAAAGACATGGGAAGGAATGGCTGTGAACATCTACATAACGGCAACAGTTAGCAGGAAGCAGTTTCTTCAAGACTCCAACCCCAAACAATGCCTCGACCCGGATTCGCTGAGGCCACAGCAAAGAACTAACCAACCAAACGATCAAGCCGAGCTAACAGACGGCTGGGCCCAAGATGAAGTTTGGTCTTTCGCCTCTATAGATACAATTCAGCAGCTGAGATAAATGTATGGCAAACGTATTTGGCAGGATTCGAACCTGCGCGGGGAGACCCCAATGGATTTCTAGTCCATCGCCTTAACCACTCGGCCCCGACTACACAAAGTTTCGTGCCTTCTCGCATTCGTTTGCTTCCTCCTGCTGCTACTGCTGCTCAGCGAGGCGAAAAGCCAAAGCAGCAAAAGCAGGAGGTGTGCGCTAAAGTCGTCAATCGTCGCCCGAACAGGGACTTGAACCCTGGACCCTCAGATTAAAAGTCTAATGCTCTACCGACTGAGCTATCCAGGCTGTTTTCGGTGCTAGTGTACGTTCTTCTCACATACACAGTTATCAGCGATGGCACCCTAAAACTCTGCCTGATCGTTTGGACGCACTTACAGACAAGGGCCGCGCGTGGATTCCTGCCCGGCTAGCTCAGTCGGTAGAGCATGAGACTCTTAATCTCAGGGTCGTGGGTTCGAGCCCCACGTTGGGCGCTAAAAAAGTCCCGGGCAGCAGGTCTAGTGCTGTGATCTTCCTAAGACGAGTGCTACTTCCTCACGCTTCTGTTTTCGAGGGGGGTTCCTAGAAAACGAGCTTGACGCTAATTTCGGTTGGCCACGTTTTTGCCCTTTAATTCGGAGTCAAACCCAGGAAGGTAGCCAAGCAAAATCCTCGCCTACCCTCTCTGTGGCGCAATCGGTTAGCGCGTTCGGCTGTTAACCGAAAGGTTGGTGGTTCGAACCCACCCAGGGACGAAGGCTTTGTGGACAGCAGCTGCCGATTTCAGTCCCCAAAAAGCTGAGGCCCACCGGCGAAGCCTACTCTATTCAGCTGACAAGTCAATGCTATTCTTAGGGTACTGATAGTGGCAGTTTAAAAGATTGTTCATTGTAAATTCAAAAACAGTGTAGCAGCAATGGAGATAAATTACAGACAGAGTTCTAAGCTGCTAAATAAAGCTGATGTGAGACCATCAGTGCAAACACCCATTTAAAGCATGTGCTTGTCCACCTGGCTCTTCGTTGGTCTTTCACACTTTTTGGGCATTCTAAGCCCATCGAGTATTGATTGCTGTGGCAATATCATTGGAACGACTCTGCCCTTCTCTGCGTGACTCTTCTCCCTTTTAAAACCTCATGCAGCTGTTCACCCTCCTTCCTTCCCATGTCTTTAACGAAGGATAGTATTTAAACTGGAATGAATCTGTAAAATGTGAAAAAAAGACACATGCATCTAGAACATACAGCTGTAACCACAAGTGGAGATGAATGCAGAAACCAGCACCCCCTGGAGTCTGGAGAGGGTGTTGTTCAGGGAAAAGTTTGAACCACACGAGGAGCACAAACCAACAAAATTGCCCAAAAGAGAAGCACTTATTCTTCAATAAAAAATATATTGCTTCTCTTTGTAGTCGTCTGGATAGCTCTTTGAACTGTGCATTGAC
>CM017897.1:19374263-19697180 GCA_008369825.1 Triplophysa tibetana
CTTTGAACTGTGCATTGACAGAAGGAAATGATAAAACGTAAATTAAGTCAAAAGGTCAGTAAGCAAAAATGTACTCAACTTGATTGGACTTTCTAGTCAATTTGGAAAGACAGACGCATAAGTTGGAGCAAATATCATCTTGTTCACATTCCAGGAGGATTGCCGCTCCCAATGGGGTGCTGCACCTTGAGTGACATACCGAAATATCCTAAGATGAGTCATGTCTGGAGCTTAAAACACAATTAAAACTACCCCAAAGAGAAGCACTTATGAATATTTTACCAATTTATGGTACTATTTGAAGTAATCTTACTGTGCAATGAGATTAAATGAGAATTCCTCCCAAAATTCAGTGTGAAGATCCAGAAGGTTGTTCACTGTTGCAGCATGAGTCACTTAAAACTACCCCAACAAATAGCACTTACTCCTGAGCTCGACCCCCCTGGAGGGGTGCTCAAATTCGTCAGAGTCAGAAGCCAGTCTCCCTCCGATGCTGCGAGCGACATCTCATCTATATCACGCATCGTTTCCGAGTGCGTGCCTGAGGATACAGACGGTATGACACCGCCGGTTGGGGAACGTTCAGAAGAGCGAATCGGGTGCGATCGGCCCGTGAGCACTTTGCTGGCGGGTTTACGTTCGCAGAGGTTCCCATATCACTAACGCTGCTAACACAGGCGGACTTCGGGGCCGTAGCCACCGATGTCACGGCAAGGGTAGCAGACGAAATGGTGGCTGGTTCCCGTAGGAAGACACCCGTGACCGAAACTTCTGAATGACTATCTGCCCGACAAGATGTGTCAACGAACCAGACACCTAACGCAGCGATAATATCCATCCCCCTCCTCGATGAGGGTGCAGCAGCCAAGAGAACAGCGGGGCATGCCGCGCTGGAGAATGCTCAGTCCTGAAAAGGACCTTTTTAGAAAAAATCTCTAACACCTCCGGAACCACCGAGACGCCCAGGGGAAGGTCGCTGCAGGTAGAGACGATCCGCTGCTCTACATCGTAGATCCGGCAATGTAGAAGAAAAATAATTAGTTGAAATCGTTTTGTTCGTAGTTATGACTTTTAAGGCTTTTAAGAACAAAAGGTAAATGAATGCTGCACGCCGGCTTCCTTTTATACCGGACATCCGGGGGCGGGGACCGGCATGCAAATTTCATTCGCCAAATTTCATTGGCCTTTTCTACAGTAGTGAGAGTTGATTGATTCTCAAGGGCGAACCCCATCTGTCGTTCTTGACACAACGTTGAGAGACCGAAAGAAAGGAATATGGAAGTAAACAAATAACTAGAAACTGGTGGAAGTGATTAAACAATGAGTCCAGGCAATGAGTTATGGGAAATGTAGTGTGAATGACAGTGAACTACATGAAATGAACTAAATGAACTACACAGAGCAGTCTTAGATATGGTCTTATTCTTTTTCAAGAAAATAACCATGTCAACGATTTATGGTAGTAGTTGAGACCTTTTGGCAGTAACTTTGTCTCCTGCAGTTGAAGAAACACGCTCCCCTGGAACAGAGGTAGCAGGGTTGGAAAGGTATGCTTTGGCAAGTGGAGATAGTAAAGGATATTTAGAGCTGTTTTCTCTCCACCACTTCAGAGGGCTGCACATGAGTGGGATAACGTTTTTTGAATGTTGTGAGAGATGTGGTTGACCGGACAGAGTAAGGAAGAATGTTCCACCAGGAAGGAGTTGTGAAGCGGAATGAGCGGGAAAGCGATTTACTGTCCTTATGAGAAGGCAATACAAGACGCCGCTGGTTTGCTGAACGCAGGGATCTTGATGGGGTGTTGCAGGAGGGTGTAAAATTACCCCGGAGTAGATCCAGTGAAAGTCCTGTAGGCAAACATTAGTGACTTGAATCTGATGCGGGCTTCGACGGGAAGCCAGTGAAGAGAGATGAAAAGGGGTGTCACATGAGCCCTTTTGGGCTGTTGGAAGACGAGGCGTGCTGCTGCGTTCTGGACCAGCTGGAGCGGTTTGATAGACTTTGCAGCAAGGAGAGCATTGCAGTAGTCCAACCTTGAGATTACCAGGGCCTGGACAAGGAGTTGTGCCGCATGCTCAGTGAGATAAGGTCTAACCTTTCTAATGTTGAATAAGGCGTATCGGCATGACCGTGTTGTCTTTGCAATGTGATCAATGAAGGACAGCTGTTCATCAAATATGACTCCGAGGTTCCTGGCTGTTTTGGAAGGAGTGATTGTGGTATTGCCAAGATGGATGTTGAGATCGTGTTGCACCGTAGGGTGCGCCGGAAAAACAAGTAGTTCAGTCTTGGCAGGGTTCAGCAGGTGATGCCCTTTCATCCAAGCTGAGATGTCCTCGAGGCAAGCTGTAATGCGAGCTCCTACAGTGGCATCGTCTGGTCGAAACGAGATGTAGATCTGGGTGTCGTCAGCATAACAGTGATACGAGAAGCCATGAGCCTGTATGATGGGTCCAAAGGATGTCATATAGATGGGAAAAAGCAGCGGTCCAAGTACCGATCCCTGAGGGACCCCAGTGATCAAGTGGTGAGGAGTGGACAGCGAGCCCCTCCATGACACCTTGAAAGATCTGTTGGAGAGGTAGGATTTGAACCAGCGTAGAGGAGAGCCTGAGATTCCTAACGATGACAGGGTTGATAGCAGTATCTGGTGATTGACAGTGTCAAACGCTGCAGATAAGTCTAGCAGAACCAGGACCGAGGATTTAGATTCCGCCTTGGCTAGCCGTAATGCTTCTGTGACCGATAGCAGTGCAGTCTCAGTGGAGTGGTTTGTTTTGAAGCCAGACTGTTTGTCATCCAGTAGTTTGTTCTGGGATAGGTAGGAAGACACCTGGTTGAACACTGCCCATTCCAGTGTTTTTGAAATAAATGGTAGGAGAGAGACAGGTCTGTAACTATCGGGAGTAGAGGGGTCCAATGTGGGTTTCTTCAGGAGGGGCGTGACCTGGGCCTGTCTTAATGTGGATGGAAAAGTGCCGGTGAGCAGTGAGGTATTGATGATGTGTGTGAGTGCAGGTGTGAGTGTGCTGGATATGGCCTGAAGGAGATTGGAGGGTATTGGGTCAAGGGGACAGGTGGTGGGGTGGCTCAAGAGAAGTCTGGTTACTTCAGTGTCCGTCAGTGGGGTGAAAGAGGAGAGTTCGATGGTTGAAGTGTGGGAGGTGTGTACCAAGGTCTGAGGTACCGAGAATTGTTTGCTGATTGATGATGTTTTCTCAGTGAAAAACACAGCGAAGTCTTCGGCAGTCAAAGATGAAGTGGGAGGGGGAGGATGGGGGCAAAGAAGAGAGTTAAATGTCTTGAAAAGCTGTCTAGTGTTAGGTGCATTGCTCACCTTGGTGGTATAGAACGACATTTTAGCTGTGGAAACACTAGCAGAGAAAGAGGAGAGTAATGACTGGTAGTCCTCTAGGTCACCAGGATTCTTGGTCTTGCGCCATTTCCTTTCAGCAGCCCTGAGTGTACTACGTTGTTCACGGATGATGTCAGACAGCTAGGGGCAGGAGGGAGTGGAACGAGCTGGTCTGGAGGACAGAGGACAAAGATTATCTAGACAGGATGTAAGTGTTGAGCATAAGGTGTCGGTGGCAGTGTCAGCATCTAGATATGCAAAGTTGGAGGGAAGAGAGGATGTCACTTTAGCAGCGAGTGTGCAAGGGGAGAGAGAACGAAGGTTCCGTCTAAAGTAAACGGGTGGTGGTGTTGGTGTAGTGCATGTAGGAAGGAGCATGTTGAAAGTGATGAAGAAGTGGTCCGAGATGTGAAGAGGTGTGACTTGAATTTTATCTGTGGTGCAGTTACGGATGTAGATGAGATCCAGATGGTTTCCTGATCTCTGAGTACAGGCTGTGATGAGGCGCGTGAGGTCGAACGAGGCTGTGAGGGTGTGGAAGTCAGAAGCATAGGGTTTCTCCAGGTGGATGAAAACCTATTATTTAAATTATTAAAAGTTTTTTTTTGTAATTAATAAACCGTGGATAAACAAGAATAAAATAACAACAAAGTATAAAAAAATCAATGGGGGGAAAGTAAACAAAAGACACTTTAAATTAAAAAAGATGAAGAGAAAAAGGAAGTAAATGTTAACAAAACAATAAGACAAATATAATAAATTAAATTAAAAATAGGTATTAATTAAAAGTAATAATTTACATATTAAAAATGAACCAACAGAAAAACAATGATCTAAAACATTGTGTTGAAGATCTTTTCAACAATATCTTTAATTATAAACTATATCAACATTTTATTTTAAAATATAAATGAAAACATCTTTGTCTATTCGTTTAAAAAATCTGAGCAATCAATGTTAAATGTCAAAAGAAAATTAATTAAATAAATTAGAAGAATTAATTAGTATAAATCAATGCCACAGGTTAATAAACAGAAAGTTAAAACGTGGGGCTTTTATTTTGAAACCGAAACGTCTGTGATTGTATGGATTAGTCCGAAAAAAATGCTGCACACTTCTATCTGTAAGTTTATATTGCATTTGATTGCATTATATTGTTGTGTTTAATAAGTTGATTCGTTTAAAAATATGTACAAGTATTAAAAGTATTTAAAAGTATAAACAGTTTTTAAACTTATGATAAATGCATGGTTAATTATAAAGAAAGTCATTATGATCTCTGACTTTTCTGCATTTCTCTGCAAGTGACAGTTTTAACCTTTTTTGCTTCACATTGCTACACATGCATTTCTTATCCTGGCACACTGTTTTCTTTAGGTTCATTACAGTTTTAACCTGTGCTGGGTTCACCCCGGACAAAACGTTGCAAAACATTTTTTAAATGGAAATAGTGGTGAACACCCTGTTGTGATGATGCAATCGTTGAACTATGGCAGCTGAGAAGGCCATTCTGTGCGTTCGTTTTGAAGATTTTTGGTAAGCCTGATGAAATTTGAATTAGGACGTGTTTAATACTGCAAAATACGCTTGATGTTACAGTCACTGCCCTTTGCCATCCAGAATAAAAGAGAACATCCCAATCGAGTTTGAGGATTTGTGGAAGCTGTGGTTCCTAATTACTGTGTTCAAACATTTGCTTCGCATTTCAGGATGAAAAGAAAAACATTTGAGGTGAAGGATAATTCGCTTTCTTACCTCCTTATGATCTATGACCTTCTTTTTTTGTGTAAGTTTTAGGCTTGTCACTGCTGCTGATCAGTGTTGTTGTGCTTTGATATTGTAATATTTACGATCATAGCATAATATAAACGTTTATTAAAGTGACCCTTCACAATACAATAGTAAAATATTTACATTTGCATAGTTTTTTTATTATTAAATTAATCTGTGTCTAGCACACCTTCCTAAGGAAAGGATATGGACCAGAAGACATTGCAATTACTAAATTATATACAAACAGCCTAAAAAAAGGTCAAGGTATATACTTGTGCGCTTATTCTGTGATTTAAATAAACATGTGAAGAGCTCTTTTCCAAAACACTATAGATCCATTTTAATAGTTTTCATGAAAATTTCATTTTTTACCTACACCCTTACATTTTGTTAATATTCAATTTATCCTGTTAAAATGGTCTGTTGGCTCAGTCTGACCATGTTAAACAATGATTATTAAATGAAACAACAATATTTTCGATTATAAATTCAAAGTTTATTTTTATTTTTTTTCAAAAAAATGTTGGTTTATATATTTTTTTGTAAAACAAACTATCAAGAGAACATGAAACATATGACATCAGGTACTCATTGTATAAATTAACATAAATCAAATAAATGCAAATGCATGAAATAAATAACAGCCAAATAAAATAAATAGTAACCAACTAAATAGTCAAATTAATTAAATGTTTTCAATTTCATGTTTCAATATTTTCCACCACATACAACAAATAATTTAGAAATAAAACATACAAATACCACTAACGAGTGAATTCTGATTGGTCGAGAGGACATATCGCATTTAGGCTAAAAACAGGTTCGGAAAATATAGCGATTTGGCATGAAACATTGATGGAGCAGTGAATAGGTTTAGTACACAGCAACATGAGATGACAAACTCATTTTTTTTAATATGGCTTTTAACGCTATTTGGAAAAGAGCTCTTCATGTGCAACGAAATGTAGTTTAGGTCTAACCAGAAGTGCAATTAGCAAGTGCAGATATACAGTGTGAATAAATACAGAATACAATATTAGGAAAATACTATACAAATGTTGTATGAAAATATCACTGTCGGTATGTACTATGAACAATATATACAGAAGGCTATATACTGTGAACATTAATGTACAGGTGGTTATGAACAGATAACAATATAGACAATACAATAGTGCAAGTGACTTGAGTGTGCAATAGTTACAGACATTAGCTATTAAAGTTACAGTGCAGTAGATGAGTTAATGCGGTTATTAAAGGTACAGTGCAGTACATGAGTTAATGCAGTTGTTGAAGTTATAGTGCAATACATGAGTAGATGCAGATAATACAGTTACAGTGTATTAGATGAGTTAGTGCAGTTATTGAAGTTACAGTGCAGTATATGCGTTAATGCGGTTATTAAGGTTACAGTGCAGTAGATGAGTTAATGCAGTTATTGAAGTTACAGTGCAATAGATGAGTAGATGCAGTTAGTTATGCAATAAATGCAATAGATGAGTTACAGTGCAGTAGATGAGTTAATTCAGTTATGGAAGTAGTTTATTAGTGCAAATGAGCATTCAGTGTAATATTCCTGGTGTGCAAGTGAGCAGTATAGAGTGGAAATGATGCTATGTGTGTGTAAACAGTCCGGTAGAGCAGATAACATGAAGTACTGGTGTGTACAGTTCAGTCATGGATGCAGCCCTGTTATGCAATGTAAACAATGTAGTAGCAGCATTAAAGTTAAAGTTATGAGGGTTAGTGGAATCAGTGGGGAGCAGAGTTCAATAATGAAACAGCTCTGGGAAAAAAGCTGTTTCCTAGTCTGCTGGTTCTGAAGGGTTTTAAAGTTATGTTTTGTATTACAATGTTCATTTAATTACAATCTACGTTTTTATACATTTTATTTCTTCCTATGGATTACATATAATCAATAATAGAATAGGGTATCATTGTGAGCAAATGTGTGTGTTAAAAGGGTTGAGAGACTAAGCAGGCATATTATGGTGCAGTGAGACGTTTTCAACAGGATGTGAAAATGTGTGTGCGCGGCTATGGTTGCCCAACATTCCATAGCCATTGGGGCCTCAGGTCAGGGGTTAACAGATGTGATCAAGTTGGGGAAGTGTGTTGTTTTTCAGATAGTAAAAGAAGAAGGGCGTAGTCTACGAAAATATCAGATGAGACATCACTCCATTGGACACAAAGAAAGCAGCAAATGTGGAGGCGCTCAGGGGTTGGCCACGGTCCGGAGCAAGCTGGAAGATACACCCACAAATACAAATATAAATATGTTGTACACCGTTTAGGCGGGGCTGATCTCTGGTAATACTCTGTGCGTAGAGTGAGTGTGTGAGACAGCCCAGCGCTGAGCCTCAAATCAATAAACTTCAACTTTTGTTCATCCGAAGTCCAGTAAGTCCAATTTTTGAACACGCAGGACACTAGATGCCCAACAGATGGTGACGCCGACGTGATTGGCTAAAAAGGGACATTTCGGACAATCCTTAAAGAGTACAGAGTGACAAAACGGAGAGGGAAAATCTTGGGTTCAACACAACGCCCGGGCGAAAATAAAAGGTGAGCAGAGACCTGTTTTATCGAACATCTGCTAATTGACTACTCTAAATTGTTTGTGTTGAATTGCAAATATTCCTGATCATTTTATTTTTAACAAATTTGTACAAGAGTGAAGTTTGTTGGATTGAGGTTATAAAATAACGGGTTAAGTCGTACGCAGGTTAAGTCGTAAGGTTAAAGTCCTTATGCATTAAATTAAGTCGTTTGGTTAAAGTCCTTATGCAAGTAAATTAAGTCGTTTGGTTAAAGTCCTTATGCAAGTAAATTAAGTCGTTTGGGTAAAGTCCTTATGCAAGTAAATTAAGTCGTTTGGTTAAAGTCCTTATGCAAGTAAATTAAGTCGTTTGGTTAAAGTCCTTATGCAAGTAAATTAAGTCGTTTGGTTAAAGTCCTTATGCAAGTAAATTAAGTCGTTTGGTTAAAGTCCTTATGCAAGTAAATTAAGTCGTCTGGTTAAAAGACCTCACGCATGGAATCATTTGGTTAATTCCTTATGAGAAATTATTAAGTCGCGGGGTGAAAAGTCCTTGTGCCAACATTATTAAGTCGCGAGGTGAAAAGTCCTTGTGCCAACATTATTAAGTCGCGAGGTGAAAAGTCCTTGTGCCAACATTATTAAGTCGCGAGGTGAAAAGTCCTTGTGCCAACATTATTAAGTCGCGGGGTGAAAAGTCCTTGTGCCAGCATTATTAAGTCGCGAGGTAAAAAGTCCTTGTGCCAGCATTATTAAGCCGTAAGCTTAGAAAACCTTATGCAAAATTGTATCGTGATAAAAGTTGTGTGTTGTGTATGTATGAAAGTGTGTGGAGAGTTATATAAAGGCTGAAGTTATAGAGAAAATAATAGATCGTGATAAAAAGAGTACATAATACCGGCATAATTATAAACAGCATAAACCTAAATATGGAAGGGGAATTTGATAGAGAATGTGATGAATATGGATGTTTCCCTGTGACAGAACAATGGGGTCGTATGAAAGATATGATATTGGCCCAAACAGAACTAAAACACCATAAGAAAGAAATGAGGATATTAGGAGAGAAATGGGGTCGGATAAGTCTTGAAAATGGATGGGATAAACCACCACGGGTGCCCTTGGCACCCAAAATTGGGGAGATGGAGAAAAAAGCACACATGCGCGTTAAAGCACATGAGGCAGAAAAAGATAGAGTTCCGTTTTTTAAACAACGTCAGCACGAAAGGGTGAATAAAGAACTCCGTGAAGTACAGAGGCAGAGGCCAAAACAGAACCCCTCCTCAGGGCCAAGAGGTGGGTACCAAAATTTCAGGGGTGGATACCAGAATGATAGAGGAAGAGGCCCAAAAAGGGGGGGAGTGTGTTATGGATGTGGGAGTTCTGATCATTGGAGGAGTGCATGTCCACACCAACAGGGCAATCAGGCCATGGGACCAACTGCAAGGGGATGGGGTCCTTTTAGGGGAGGTCCCAGAGGGCACGGCCCTCAAACCTCACGACACTCCCCGGGGCAACAACACTCTGCTCCTCACAGCTTTCAGGCACCCATGCACCCAGAGTGCGACCCAAATTGGGGCTCTGGAGGAGACGGAGGGGATTATTGAAGGGGCCCACACAGAGAATCCACGAGAGGTATGGGGGAGCCTCTCATGGAAATAGTGGTAAATGGCAGGCCACTAAAAGCACTGGTAGATACTGGTGCAACATACTCTACTGTTCAGAAATGTCATATAACTGAGGCACAGATTAGTGACCGAACAGTAGGAGTCGTGGGTTTCTCTGGTGGGTTAGAATACTGGCCTTTTACCACTCCTCTTACCACCACGTGTGCCCTTGGCACCCAAGGTACGAGACATGGAAAAGAGAGCACATGTAAGACTAAAAAGACATGTAGAAGAGAAATTAAATAAATAAATAATTTAAAATGGATAAATGCAGGGAAACATTTTAGTCAAGAAAAGAAATTGCGAGATGAATTTAGAATATGGACAAGCATTGCGCTTACGGCCACTGCTCTGAGTCCGGTTAAAAGAGAGGGGGAAGAAAATTTGCAGATAAAGAAGTCAGGAAGTGAACAGGGAGACACCTCTGAACAAACAGCATATTACCAACCCCCAAAACTATATCTAGACTTGCAACTATTGACAAAACCACAACCGTATGACGGAAAAATGAAGCAACTTATGGTAAAAATTAAACCAAGGAAACGTAGTAAAGAACTGCATGACAAAACGTTCGATATAAATGAAATAAGACAGCAATTACACCAAATAACAAGATTAGTCAGTGGAACAGCACAGCAGTTAGCCCGCGAGGGAGAAGAACAGGGAGAACACATTCCACAAGGGGAGGGGGAAAGAAGAGTGTGGAGAGCTAATAAATCACGAAGCACCCCTGTTTTATTGCATTGCCAACAGAGTTTAGATAGTGCTGGAACAATTGCAAAGTGGAGAGAATGAATCTCACTCTGAAACTGAAATTGGCTAAAATCTGTGCACAGACAAAATTGACCTGGTTATCTGTACTAACTCTAGCATTAATGACTGTACGTTCCTCTGTTAACAGGATTTCTGGCTTCACACCATTTGAATTTCTTACAGGTCGATCTTTTCCAGGACCGACAACACCGCTTCGGCAGGAGATCAGTGTCACATTGTGTTTATTTTGACAAATTAACTGCTATGAGCAAACATTTATCACAGCAGGTCACCCCTGACACTGAACCAGGACCGATCCCACCGCCAAATGAGTGGGCAGGTCTTTGGAACAGACGGCTGTGGACCTGAGATCTCAGGTCCAAGAGAGGGAGGGTGTTGAAGGTGAAGCAAAAGGGAGCGCAGAGGAACATTGCAGGTCATATAAAGGAAAGGTGACATTTGAATCTTTAGCGCACTGTGTAAGTGAAGATTGTGCATATGGGGAAGGCATTGCAGTAATATTTAAGAATAAATATGGTGAAAAGTGAAGCATCACATGCATTTCTAACTTTTATGGGTCAAAACCATAAAGACTCATAGAATAATTCTATTTTTATTTCATTGGTCCACTAAACAGTGCCAAAAAGGGGGGTATACTTTTTATACTTTTTCCTTAACACTATAGATACCATGGCACAAGTAATAGTGAACCATCTGTTAAATATCACACAGAAATTCCCTAGTCCTTACAGGCCTCAAAGATATCAAATGGACAGGTGTGGGTAGTGCCATAAAAAATGAACTGCAGACAGCACCACAACATATGGACTGATATTTAACCCAGAGATTTGACTGAATTGAGAGAAATTTTTTATCTCTGTCTGTTATCCTAAAGTCTTTCTTTTCAGATTGATCACTATGACTCCTTATAGAGTCCAGATACCAGAGAGGTGTCTTAGAACCTGAAATGGAGGAGATGGGTGAGATTATACTTCAAGGGGTCATTCACACTTCACAGTTACATCACAGAAGTAGTTACACGGCCTCCCGGTGTAGCACCGGATCCAAATTGTGCATCACAGATTCTTGTAGATACCCATCTCCCAGACATGAACACATAGCCATGTGGACACACTTTCGCCACTACAACCTCATAAAATGATTATCTGGCATAACCTTAAAAGTTATCCAGACTCAAAACACTACACATCACCTAGGATGATTAGTCTAGATTTCAAATATGATACATAAGAAGGATCTATAGCCTGTCATGCATATAGAAAACTATATAGCATCTCACACATAGGACAAACTCATGATGCTAATTTAATTATAAGATAAAACCTGTTATTACAATTCTGTTGATTTATGTGAAACCTTGCAATGTACATAGGAGATCTGCATGGTTACTGTTGTATGGAATAGGAAATGGTTTAATTTCTGATGAAGAGATGTGAAATTGAAATTTTGTGCAATTTTCAATTGAAATCATTGGCATTGTTCCAAACCAGATAGCACACTGGTTTTTAACATATGTCTAATGATATGTTTAAAGAGTGGTTAGATCTGAAGTGCTGGCGCTTCTGCAATCGGCCTCGAAATTCTCAATCTGATTTTTACCATTGAACGTGACGTAGCGTACTGTACACATCAACACAGAATTTTTTGACAACAGCTATATTAGAGATTCAGAATATGTCCTGATACTTCTTTGTAATGATAGATTTGCAGGGTTAACTCATATTTGAGTATTCTGAATTACTATTATGGTTATTAAAATAAGTTATATAACTATACCATATTATGCATAACGTTGTATCTGGATTTTATTAATACATGAAAATACATTTATATGCATACTGTAGATTTGTATTTTGGTTGCAATATATTTAAAAGATATAATTATAAACTATTATTGTATGATGTATACCACTGGAGAATATGCCAGTTAAATAGACTTTTGCCACTCTTCCTTTAAAATACTCAGAGTATCTAAATTCCACCATAGTAGTGAAGAATCAGGTAATCAAATGGGATCACTTTGTGTGGCTTTGGATGAAATTGAGACCTTATTCGCCATTCGCACCAGGTACCATGAAATTTTTTTATGTTTAACCCTTTATCATCTTATCCCAATGTTACTAAAATCATCAGTGTTCAGTTGTTGTATGGTTATGAAGATGACGTTGAGGTGTCTCATACACAATGGTGTGTTATTAGTGAGATGAATTCCTTAACCTATGGAGCTGCGTTGCAAACCATACCTTCTACTTAGATGTAACTAAGGATAAATGGGTCAGATAAATATCATGGGGAGGATACTACTACAAACAGATGTTTCTCTTCGGTGGGAAGACACCTTCTACGAACAGAGCACATGGGCTCTGACTGAATGGACTTGGCACAACAAATTATATTGCAGACTATCAGACTTAGGTGGAAACCAACCTGGGCAAAAGAACAGCAAAGATCCACCTGCTCTGCACAGTACCAGCTCTACAGAGACTTCTGCAGTAATTGATACACAATGACAAAGAATGCCTAAAAATGTCCCCTTAGGGACTGCTCTGAGATTGCCCCAAGGGGTCAGGGGAGGAACTGTAAGGCAGCTGTAAAAGTGCAAAGAATTAAGGTTGTTTGTAAAGCTGGGACTAAATAATCAAACACCATTTGTTGTTAGAACCTGAGGAATGATATCCTACCCTCCCCTCAGGGGTTGTTGATCCCCAGGAATTGAACCCCCTATTCTTATCACACCTGTGCCCTTGATCTCTTCAGGACCTTATCACTAGGAAAATGCTTACGCTTTTTATTCTGTGTATATCATTTATTGTCAGAGTATGAAGTTTTGATCATCATGTTTGGTATTGTTTTAAAGATCATGGTGCGATGGGTAAAAGGGTCTAGTTCTTTCAAATCTAACAGAGAGTATATTATATGTATATTGAGATCTTATTTGATGTTCTCTTCAGTGAAGAAAAAACAAACAAACCAAATTTCTCGCTGACCATTGGCTTTGTTACATCTGGGTATAAAAGGTGCATTGGCAAAAGACTGAGGGAAGCTTCTGTAACCACAACTTCCCACATTACAGCTGTGCATATCGATTTGGAAGCATCTGTAACCAGAACTTCCCACACTGGAACTTGACAGCCATAGAAAAAAGAGACCCCAGAGACCCCAACCCACCCCCTTACGAAATGCCATTATTAGCAGCAGACCACTATCAGGATGACAGTGAGGAGGAGGAAAGCCATGAATAGAAATGTTGATTTTGTTTTGATTCATAAGCTTCAAACGCATTACTTTAGCAGATTTTTGAATTTTTAATACGATTGTGTTGTACCCTATATAATGAAGAGGGACTAAATATGTGGGATATGTGTTTGTGACCTCTTTCAGAGGTCAAGAGAGGGATTGAAGGGTTTTAAAGTTCTGTTTTGTATTACAATGTTCATTTAATTACAATCTACGTTTTTACTACATTTTATTTTCTTTCTATGGATCACGTATAATCAATAAGTAAAACTGTGTGCATTAAGTGTATATCAGTATGAATAATGTGTGTATGTTTAAAAGGGTGAAAACTAAGCTTGAATATTAGGGTGCAAGATGATGTTCTCAACAGGATGTGGGGGTTGGGAGTGTGTGTGTGTGTTGCATTCCATGCAGGAGAGCATCCTGCATATACAACGCACATACCCATATAGCGAGGGTTTTAAGAAACAAACCATATGTGAAGACTGTGTGGGGGATGTGTATGCTATGTCTTATGTTATGTCTTATGATATTTCTTATGTTATGTCTCATGATATGTTGCAGCAAACGAGAAGAATAGAGTGTGTGTGTGCGTGGCTATGGTTGCCCAACATTCCATAGCCATTGGGGCCTCAGGTCAGGGGTTGACAGATGTGATGTAGTTGGGGAAGTGTGTTGTTTTTCAGATAGTAAAAGAAGAAGGGCGTAGTCTACGAAAATATCAGATGAGACATCACTCCATTGGACACAAAGAAAGCAGCAAATGTGGAGGCGCTCAGGGGTTGGCCACGGTCCGGAGCAAGCTGGAAGATACACCCACAAATACAAATATAAATATGTTGTACACTGTTTAGGCGGGGCTGATCTCTGGTAATACTCTGTGCGTAGAGTGAGTGTGTGAGACAGCCCAGCGCTGAGCCTCAAATCAATAAACTTCAACTTTTGTTCATCCGAAGTCCAGTAAGTCCAATTTTTGAACACGCAGGACACTAGATGACCAACACTATCTCTTATTTTTTATTATCCCACTATCCTTGTCTGCCACCATTATTTTTAGGCAACAAGGTTTCTTGTCTAATGGTGGAATTTCAACCTTGACTCATTTTTAAAAAAATAAGTTGTGCTATAAATTATTTGGGTCTGGCCTTTAAAAAATGAACAGTGCTATAATTTATTTGGGTCTGGCCTTCAAACCATCCCTGGACTTTGCATTGCTGAAAATGATTAAAATATGAAAGCAATCACTACATAAGTACATATATTTTGATTCTATCATGCAAACAATCTTTATCGTGACTCTAATACTCATCTAAGTTAATGTGATTTGTGTTCTACTAACACATCTATGTTACAAACATTCCTATGAATACTTCTTCATAACCAGGGTGAAATAAAAGCCCCATAGTATACAGAATATGATCAGAATAATACATAATACAAGTAAGCAGGATGTGATGAGAAAGTTTACTTCTTGGGTGTATCTTGAACATGCATAAGAACAAAACCCTTCTTTCAAGTACAAAAAGATGTGCGACAAGAAGAGCCAAGGCACTAGGCACTAGGCAGCACTGGGATTTGAACCCAGGATTTCCTGTTTACGAGACAGGTGCTTTGGCCAGCTAAGCCACAGCGCCTACGCCCATGTCTGCAGGTCATGTGACTGAAAAATAACAAAGGGGCAAAAACTCACAGTAAAATGGTGGAAAACATGCAGAGGGATTGGTTAAGGCTAATTAAATGTGTGTACCCTCTTCATGTAACAACATATTCCTCCCTGGTCAAGAAGATTTTGAAGAGTTTCCTGTAAACCTAAATCAGCCACGACTCTGGTGGGACTTGAACCCACAACCTTTGAATGCCCGCATTACTTAATCTAGAAGTCCAATGCGCTATCCATTGCGCCACAGAGCCATTGAAATAATTATAAAATCTAAGGGAGAATATTCATTTTAATCGTATTAATCGGGACAGAGGGTCCCAGCGCTCAAGGTTTTCTTTAAGGATGCTTAAGAGAGGATTATAATTAGCCTTAAAAAGATCCTTGTGGCTACGTGTGACCCATATACCTAAATATGTAATTTTTTTAGGACTAAATTTAAAAAGGATTGACCAGAGATATTATCTGTCTACAGAAGAGATAGGCATAAGTTCACTTTTCCGAGGGTTGGCTTTATGACCAGATATATTTCCGCAGTTCGTGAGGAGACTCGATAATACAGGAAGACTTGAGAGGGGGTCCGATATGAATAATAACATGTCGTCCGCATAAAGTGACACTTTATGCTCCGAACCCGCCCGAAGTATCCCCTTGATGGTGGGGCATTGCTTCAGGGCTAATGCAAGTGGTTCAAGTGCAATGGCAAACAAAAGTAATGAAAGAGGACAGCCCTGCCTCGTGCACCGCTTCAGCTCAAAGTAGGTGGATAACTTATTATTGGTGCATACCACAGCCACTGGGAGCGTGTATAGGAGTCTGATCCAGGAAATGAATTTAGGGCCAAAATTAAACGTTTCTAAAGTCTTAGAAAGGTAGTCCCACTCCACCCTATCAAATACTTTTTCAGCGTCGAGTGCCAACATCACCTCGATATTCCCAGGATCGGGCGGAGTGGGGCAATAAAGGATATTAAAAAGACGCCTAATATTGAAAAATGAAAAACGATTTTTTATAAATCCTTTCAGGTCAGACGAAATAATAGAGGGTATAATGTTTTCAAGTCGACGTGCCAAAATCTTGGCAAGAATCTTTGCACCTGTATTTAGATTCTTCAATAACTAACAATAACAGAGGAGCTAGTGAAGAAGTTTTTTTATAAGTTTTATTATGTTTGAATCTTTACTCTTTATTATAGTTTGATTAACATAATGTGTGTACCTTAATGAAAATGTTTAAGCAGAAGCTGTGAGGGGGTTTTTTGTGCTGAGATTAAAAGTGCCTGCTACAGGAATGTGTGTGGGTGTGCAGCCTTGCGTGCAAAGATAAAGGGAGTAGCTGAAAGGCAGTTAAAGACTCAGGGTATGTGATTGCAGATTATGAGGGATTTAATCATTTACGTTTAATCATTTATGTTTAATCATTTATGTGTGTTATTTTTCTGATTGCGTGAAGTGTTAAAGCTATAAATATGATACATGCATTTGATACCCAAGCTATGTGCTGATATTGGTGTGTTTGCAACAGGAATGTGAGTGTGTGGGAAGGAGGGGATAGTTCGGCTGCAGTTGGGTAAGAAAAGTGGGGGAGGTCTACGGAATGTGTGTTGTGTTGTGTTATATGATATTTTGCAGAAAACTAGTAGAACGAAGGAGTGAAAGCTGATTGGACAGCACAGGGCGGACCCTCCTCTGCAGGAAAAGAAAGAAGATACACGTCACCACACACTGTAAATATGTTGAAAAATCATTCCGCTAGGTTGGTTCTTTTGTAAGACGTAGTCTCGAGACAACCCAGCGCGCTGTTTTGGTAGTGAACTTCTGGTCAATAAACTTCAACCTTTATTTGAATTGCCTTCCTCCAATTTTTGGACACGCTGGACACTTGATAGCCCATCACTAGCTGGTCAGAAAACTTTTTGAAAAATTCGGTTGAGAAGCCATCTGGCCCTGGAGATTTGCCACTTTGCATGGCACCGATTGCTGACACTATCTCCTTAACTGAGAGATCCCTTTCCAGTTCAGCCGAGAGTTCTTCATCTACAGAAGGGATTTTCAGGGATTTAAAAAAGTCTTCTGGGACAGCAGGGTCGGTGGGCCCATCTGAAGTATATAATATCTGGTAGAATTTCCTGAAACAGGAATTGATTTTCTCATTGTCAGTGCATTTTAGACCACATTCATCATTAATTTCAGAAATGGTTTGATTAGCAGTTCTTTGGCGCAGCTGATGAGCAAGTGCTCTGCCGGACTTTTCCCCATGTTCATAATGACCATGCCTTGATTTGGAAATAAGGTATTCAGCATGCCGGGTGGACAGGAGATCAAACTCTGTCTGTAATGACAGGCGTTTCTTAATTACATCTGCTGGTGGGGAAGAGCTGTGTAGTCTGTCTAACTCTAATATCTCATCTGCTAATTTTTTAATACGCTCAGTGTTAGCCCTTCTTTTACTTGCACAGTATGAAATAGTTTGACCCCTTAAATATGCCTGTAGCGACTCCCAAACAATGGATGATGACATCCCTGGGGTTTGATTGATATCGAGAAACAATTTAATTTCAGATGTGACGGTGGTACGCCCAATGAATGTCAAATATTTAAACCTTGTTCGAGCGCCAGACAGTATTTGGCCTGTCAACCAATATGAATGTAAAAGAACGTTGTACTCCAGTCAGACAAATTTATAATGCGTAACCCATTTTTGATGAATAAATCATGAGAAATTTTGATATTTCTGACAGAAAAAAACAAACGAATAAACAATATATATAAATGTCTAAACAATATGCAAGATTTCAATATATATATATATATATATATATATGCAAACAATTCAAAACCCAACAAAACTTTTTACCAATAAAGTTAAAGTAACTGAGGATGTTTACTCTAACGAAATCAATAAACAGAAAAATAACAGATAAACGTCCAACTCAAAACATTCAAGAATTCAATTCACAAAAATATCTAATTTAACTTGGAAAAAGAAAAATTGAAATGCAATGCGCAACATTCACTCAGAGCGATTGAACTAAAGAGAGTTTGGGGAGCGAATTCGTAGATGTGTGTGAGTGTGAGCTTTACCCAACAACCACGAATGGGGGGAGTCTTTGCGGCAAGGTACATCTCAAGGTAGCAGGCCCTGTGGAACCGCCCGAACTTCAAGGTAAGGATAATCCAGCACTTTCTCAAACGCTGCAGCCAGCGTAACCCCAATTAAAGACATCACTCCGACCCACAACAGCGTTTCCTGACGTGCTGATCCGTAGCCCTCCAAGAGACGTGTATTCCTCTCCGACGAATTTTATCTCGCTTGCTATAGCCTCGTTTGTCCTTTCTGTCTCGTACTTCCCTCACATCCGCTGTGCCATTGCGCTCTTTACACACCTCGTCAGGTTCTGCTTTCTCATAGCGTCACTTGTTTCCAATGAAAATGCGCTCCCCTTCACTCCAGTCCAGTCGCCGTTTACATCCTCGTACTTTACACGCCATTTATTTTCAACCCTCCCGTTTTTCTTCCGCTACAGCATTATCTAATTTTCTTAATTACAATAACCTTATACGGGCATGGGCGGGGGCAAAGTTCCGGTCTGCCACACTCCCCCCCACTGGGAAAAAAAATGGGTTGGCAACCCATAAACCCATGGTTGGCAACAAAGTTAAAATAATATGTCATATGGATTACTATAAACCTAAGAATTCTTCCTCTTCGTCAGAATTTTGTTCAAAAATCTTTAAGAGTTTCTTCTTGTGTAGTGTTTCCCACTCCTCTGCTGTTGGGTAACACGGTTTCAAATTACAAACGTGCGCTGTTCGGACATCTTCCCCTGTGGTTTCCAGGGCAATGTGATAATTCAGCGGTCCTAATTTATTCAGCACTCTGTAAGGACCTTTCCACTTTGGGGCTAATTTTGCACTGAAATGATGCTGTGCACTAGATTGTGGAAAGTTTTTCAACCAAACTCTGTCTTTTTCCTTAAAAGATACTTCACGTCTGGTTTTGTTGTTGCTTCTTAGTTGTCGTTTTCTTGCTTTCTTGCACCATTCTTCCGCTTTCATCTTTAGCTGGGCTATGTGATTAACCACATCATAAACTTGATTGGACGGTGAAAGGCTTTCATACTAAAACAGTTTGTCCAAGGGTCCTTGTAGTTTCCTGCCCAACTGGAGCTCTGCAGGTGACATTCCGGTGCTTTCCTGTACAGCAGAGTTGTGTGCAAATCTGAGCTCAGGCAAGTATTGGTCCCATTTTTTGTGGTTGTCGTCCACATATGAGGCGATCATACATTTCAAAGTGCGATTGACCCTTTCTGTCATGTTTGTCTGTGGGTGATATGCCGTTGTCATTTTCTGGATTACACTCCACTTCGCACATAGTTCTTTGAATATAGAGGAAAAAAACTGACTCCCACGATCAGATAAGATGTAATCTGGTACCCCGTATCTGGTGAGGATTTCAGTCCGGAGAATCGCGGATATTGTCTGTGCATTTGCATTTCTCATTGGAAAGAACTCAACCTATCGGGAAAAATAATCTACAAAGACAAAAAGGTATTCATATCGTTGCGTACTGCAAGGTAGGGGTCCCATGATATCCACTCCAATCATTTTGTTAGGTTGTGTAACTGTAATTTGCTGCAATTTTCCCGCTGGTTTCTGGTTTTCATAATTTAGCTTTTGGCATTTTTCACAGCTCTTGACATGATGTTTTACATCTCTCCACATTCCAGGCCAGAACACAACGTTCTGTAAGCGCTTATAAGTCTTGAAGATCCCTGCATGACCACTTAACGGGTTTGAGTGGTAGTACTGAAGAACAGAGGGCATGAGACTACTCGGAAGATAAGCTCTATAATGGATTTGTCCATTTGCCAGGTGAGTTTTGCGATATAGTTTGTCCTCTATGACTTCACATTTGTCTTTCACGGATTGGTTGTCCTGAGCCAGAGATTCATATAACTTTATGATCTCGGAGTCTTTATGTTGTTCTTCCCAGATTGTGTCAGCGGTGATTGGCAAGTCATCAGTGTCCTTTCCGTTGCAATATAGGCTACAGCCTGGCAGGCTAGGTATTCTGGAAAGCGCGTCTGGTGCTACATTTAGTTTTCCTTTTCTATACTCAATGATGAAATCAAATCTTTGTAACCTTAGGGCCCATCTGAGAAGGCGGCTAGATGTCTTTGGGGAACTCATAACCCACTGCAGAGCCATGTGATCTGTGACGACGGTACTACCACTCAAACCCCTTAAGTGGTCATGCAGGGATCTTCAAGACTTATAAGCGCTTACAGAACGTTGTGTGAACTTAGCGATATGAACTTAGTAAACTCATCTTCTGACAGAAGCAGAGGGTTAAACCGCCATGAACGATATGTAGATTGTGCATTAGGAATGACCAATTTCATGATTAGGGGACCATGATCCGAAATGACCATAGACCCGTAATCACATTCATTCGTGAGATGCAGAATTCTTTTATCCAGGAAAAAGTAATCAATACGTGAGTATGTTTTATGCACCGGGGAAAGGTAAGAGTACGCCCTAGAGGTAGGGTTACGAAACCGCCACACATCCGCTACACCATCGGTCTTCAGAAAAAGCTGAATAGAGTAAGCTGACTTCGTCGGGGATGCCTTCATAGAAATACTCCTATCTAAAAGAGGAGAAAGTGCACAGTTAATATCACCGCCAAGTTTAAGATGATGTGAAGTCAGGTCTGGTAAACGAGAAAAAAAATTAGTGAAGAATGTAGAGTCATCCCAGTTCGGGGCATAAATACAGGCTAACATAACTGGGAGCGAGTATAATTTTCCTACCACAACGACATATCGCCCTGCCGAGTCGGTTTGAACATTAGATGCCGTAAACTGTACATTTTTACTTATCATAATAGCAACACCCCTAGCCTTTGAGCAGAAATTGGATTGATACACCTGGCGAGCCCATCCCCGAACCAGACGAGAACTATCACAAGAACGTACATGGGTCTCTTATAAGAATGCAATATCTGCATTGAGCTGTTTTAGGTGTGAGAATACTTTTTTAAATTTCACTGGGTGATTAAGTGATTTAACATTCCAGCTTATGAAGTTAACAGGGCAACCATCATAACCTCTTGTATGATTTATATTGGCCATATTGTGTATACAAAGATATACTGGCCATATTGTGTATAAGCACCATACATAAAACCAAAAGACATAAAGACATAAAAAACAAACATAAACAAAAATAAGATAAGAATCTGGCAGAATAGCTCAGTTCGTAGATAGGTCCAGTAATTACCCACCCCCTATCACCCACATGAACAAGGTGACCCCAACAGCCCTCAGAAAAAAATCCACACATTAAGTGTTTGTGAAGGGGTACTATAAAGCTAAGCACTCGGGCTACCGTCGAACCTCCAACAAAAAGAAGATAAGGAATAATAAAGTGTAGAGTAATACAATTCTAGTAACAATGCACAGTAAACTTAAGTTATAATTCTTGGTAGAGAATATATTAATCATGCTAAGTATAAAAAATATACAGCATTAACTTCCTTAAATAACATTACAGCTGGTGTATTGACTCTTTACAAATAGCCAACTATGGCTGTCCCCATTAACCCATAAAAATAATCAGGTGTCTTTCATTTTAGCTCGGAATATCCATTAAGCAAAAAAAAAACAGCAAACCAATACTAGTAGTAACACTAAGCTGGACATGAAATAGTATGTCAGCCTATGAGCACACAGATCAAGCTGGATGTCATTACCAATAAGAAACTGGGACAGTATATAGAAAAAGTAAACGTTGTGTTATGAATTCGTACCTGATGATATCTGGCACAGTGAAAAAATACATGCTCACCATACCCGTCAGTCGACAGAGGTATTATGATCAGTTGAAAAGATCAGTCTCATGTACATTCTGCGGCCTCCGCGGAAGGAAGAATATTCTTCCTGACATAGGTCATAGCTTTGTCCGGGTCAGTGAACTCCCTATCCTCCCCTCTGTACGTGACCCGAAATCGCGCTGGGAACAAAATCCCGTACCGTACACCCTGTCGGTCGCGAAGCAGCTTCCTCACCTCTGTGAATGCAGCCCGAGCTTTAGCCACAGTTGCCGTGTAGTCCGGGGAGATGGTTATTGGTTCCCCGTTGAGACGTAGCGGACCCAGAGTGCGAGCGCGTTGTAGTATCTGGACACAATCTTGGTAATAATGAAGCTTAGCAACGATGGTGCGAGGTTTCCCGCCCGCCTTCTTCGGCCCTAAGGTTCGGTGCGAGCGGTCGATCTACGGCTCTTTATCCAACTGTAGCACTGCAGTTAGCAACTTTGAAACAGAGGCTGTAGTCGGGAGTTTCGGGGACTCCGATGATTCTTATATTACATCTCCTCATCCGCCCTTACATATCGTCACACTTCGTTTTCAGTTCTGCCATTTCTGCCTTCATCTCACTCACAGTTTTTTGCAAAGTAAACTCTTTTTACTTTGAACATGCATAAGAACAAAACCCTTCTTTCAAGTACTAAAAGATGTGCGACAAGAAGAGCCAAGGCACTAGGCACTAGGCACCGCTGGGATTTGAACCCAGGATTTTCTGTTTGCGAGACAGGTGCTTTGGCCAGCTAAGCCACATCGCCTACGCCCATATCTGCAGGTCACGTGACTGAAAAATAACAAAGGGGCAAAAACTCACAGTAAAATGGTGGAAAACATGCAGAGGGATTGGTTAAGGCTAATTGAATGTGTGCACCCTCTTCATGTTACAACATATTCCTCCCTTGTCAAGATAATTTTGAAGAGTTTCCTGCAAACCTAAATCAACCACGACTCTGGTGGGACTCGAACCCACAACCTTTGAATGCCCACATTACTTAATCTAGAAGTCCAATGCGCTATCCATTGCGCCACAGAGCCTTGAACATTATTCTTGTCGCTGGTCATCACATACGTGGCGCATGCCAAAACTATTCCCTGGAGCAAGAAACAAATCAGTCTACAAAGACCAGGGAGTGGTTAACAAAGAGCCCACACATAAGGCACTGCTGGGATTCGAACCCAGAATCTCCTTTTACTAGACAGGCACTTTGACCAGCTAAGCCACGGCGCCAGCACCGAAAATGATTGCAGCACGTGTAACTGAAAAAACGAAAGGGGCCGATACAATGATGAAAAAGTGTCAAGTTGATTCAGAAGGCAGTCGACAGGTTGAAGCCCTATCTCTAGCAACTGAATGGTGCGCAGTATTTTCCTCAAAGTTAAGAGAGAATATCTCTTACCCCTGCACGTTTCAACGTTCTTCCCACAGCACGCTGCACACACCTTTTGCGTGGATTAATGCCCATCCATCATGTCAAAAAGATTTCAAAACTGTGCAGTTTAAACGGTGTAATGAATAAAACTACGTGTGGAGAGGCAACGGCTAGGTTTCCCTAATCTCAAGATAACAAAGAATTCACACAAAGTTCCCAAGCACCGCCGGGATTTGAACCCAGAATCTCCTGTTTACAAGACAGGCGCTTAGACCAACTAAGCCACGGCGCCATCGGAGAAAATAGTTTTGGGATGTTTGTGACTCAGTACCACAGGGCTCAGTTTTGGGGCCTCTGCTCTTCGCATTATACATGCTACCTCTAGGAGATATAATAAAGCGACACGGAATTAGCTTTCACTGTTATGCTGATGATACTCAACTTTATATTTCCTCGAAGCCTCATGAAACCCAGCAGTTTCATCGAATAAAGGATTGCATAGTTGACTTAAGAATGTGGATGAGTAACAATTTTTTACTACTAAACTCGGACAAAACAGAAGTGTTACTTAATGGACCGAAAACCGCTATACGTAACAACCAAGAATACCGCTTAACGATTGATGGATGCTCCATAAAATCCTCGTCATCAGCTAAGAATCTTGGCGTTGTATTCGATAGTACTCTGTCATTTGAAAGCCATGTCGCCAACACCTGTAAAATTGCATTTTTCCATTTTAAGAATATATCTAAACTACGTCATATGCTGTCACTGTCAGATGCAGAGAAATTAATTCATGCATTCATGATATCAAGACTAGATTATTGTAATGCACTTCTAGGTGGATGCCCTGCAGGCCTATTACAAAAACTGCAACTTGTTCAAAACGCGGCAGCTCGAGTTCTTACACGTACAAAAAAGTATGAGCATATAACCCCGGTTCTGTCAACCTTGCACTGGTTACCTATAAAGCATCGCATTAACTTTAAGATCTTGCTTATTACCTATAAAGCCCTACATGGTCTAGCGCCGCAGTATTTGAATGAACTTCTATTGTATTACAGACCTCAACGTACATTACGCTCTCAGGCGTCCTGTCAGTTGGTAATACCTAGAATTTCAAAATCAAGTGCAGGTGGTAGATCCTTTTCGTATCTAGCGCCTAAACTTTGGAATATTCTTCCCTGCACGGTCCGGGAGGCAGACACACTCTGTCAGTTTAAATCTAGACTAAAGACTCATCTTTTTAATCTTGCATACAATACTCCTCCATAATATTAATCCTCAGAGGATTTAGGCTGCATTATTTAGATCAACCGGAACCAGAAACACATCCAATAACAAATGATGTACTTGTTGCATCAAAGAGTGCAGAACAGTACTCTACTCTCAGCCAGTCTTGTCTCTTTGTTCCAAGGTTACCGCAGGATGCAGTTCATGCCCAGACCCGATGGCAGAGCTGAGAATGGGAAGCGGTGACCTGACAAGAGCTAAGAGGATAGAGCTGGATAAAGGACGCCACAACTTTGATTTTCCTACAACATTTCAAATGTTATTAGATTGTGAATGATAATCTTAAATCTATCATTTACCTTATTAAGTTTATTTTTTATTTTTATTTAGCCTTGTTGTGCAAGCACTGTTGAGCTTGTGCAGAGGCAGCAGCTTTTGCCAGAGGGGAACTGGAATCCCCTGGTTGGGCCTGGGTTCTCCTGAGGTTTTTTTTCTCGATGGGAGTTTTGGGTTCCTCACCACCGTTTGCATATTGTTTTGCACTATCTGCCTGGCCGGGGGGGGCTGCTTTAGAATTCAGAAATTAGACATAATTAATATTGCATATAAGAATTTATAGTCCGTTTAATATTTGACCTGTGGTTCTTTCTCCTTTATCGCCAATGTGTGCTTTCACTGTGTGTGTGTGCGTCTATGTCAATGTGTGTGTGTGTATGTATGTTTGCATATTGTGTGTGTGGAGCATTTGTATGTCTGTCTTTGTTGTTTTCACCTTTGTCTTGTTTTTACAGGTATATGCCTTTAGTTTTTTTACTTGTATTCAATGTGTCTCATGTACAGCTGCTTTGTAACAATGAAAATTGTAAAAAGCGCTATATAAATAAAGTTGAGTTGAGTTGAGTGACTGACCAGTAACAAAGGGGAAAAGGAACAATTAAGAATAGGTGGTAATCATGGAAGAGATCACCTTTGACGTGGAGGGCTATGTGAACCGAGGGCCGCACAAGGGCAGAGTCAGGCATGAATTGATTAGTTTATTTCGAAACTGTCACGGTCTTGGTTTTTTATACGACAATAACAGTTTGTGATCTTGACAAAATGTTTTTTAACTGAAAATTGCCACACAAGTGCAGGGTACCCCTTTGGCGTCGTTTTTTAACGACCGGTGAACCGCGTTGCTGTTCGTTTAATGCTCAAGTGCTGAATATCACTGTGCCTCGGGGCTTCAATAAACCGTAACATTATCTAGATGCAGTCGATCGCGGGAGCCAGTACAGTTTCACATTCAAAGCCAACGTAATGACACAATCTGTATGGAGACCCTGGAGAGCCGTGGGTGTCAAAGCTGACGTAATTCTTCTTCTCGCCACAAGGGGTCCCCTGCACTGACCGAGCATCAATATGTGACGAGTCCGGAGTGAGAATGTGTTGCTCACATCTCAACAAATGATCTTAATATGTCTTTCTCAGCTAAAACCTCATTAAAACAATCATAAAACTAATTATATTCTTATATAAAGATGATCATGTGCTCAATCAGACCTTCGAACAGTCTTTCTGCTTCTCTTCATGTTCATGTTTTGGTGTGAAAACATTTCCATCAGACTGCACTTTCCATGTCACTGTCGTGTCCTTCACCAACCCACGATTCTTCAGTTTCTGATTTATCTGAAGAACACAATTCTTTATTACACACACACTCTTAAAGCCTTTCCACACCGCACGCGTTAAAGTAATGCGAATGTTCGACGATGGAAAAAATTGCTCCCTAAGAATGGTTTCATACTGCCCACGAACATTCACGGTCCAAACAAGGTTTTTTCGTCATGTTTCAAATTTGTACATTCACTGTGCAAATAACAGGCCATTCCGTTAGATGAGGGGGCACTAAAGCTCTTGAAATCTGACAGCACAATCCATCAGTATACACACTGAAGATGCCACATTGAAGAATGTCTCCTTTGCCATATACTTATTGTCCACCAAACCACCCACTGTAGAGGCAAGAAATAGCTATTGACATATATTACCCCAGATGTGAATGGTCCGTTTGCAGGACATTCGCTCCGTTTCATCGCATCACCCAAAATGTGAATTTAAAGGGATTGTTCAAACAATAATAAAAATTCTGCAAACTCTGTATTTTTTTGTATGTTCTGTTGAACACCAAAAAATATATTTGGGGGATTGTGGGACAGTAAACAGTTCTGGGGCACTTTTGACTACCATTGTAATTTGTCCTACTATTGTAGTCGATGGGGTCCAAGAACGCTTTGGTGACAAATAAATTAACAATATCTCAGATACAAATATCTTTTTCTGTGTTACCTGAAACAAAAAAATGTATACAGGTTTGGGACAACTACATAGTGAGTACTTCATTATAGATTTTTTAATTTTGGGGTGAATTATCCCTTTAACTTTACTATCCTCATTAACAAAACAACTGCAAGTTAACCATGCATATCATTCCTTCCTTTTTAGTCCAATTCAAGATGGATTGACAAGTATGGTTCAATATGACTTTCACTAAAAACATCGTAAATAAAATTTAACAGGTATACTTAATAGACTCTTTTTGAAGTTTATGTAATACAGTTTGTAAGGAGCTTGATCAAGTAACCCTGTGAACCTCGATGAGCACCTCCATTTGTCTTTCAATGACAGCAGAGGTCTCTGCTAAAGATCTGGGAAACATCTGCTGTTTAAAAAAATCTGATGAAGGTCTTAGAATGGGCAGTTTTGCATCTATTCCAAATCATAAACATCTTACAGACATAGCCTAGATGTCTATGACAACGGACAGCAGACATCTTAGAGTCGTATTGCAGATGAGTGAAAAAATATATATATAATGTCTTGCAGGTGTAAATGCAGACATCGGACATCAGGAAGGGTTTGAGGTCAAATCTGCAGGACTTTGAGCAGAAGAAAATGCTTAAATGTCTCAACAGATTGTAGAATTTGTCACCTTCCTTGCGTCATGTACTACACAGATACTTTAATGCTCACCCACTGTAAGATGGTCTCCATCACTGCTGGATCTTTTACATTCAACCCAGATTTCACCTCCAGTCTCACAATCTGCCTTGTGGTTTCTGTTGGAACATTACAAATTGTGTTTATTCTTTGAAAAATAACAATTTCCATGGGTTGGTAAAATACAAATATTGTTGGCTGTTTTGAAGAAAAATGCCCTCTCGAATGTGCTATGGATCAAGGCTTCTTCTTCTGAATGAATAAATGTAATGTTAAAAAGGTAGGTTTTTAGGTCTTTTTAGCCTTTTTGAGTCCTAAATCCCTTAATTTAATACTTTTTATTTGGTACGTATAATTAGGCAATAACATCTAAGGGCCAAACTTAAATTTTTCTGTTTGTCAAATCAAATTTCAAGCTCATTAGGTTTGGGCCAATTCGGAAACTCAGAAACAGTGTTTTTCTTGGGGCAAAAAATAATAACTTCAGTTTTTTTAAAAATATATTGTCTACCACAATTTAAAGTCGGCCTGAAACGGATGTAGCGATTGTCTTTTTTTCTGTATCGTGGACTATACACGAGTGAAACGACTTCTGAAATGAGAAAAAAAATGTAGGGCGGGACTTGATTTCATCCACCGACAATTGAATGGCTTTATAGGAGTGCCATTCCTCCTAAACCGGAAGTGAACAGAGGTCATTTCGAGAAGGTGGAGGAAATTAAGCAGGGCTGAGCTTTGCTGGTACCTGGATGGGATACCCCCTGGGAAAGCTAGGTTGCTGCAGGTAGAGGTATTAGTGAGACCATCAGGGGGTGCTCACCCTGTGGCCTGTATGGGTCCAAATGCCCCAGTATAGTGATGGGGACACTACACTGAAAAAAGCAATGTCCTTCAGAGGACACATTAAACCTAGCTCCTGACTCCCTGTGGTCATTAAAGATCCCATGGCACTTCTCGTAAAAGAGGACGGGTGTAACTCCGGTGTCCATGCCAGATTCCCTCCACTGGCCCTTGTCAATCTTAGCCTCATTATAATCCCTCTATAAGAATAATAATGGTTCTATCTCTCCTTATGTGATTGTAAAGCACTTTGGGTGTACAGCAATACAAATTAAAGGGCTATATAAATACCTCAATCATTCAAAAAACAATTAGAATGATAACTTTTTCATTGTATGTTAGAATCCTCACATTGGCTGTAAAACGTTTTCCTTGAAACAATGGAGGGGAAGGTATATTTAAGGGTCATAACAATATACTTTAGGTGAAAGAAGATATTTAGCAAAAGTGGGGGGCAATGGACAATAAGACATCTGATAGGAGACCTCTGATAATGTTGCTTTTTATGAGGTTTTGTGAGGATCTGCTCACCTTCATGACACATAAAGGTGCGAAGGAACGTGCAAGGTGAATCATTCCATTTTCCCTGCACATTCATTCTGAACCCTGCACAGTCTTCAGAAATACTGCCATAACGAAAACTAGGTTCACCAGAGTCCCAGTATCTGAAGGCGGAGTACCTGTTATCTGACCACTCGAACAAGTCTCTGAACAGACCAATCCAGACAGATGTGTGAGGATCATTAATGAGGTTGTGGATCAGTTGACTGTCAGTCTGGTTCCTCACACTGGTCAGATCTGTATGATACTGTCTGCAGAAACTCTGGGCTTCTCTCCATGTTGAACTAGAAGTATTAATGATGTATGATTTACTGCTGTCTGTTGAAAAAAATTCAAGTTTCATGGTTTTGTTGAAGGGATAGTTCACAGATATACAGTACGAAGGTGAGTAAATTACAAACAAATTTTCATATTTAGGTAAAACAAATATTTGAACAGTGATATTTGTTAAGTTTACATATGCACACAAGTTTTGTTAAGTGAAGGTTTGCTTTCACTCGCCATTGTAGCAGATGAAACCTGACTTCACATTACAGTCCTGCTGACGCCATGTTCCATTCCTCACAACAGCACAATTGTACAAGCTGTTGGTTGGTTCACTGAGCCAGTTCAGATATTTCACAGGATCACCCAGAGACCACTTCCATTTATAAACACCTGTATTCCGCAGTCCAATCCAGACCTCTTCCAGATTATTATTCACAATGTTCATCAGCTCGTTCATATGGTTCATGTCGTTGACTGTGGCCAGATCTGTGTATTTCTCTCTGCAGTATCTCTGAGCTTCAGTCCAGTTCCTTTTCATCTTTATATAGTAATACTGGTTCTGAATGCATTCAGATAATGAGCAGAGAGCTGTGAAAGAGAGAGTTTGATCCTTTATAAGAACTGATTCAATTCTTATGACATTATTAAACAAACGTAAAACCAGACACACAAACTCACCAATGACAAGAAGTCTGGAATATAGCGTTTGAGCCATTTCTGAGGAAGGAACACATTGAAAACCTCATAAGTTAAATGTATTTGCTTGTGTACAACAGTTGACTGAAAAAGTGACTGTTTTAGGTGAGGTTCAGTATCTAGCAGTGGCGATCCGTGACTCCTCTTCAGGGGAAGAAGTAATCTTTATGAAGTAAGCTCGGCAAAACATATATTTAGCTAGTCATGTTTGGGGCGCGTCATGTCGAAATACGTGTGTACTGCTGACAGTTTTCTGTCTTTCATTATTCCCCGCCACATCTTTTCTGCCCCACAATTTACTTAGTTTAAAGTTTAGCTTTGTATTTATCCTGTTATGTTCTGATCTTGTTTTTCCCCCTTGAGGGATTTTTCTGTTCAGTCTTCTTTTCATTTTGTTTTAATAAATGAGTTTTATTCTAGAGCTGTCTGCATCTGAGTTCTGCTTCATCCACTTTATAACAGAGCGGTCCAGCAATCAAAGAACCGAGCAGACAGCTCGCTGTGCACCTTTCCAGTGTGGCTCTCCTTGGGGTTCCCTACTGAGTTGATACTGGGTCCCTCTCAAGGGTCGAGGCCCACTCCAGGGTAAATGTACTCACCAGGGATCGATGCGGATAGGATCCCCTCAAGGGTCGTTTGTGCTGGGTTCCCCTCAGGGGTCGATGCCATCGGGATCCTCTACAGGGTCGATGCAGGGATCCACAACAGAGTCTGCCCCTGTCTGTGTCTCCCTACGTCTGTACCTGTCTCTGAGCCACCAGTGTGTGTTCCTGTCAGCAGGCCCCCCAGTGGATGTTTCTGGGTGTGGGCCCTCTGGTGTCTGTTCCTGTACGTGGCCCTCCCGACTGTGTTCTTGTCAGCGGGCCCTCCAGGGGATGTTCCTGTATGCCGGTCTTCCTACCGATGTTCTTGTCCGTGCCCCATCTGTGTGTTCCTGTCACTGGGTCTCAAGTGTGTTCCTGTTTTTACAGGAAATAACTTGTACTTGTTATTTGCAGTATTTGGTTTTGATTTGTTCTTGTCGTGTCCCCTTTTTGGGCTGCCAGGTGGCGCCTCTTGGGGGAGCGGTACTGTCACTATCCCGCCTTCCTAGCAGTTATTTCTCTTGTTCTGGCCGATGGCATCGTGACAGCCCTATTTCTTGTGTTTTGTTTTGGAATCCATGTGCTCTCCCTTCCTCCGCCTGAGCACCGCCCCCCTCGTTTCTTGCTCACCTGTTGCACCCCACTAGTTTTTCTTCCATATTTAAAGCCTGGGTGTTTTCTGTCTTGTGCTGGTACGTTTTGTTATTTCCCCGCCATGTCTTTTCAGCCCTGAAGGTTCTATAGGTAAAAGTTTTGTATATATCCTGTTATGTTCTGATCTTGTTTTCCCATCTCAAGGGATTTTTTGATTCACTATTGTTTTCATTCTGTTTCCATAAATTAGTATTATTAAAGAGCTGTCTGCATTTGGGGTCTGCTTCATGCACTCCATGGTAAATACCTTTGGTTTGTGCAAGTGCTCAGACCCTATCAGAGCCCCCAAATGGGTACTAAGGCCAAGACCCAGAAAGTCTGCAAGCAACCATTTAATCAATGTTAAAAAGTAGTTGATACGTCAATATTAAGTCCATTGAATCAATATCACTTTTTACCCAAAATTAGTGATGATTTTTTTTATTCATAAAGCACCATTATTGTGATCAGTGTTTGATTTAGTTGGGCTCTTGCCTCTTAATGTTAAGTTTTCTTAAGCTGTCCACGTGTGTTGAAACACATATGTTGTGGCAAAGAGAACTAAGATCCAGTGGGATCAGAAAATGATAGTTATTTTATCACTGTGAAGTTCTATAAATTACTTTTGAGTGTGATATTTTATTAATATGTGAATGCGGAATCGTGACACAGTTTAAAGAGATTAAAGCAGTGTTTTGGACAACTGACAGAATAAATGATCTTCAAAAAGCTGTTACATTTCTGAATCAACTAAACATGAAGAATGGGTGTATGAATCTCAATCAAAAAAAGAAACCTTCATGCTGCAATGTATACTTGGTAATAGGCATGAGCGAGTACAGAATTATCTGTATCTGTACTCGGACTGGGGGGGCCTAACCCGGAAGTGGGCGGGGTTTAACCTGGAAGTTGGTCGGGTTGTCTTGAGATGGGCTGGGCTTTAACCGTATGTTATTTTAAGCATGCGATTGATATGGGTTGATCAGAAATTGTTATATTTATTGCTGATTAGAAAACTATTTACATGACAGCATCAGCATTGAGCTTCAGATCAATGGTTTTGATCACATTAACAAACTAACTATATACAATACAAGTTTTGTAATATAGTTTTATACCACTACTTCCTTAATTGTGAACCAGAATTCAAAATGAGTCATGATTGGACCAAACCCCAATCTTATTCAAAGAAGCTTGACTTGTATCATGAAGGGTTTTAAAGTTCTGTTTTGTATTACAATGTTCATTTAATTACAATCTACGTTTTTACTACATTTTATTTTCTTTCTATGGATCACGTATAATCAATAAGTAAAACTGTGTGCATTAAGTGGATATCAGTATGAATAATGTGTGTATGTTTAAAAGGGTGAAAACTAAGCTTGCATATTAGAGTGCAGGAAGATAGTTTCAACAGCATATGGGGGTTGGGAGTATGTGTGTGTGTTGCATTCCATGCAGAAAGGGACTACAGGAGAGCATCCTGCATATACAACGCACATACCCATATAGCGAGGGTTTTAAGAAACAAACCATATGTGAAGACTGTGTGGGGGATGTGTATGATATGTCTTATGATATGTCTCATGATATGTCTTATGCTATGTCTTATGATATGTCTTATGCTATGTCTTATGATATGTCTCATGATAGGTTGCAGAAAACGAGGAGAATAGAATGTGTGTGCGCGGCTATGGTTGCCCAACATTCCATAGCCGTTGGGGCCTCAGGTCAGGGGTTAACAGATGTGATCAAGTTGGGGAAGTGTGTTGTTTTCACAGAAGCCAAGCACACAGGTGGAGGAGAAGAAAACGTCAGCTGAGAACTGGTCCAATGATTGGTCAAGATTCGAAGCAAGCTTGAAGACACACCTCTCATATACACTAATAAATATGTTGTACACTTTTGAAGCGGGGCTGATCTCTGGTAGTACTCTGTGCGTAGAGTGAGTGTGTGAGACAGCCCAGCGCTGAGATTCAACTTAATAAACTTGAACTTTTGTTCATCCGAAGTCCAGTAAGTCCAATTTTTGAATACGCAGGACAGCAGATGTCCATCAGATGGTGACCGCCGACGTGATTGGCAAAAAGGGACATTTCGGACGATTTTAGAAGACTATGAATTGACAAAAAACAGAGAGGGAACATCTTTGGTTCAACACAACACCCGGGTGAAATAAAAAAGGTGAGCAGAGACCTGTTTTATCGAACATCTGCTAATTGACTACTCTAAATTGATTGTGTTGAATTGCAAATATTCCTGATCATTATTTAAACCAAATTTAACAACAGTTGAAGTTTGTTAATTTGAATTGATGTTAAAACGGGTGGTTGGTCCCCCGAGAAATCGTAAGGTGCAATAAGGTGCACAAAATCCTTACGTAGGTTAGTTAGAAATCGTAAGGTGCAATAAGGTGCACAAAATCCTTACGTAGTTAATAAAGGTCGTAAGGTGCAATAAGGTGCACAAAATCCTTACGTAGGTTAGACAGAAGTCGTAAGGTGCAATAAGGTGCACAAAATCCTTACGCAGGGCAGTCAGAAGTCGTAAGGTGCAATAAGGTGCACAAAATCCTTACGCAAATAGGAGTTTCTCTGTCAATTGTGTGTATGTAATTGTGTGTTGGAAATTACGGAAAATTGGAAGAGGATATTTTTGTTCAGAATAATTAGTACAAACAAATATTAATAAGATTATTGAATAACGGCATAATAAAATAATTAATAACCAAAAATGGAAGGAGAATTTGATAGAGAATGTGATGAATATGGGTGTTTTCCTGTAAATGAACAATGGGATCGTATGAAAGATATGATATTAGCTCAGACAGAGGTAAAACACCATAAGAAAGAAACAACGATATTAGGCGAAAAATGGAGTCAGATATGTGTTGAAAACGGATGGGATAACCCACCACGTGTGCCCTTGGCACCTAAAAGTATGAGAAAGTGAACAAAGAACTCCGTGAAGAGTTAAGGCAGTGGACTAAAATTGCTATGACAGCCAAAGCCATAAGTCCTCTTAAGAGGAAGAAAGAGGAAGTGAGTGCGCCAGAGCCAAGGGAGTCAATGAGTGAAAAGGGAAGTACGCAACAGCCAGTATTAAGCTCACGCCCCCCACAGACCCGCCTCTACCCATCACTAGAGGAGCTAAAACAGCCTCCTCCCTATGCCCTTCCCCAACAACAGGTACAAGTCACAGTAAAAGATGCTGTGGAAGTAGAAGTACCCATGTTAGACGTACTTATGGATGAGGTAGAAAAAATACGTTTGCAAGTAACCGAGTTAGAAACTATAAGAAATGAGGTAGATCACAATGAAATCAGGAGTCAGGGTGGAAGTGAAGCTAGCATTAGAATAAGAACCCCACAGAGAGAAGAGCCCAATGAACAGGAGGAAGAGAGGAGAAGACAATAAGATGAGTATGGGGACGCAGAGAACCAGGGAGAAGTTAAAGATATAATTATTAGGGGAACAATGGAAACAAGAACCACCACTAGTAACCAAGGCAGTCCAGTCGCCCACCACACAAGAGGTAAAGACATGTTGAAGAAGAAAAAGATATATATATAATGTGGTTAGAAAAGAATAAACATAAAAATAAAGAAGTTAAAATGAAGGAAGAATTAAGAATATGGACAAGCATTGCGCTTACGGCCACTGCTCTGAGTCCGGTTAAAAGAGAGGGGGAAGAAAATTTGCAGATAAAGAAGTCAGGAAGTGAACAGGGAGACACCTCTGAACAAACAGCATATTACCAACCCCCAAAACTATATCTAGACTTGCAACTATTGACAAAACCACAACCGTATGACGGAAAAATGAAGCAAGTTATGGTAAAATTAAACCAAGGAAACGTAGTAAAGAATTGCCTGACACAACGTTTGATATAAATGAACAAAGAAAGCAAATAAAACCAAATAACAAGATTAGTCAGTGGAACAGCACAGCAGTTAGCCCCCGAGGGAGAAGAACAAGGAGAACACATTCCACAAGGGGAGGAGAAAGAAGAGTGTGGAGAGCTAATAAATCACGAAACACCCCTGTTTTATTGCATTGCCAACAGAGTTTAGATAGTGCTGGAACAATTGCAAAGTGGAGAGAATGAATCTCACTCTGAAACTGAAATTGGCTAAAATCTGTGCACAGACAAAATTGACCTGGTTATCTGTACTAACTCTAGCATTAATGACTGTACGTTCCTCTGTTAACAGGATTTCTGGCTTCACACCATTTGAATTTCTTACAGGTCGATCTTTTCCAGGACCGACAACACCGCTTCGGCAGGAGATCAGTGTCACATTGTGTTTATTTTGACAAACTAACTGCTATGAGCAAACATTTATCACAGCAGGTCACCCCTGACACTGAACCAGGACCGATCCCACCGCGAAATGAGTGGGCAGGTCTTTGGAACAGACGGCTGTGGACCTGAGATCTCAGGTCCAAGAGAGGGAGGGTGTTGAAAGTGAAGTACAAGGGAGCGCAGAAAAAGGAACATTGGTCATATAAAAGAAAGGTGACATTTGAACCTCTAGCGCACTGTGTAAGTGAAGATTGTGCATATGGGGCAGGCATTGCAGTAATATTTAAGAATAAATATGGTGAAAAGTGAAGCATCACATGCATTTCTAACTTTTATGGGTCAAAACCATAAAGAATTATTCTATTTTTATTTCATTGGTCCACTAAACAGTGCCAAAAAGGGGGGTATACTTTTTATACTTTTTCATTAACACTATAGATACCATGGCACAAGTGATAGTGAACCATCTGTTAAATATCACTCAGAAATTCCCTAGTCCTTACAGGCCCCAAAGATCTCAAATGGACAGGTGTGGGTAGTGCCATAAAAAATGAACTGCCAAGCAGACAGCACCACAACATATGGACTGATATTTAACCCACAGATTTGACTGAATTGAGAGAAATTTTTTATCTCTGTCTGTTATCCTAAAGTCTTTCTTTTCAGATTGATCACTATGACTCCTTATAGAGTCCAGATACCAGAGAGGTGTCTTAGAACCTGAAATGGAGGAGATGGGTGAGATTATACTTCAAGGGGTCATTCACACTTCACAGTTACATCACAGAAGTAGTTACACGGCCTCCCGGTGTAGCACCGGATCCAAATTGTGCAACACAGATTCTTGTAGATACCCATCTCCCAGACATGAACACATAGCCATGTGGACACACTTTCGCCACTACAACCTCATAAAATGATTATCTGGCATAACCTTAAAAGTTATCCAGACTCAAAACACTACACATCACCTAGGATGATTAGTCTAGATTTCAAATATGATACATAAGAAGGATCTATAGCCTGTCATGCATATAGAAAACTATATAGCATCTCACACATAGGACAAACTCATGATGCTAATTTAATTATAAGATAAAACCTGTTATTACAATTCTGTTGATTTATGTGAAACCTTGCAATGTGCATAGTAAATTTGCATGGTTATAGTTTTATGTATAGTAAATGGTTTGATTTCTGATGAAGAGAGGTGAAATTGAAAATTTGTGCAATTTTCAATTGAAATCATTGTCATTGTTCCAAACCAGATAGCACACTGGTTTTTAACATATGTCTAATGATATGTTTAAAGAGTGGTTAGATCTGAAGTGCTGGCGCTTCTGCAATCGGCCTCGAAATTCTCAATCTGATTTTTACCATTGAACGTGACGTAGCGTACTGTACACATCAACATTCACAGAATTTTTTGACAACAGCTATATTAGAGATTCAGAATATGTCCTGATACTTCTTTGTAATGATAGATTTGCAGGGTTAACTCGTATTTGAGTATTTTGAATTACTATTATGGTTATTAAAATAAGTTATATAACTATACCATATTATGCATAACGTTGTATCTGGATTTTATTAATACATGAAAATACATTTATATGCATACTGTAGATTTGTATTTTGGTTGCAATATATTTAAAAGATATAATTATAAACTATTATTGTATGATGTATACCACTGGAGAATATGCCAGTTAAATTGACTTTTGCCACTCTTCCTTTAAAATACTCAAAGTATCTAAATTCCACCATAGTAGTGAAGAATCAGGTAATCAAATGGGATCACTTTGTGTGGCTTTGGATGAAATTGAGACCTTATTCGCCATTCGCACCAGGTACCATGAATTTTTTTTTTATTGTTGTAACCCTTTATCATCTTATCCCAATGTTACTAAAATCATCAGTGTTCAGTTGTTGTATGGTTATGAAGATGACGTTCAGGTGTCTCATACACAATGGTGTGTTATTAGTGAGATGAATTCCTTAACCTATGGAGCTGCGCTGCAAACCATACCTTCTACTTAGATGTAACTAAGGATAAATGGGTCAGATAAATATCATGGGGAGGATACTACTAAAAAAGATGTTTCTCTTCGGTGGGAAGACACCTTCTACGAACAGAGCACATGGGCTCTGACTGAATGGACTTGGTACAACAAATTATATTGCAGACTATCAGACTTAGGTGGAAACCAACCTGGGCAAAGAACAGCAAAGATCAACCCGCTCTGTACCGTGCCAGCTCTACAGAAACTTCTGCAGTAATTGATACACAATGACAAAGAATGCCTAAAAATGTCCCCTTAGGGACTGCTCTGAGATTGCCCCAAGGGGTCAGGGGAGGAACTGTAAGGCAGCTGGTGGAAAAGTTCTAAGAACTAAGGTTGTTTGTGATGCGAAGACACAAAACAATAAAACCCCATTTGTTGTTAGAACCTGAGGAATGATATCCTACCCTCCCCTCAGGGGTTGTTGATCCCCAGGAATTGAACCCCCTATTCTTATCACACCTGTGCCCTTGATCTCTTCAGGACCTTATCACTAGGAAAATGCTTACGCTTTTTATTCTGTGTATATCATTTATTGTCAGAGTATGAAGTTTTGATCATCATGTTTGGTATTGTTTTAAAGATCATGGTGCGATGGGTGAAAGGGTCTAGTTCTTTCAAATCTAACAGAGAGTATATTATATGTATATTGAGATTTTATTTGATGTTCTCTTCAGTGAAGAGAAAACAAACAAACCAAATTTCTCGCTGACCATTGGCTTTGTTACATCTGGGTATAAAAGGTGAATTGGCAAAAGACTCGAGCAAGCATCTGTAACCAGAACTTCCCACACTGTAACTGAGTCTTGATTTTACCAGATCACTCTGTAACCGACTAATTGTCACAGCTATAGAGAAAAGAGACCCCAACCCACCCCCTTATGGAATACCATTATTAGCAGCAGACCACTATCAGGATGACAGTGAAGAAGAGGGGAGTAATGCATAGGGATGTCTTTGAATTTTTAATACGATTGTGTTGTACCCTATATAATGAAGAGGGACTAAATATGTGGGATATGTGTTTGTGACCTCTTTCAGAGGTCAAGAGAGGGATTGAAGGGTTTTAAAGTTCTGTTTTGTATTACAATGTTCATTTAATTACAATCTACGTTTTTACTACATTTTATTTTCTTTCTATGGATCACGTATAATCAATAAGTAAAACGGTGTGCATTAAGTGGATATCAGTATGAATAATGTGTGTATGTTTAAAAGGGTGAAAACTAAGCTTGCATATTAGAGTGCAGGAAGATAGTTTCAACAGCATATGGGGGTTGGGAGTATGTGTGTGTGTTGCATTCCATGCAGAAAGGGACTACAGGAGAGCATCCTGCATATACAACGCACATACCCATATAGCGAGGGTTTTAAGAAACAAACCATATGTGAAGACTGTTTGGGGGATGTGTATGATATGTCTTATGATATGTCTCATGATATGTCTTATGCTATGTCTTATGATATGTCTTATGCTATGTCTTATGATATGTCTCATGATAGGTTGCAGAAAACGAGGAGAATAGAATGTGTGTGCGCGGCTATGGTTGCCCAACATTCCATAGCCGTTGGGGCCTCAGGTCAGGGGTTAACAGATGTGATCAAGTTGGGGAAGTGTGTTGTTTTCACAGAAGCCAAGCACACAGGTGGAGGAGAAGAAAACGTCAGCTGAGAACTGGTCCAACGATTGGTCAAGATTCGAAGCAAGCTTGAAGACACACCTCTCATATACACTAATAAATATGTTGTACACTTTTGAAGCGGGGCTGATCTCTGGTAGTACTCTGTGCGTAGAGTGAGTGTGTGAGACAGCCCAGCGCTGAGATTCAACTTAATAAACTTCAACTTTTGTTCATCCGAAGTCCAGTAAGTCCAATTTTTGAATACGCAGGACAGCAGATGTCCATCAATCATAAAAAGTCAAACTTCACCTTTTCAAAACATCTCTTTTTCTAACAATGTACAAGTCTTCTTATTAAAACACTACAATAAAAAGTGAAAGTGGTAGGAGTTGCCTTAAAGAAAGCAAACACTGAAAACAATAATGATGATTTGAAATGACTTCAATGCAATGACTTGCACATAGCATCTGGAAACTGTACATTGTAAGAAACAATAGGATAAACCTGTAAATAACACATCTGTATGCTCTTTATAAAAATGATGTGTGTTTTTTTGTCTATATTTTTTCACTTTTTGTTCATGGTGCATTATTGTTTCTCTCACAGTGCAAATATCTCAATGTATATTTGCACTTTGTTTGCACCATGTGTACACTATCTCCTGCACTAAGTGTCACTGATTAGACAGGGAGGTAGAACCCAAGTGCAGGCAGACACGGAGATGGGGTTAAACAAGATATTAATTAAACATAGACTAAACAAAAGGCAAAATAAAACCCAAGAGGGGGAAAACAAGACAGGATAATTATTAACTTAAACAAGGACTTGGACTCACTAGACTAAGAAAAACAAACACTTTGTACAACACTTAACTACACTTACAAGACACGAGGTAACAGGAACAAGGAACATCGGTTTCAGGGTTAAGAGACAGCGTACCAGCGTACAGCGTACAAGATACAACGTACAACGTACAATGAACGAGCACAAGACAATATACACGAGGATCATTTAAAGGGGAACAAACCACAGGATAATTGACAAGGAGCAGGTGTGGGTAATGAAACAATAATGGGGAGGCTAACTAGACAAAAGGGCGGGAAACACCGACGAGACTTGGAGAGAGAGTGAGAGGATTTCTAAGGCCTAACCTCTCTCTCCACAAAGAACCTTAGAATATGTCATGGCTCTGCCCCAAGACCAAGAATAGACAAGATGGCAGAACCATGACACTAAGCTCCTGTTGCCAAGTTAAATTGCTTGTAAATATATTTGGCAATAAAGCTGCTTCTGATTCTGATGATTTCTTGAAAAAGAAACATTAATTGTGGGTGCAAAAGGGATATTGATTCAATGCAATTAACACTGACAAATCAACTATTTTGTAACATTGATCGAATAGTTGCTTGCTATCTGTAAGAGTTCACAGATCTGAAAATAGCCGTAGAGAATCTGCTGAACCCCAACACGAAGCTCACTGGACACTTCAAATATATTGTGCTGATAGAGCAGTTGGTCTTGGATGAAGCAAAATTTGACCGCCCAAGCAAGCTGTCATCACTCTGAACCATACACAGCATCCAGACATGTCCTAATCTAGGACATGTCCCAGGACCCTTTAAGCTGGCTGTAATTAAGCCTCTTATCAAAAAACCAAACTTAGATCCCAATGAACTTGGAAGCTATAGACCGATTTCAAATCTCCCGTACTTGTCTAAAATACAAGAAAAAGTAGTGTCAACTCAACTGTGTACCTTCCTACAAAATAATGACATGCACGAAAAGTTTCAGTCCGGCTTTAGACCGTATCATAGCACTGAAACTGCGCTCGTTAGAATTACAAATGACCTTCTTATTGCATCAGATAAAGGTAACATCTCACTCTTAGTCCTGCTTGACCTTAGTGCTGCTTTCGATACTGTAGACCATAAAATACTATTGGATCGTTTACACAATATTGGTATTCAGGGACAGGCACTACAATGGTTCAGATCTTACTTAACAGACAGATATCAATATGTCCATTTAAAAGGGAAATCGTCATATCTTACGCAAGTAAATTATGGATTACCTCAGGGATCGGTTTTAGGACCCTTGCTTTTCTCCATATACATGCTGCCCCTCGGCAACATTATTAGAAAACATGAAATTAGCTTCCACTGTTACGCAGATGATACTCAGCTATATATCTCATCAAGACCAGATGATTCCTTCAAACTATCCAAACTGGCAGAGTGCATCGAGGACATAAAACATTGGATGACTAGTAATTTCCTTCTTTTAAACTCTAACAAAACGGAAATATTACTTATAGCACCAAAAACAGGTAAACAGAATATCTCCGATTACAGCCTGCAAATTGAAGGCTGCACTGTTACTCCAACAACTACAGTTAAAGACCTAGGCGTTATATTAGACGGCAACCTGTCATTTAAAAATCACATCTCAAATATCACAAAAATAGCCTTCTTCCACCTTAGAAATGTTTCCAAGTTACGAAATATTTTATGTTTTGCTGACGCAGAAAAGCTTATTCATGCATTTGTGACCTCACGACTTGACTATTGTAATGCTTTACTTAGTGGTTGTCCTGCATCATCGATAAACAAACTACAGTTAGTTCAGAATGCAGCTGCCAGAGTTCTTACTAGGTCAAGAAAATACGATCACATAACCCCAGTTTTATCATCTCTTCACTGGCTACCCATTAAGTATCGTATTGATTTTAAAATTCTTTTAATTACATACAAAGCCTTAAACGGTTTAGCCCCTATTTACTTAACAGAGCTTTTATCACGTTACAACCCAACACGCTCTCTAAGATCTCAAAACTTAGGACTTTTGACAACACCTAGAATAACTAAATCCACCAAAGGGGGTCGAGCTTTCTCATACGTAGCACCTAAACTCTGGAATAGCCTTCCTGATACTATTCGAGGGTCAGACACACTCTCCCAATTTAAATCTAGATTAAAGACACATCTTTTCACCCAAGCTTTCACTTAATGCATAGTTAATGAACAGCAGCTACGCTAATTATTCTCTTTATTCTCTTTCCGCCTCTGCTTCAGGATGCCCATCACGAGGTAGGAAGAAGTTCCACCATGTCCAGACGACCGACAGATGCCCATCCCCAATTTGAGATAACGCCAGCTACAGCTGCAGACTGACTGAGCATCCCAGCCCCATCTAAGGCAATTCCACCACCAGCAAAGAGAAATATGACCATCGGACCATCCCAGCTCAGACCAATACACCCCCAACAAAGAGCAAAGACGGACTATTTGTTTCATTAATGCTGAAGTTACAATATTTGGTATTGAATGCTAAACTTAAATCACATGTCAGCAGTTTGAGTGCAGCTATGACACGTCAGAGGGGATCTGGCCCTCCCGGTTGAGCCTGGGTTCTCCCGAGTTTTTTTTTTTTCTCCATTAATCAATCATTGGAGTTTGGGTTCCTCGCCACAGCAGGGCAGTGCTGGCCTGCTCACCGGGGGACTGCATTTATTTATTTATTTAGAAATTATATATTATTTATTAGTATGATCTTACTCGTTGTATAAATACAATGCACTGTGCTGTGTTTTACCTTTTCTGTTTTTCCTGTTTGCCCTGTAAAGCTGCTTTGAAACAATACACATTGTGAAAAGCGCTATATAAATAAACTTGAATTGAATTGAATTGAGCATCCATGGAAGCCCTGCAGCGCCAGTATGGCCAACCTGCAGAAAGTGAGTTTGCGGCTCTAATGAACTCCCCAGATTACAAGGCTGGAGATTCTAAAGCCATTCCAAAACTGAACTGAGGCTGAAACACAATAGTTGTCAACAAAGATGGCTAAACCGCAATGAGAAGGGTCCAGCACCAACAAGAGACACAATTGAAACCTCAACGGCAGTAATTGAAGGGGAGCCATTAACCCATGGAATCTGGGAGCACGGGATCACATCGGTGATGTTAGCCCTGCAAGTGGTAGTAGGGAGTCAATACCTGTCATAAGACGTCTTGCACACAGTGTTAGCGGAAGTCATGGGTATCCTGAATAGGAAGTCTCTAGGCTTTTATATCGGATGTTTCATCAGATATGTAAGATATGAGCAGTCACCCATAACGCGGGTACACTTTACCCGAGACTACCACCATAATATTTAGCCTTATCTTGAGTGGCAGCGTGAGACTCAGGATTTGATGAAGGGTGCCTTGTTGATGGTGTTGGACCTAGAACTGCCATGTGCTCACTGGCCAGTCAGTAGGATTGAGCATCTGGTGCCCAGCAAAGAAAATTCAAAAAAGAAGATGCAAATGCTATATAACCAAATTTGAATTAAACCTGATTTCAGGGTGTGTCTTATTTGTTTGTGTGGTTTTAGGGTCATCTGTTGTAAATAATTGTTGTTATCCTCCACACAATACTAAACTGAACAAAAATACTGTACAAATCAAACAGGTGATCTTTACTTGAAATTACATAAACAGATTCACTTGAAAAAGTGAAACAGGAACAGCATAGTATACTAACAAATGCTTCTTAAGTGCTGCACACTGAACAATAGTTTAAGACAAGTAACTAAAACCTGTAAGATTACTCCACAATTTTCTTAAAGCTTAATGCTGCAATACATACTGGCTATCAATATAGTAAATACTGTATAATAGTGTTGAATTCCATCTAAGATGGAAATAACATTTTTATACTAAGTTATTATACTAACACTAAGTTTTATACTAACACATTTCCAAAAGGAACTCCTCTTAAAAGGCGACTGAGAACATAGTAAAAAGTTAGTTAGCACAATACCAGTACTAGTATTGTCACCATTGCTGAGAATCATCACTTCTTCTTGATGTCTGTGCTTGTGTGTTTCATTGATTTTGAATGTAACTTATGTGAACATATTTCTGATAATTCACACAATGAAAATGGTCATCATACACTCAATTTGCATGTGATATTATAAGATGACTCCTGTTACTTGTATAGTGCACTGTAAAAAGGGCTCTGTAAAGTACATACCCCTATTATGGGTATGTATTAACTTTGTGGGGACTTGCAGAAAGACTAAACTGATATTAAAGACAAGCAATGTCGAATCAATATTTAACACAGAAACTAAATATATAAACGTACACTTAAATATCAAGAGAACAGCTGTATACATAACAAAGAGAGATAATTTTGCAGCGGCTTTTTTTTAAACGGAGCATCAAAACTAAGTCACAATGCACTACATTGTTTTAACCTCTAGTAGATTCAGACGTGTGTTGAATTACACTTTACAGAGGTCTTGCAGAATAATATTCCATCTGAGAAAAGAGATGTATATCTGACTCAGTGAAGCTCCTCCCCGCGTATCTCTCACTCCAAATTGAAAAAAGTTCGAAGTAATATGATGTTTAGAGAGAAAATCTTTTGTTGCTAAGTGTTTATCTGTATTGTATATTTGCTTTTTTGAGTATAATTCATAACAGATTCATATAATGTCATGATTCTGCTTCATCATGTCATGTCTTTTTTGATCTTGTGGTGGAGTCATGGAAAAGCCTAAGGTTTTGTTTGGAGAGAAACAAATTATTGTCGGTCACGATATAATATGCGTTATCTCCAGTCTCGTCTTTGGCCCTGCCCCTCTCGTTCCTCATTTAGCCTTCCAACTGCATCTCATTACCCACAGCTGCCCATTGTTGTCTTCTCTTGTTAGTTCCCCTTTAAAATGCCCTTGTGTCAATTTCCATGTGCTCGTTTGTTTTGAGTGTTTAAGTGTTTGCCAAGTTTGGTATATCGCCTACTCTCATGCCTTGTTCCCGGTTCTGTCAAGTTTGTGGACTTTTTATTTATATAATCCTGAATAGTATTGGTCCTAGTTTATACTGCTCCTGGTAGAAAGTTTTTTGTTTCAATTCTTGTTTTGTTATAGTGTTCCCCATTGCGGGTGTTTTGTTTTGTGTTTAAATAAATTGTGACTTTTTTAACCCTTCACTGCTGCCTGCCCTTGGGTTCCTCTGACAATCCTGACATAACGAACGAGCCAAGTTGGAACCCAGCAGGCAGCACATGGACGCAGACCAGGCTCGCCTCCTCTGGAGTGTTCGACGGGGGAACGCAAACCTAATGAACTATGAGGACAGGTTCATGGGGACTGCAAGGGAGGTGGTCTTTGGGGAGGCGGAGGCATTGTTTAACCGCGGCATCAGGGATGAGGATTCTGAGACCGCTGGACCCTCAGGACCCGTAGCCGGCAACTCCTCCTGTCCAGCCGGCATTCAAGACGGCATCCAGTCCAGTCCGACAGTCAGTATCCAGCTGGCAAACAGTCCGTAACAGCAGCAGTATCCGCCATCCAGCCGGAGTCCAGCCCAGTCCATCTGCTGGTGAACCAATCCGGTCCAGCAGCCAGTTTCCAGCCAGCATCCTATCCAGCACCCACTCCGTTCCAGCATTTGTATCTGGCGTCCAGTCTGGTGCAGCCGGAGTCTAGCCCGGTCCAGCCGCCGTTGATCCAGCCAGCACCCAGTCCATTCCAGCAGCCGGAGTCCATTCCACTATCCAGTCCGTCAGTCGGCGATCCAGCCGGCATTCCAACCAGCACCCAGTTCGGCACCCTGTCCGGTTCTGCCGGCAGCCAAGCTAAGTTCCCCAAGACTCTGCATTCACGAACGCCACCGCAGGCTAAGACTCACCCAAATAGCCCAAACCCCCTTTGAACTCATGGACTCTTGTGTTCCCATCAATCTGATGATGCTTTCGATGTTCCGTGTGGTTGGCTGATGGCCGGACCTGTCACACTTTCACGCACCTCACAAACTCTGGATAAAACCTGAGTTGACAGAGAAAGTTTATACCAAGCATTGTGCTACCACTAAACCTGATCTAAACCAGGTTGGGTATGTATGGTTTTGTCAACTCAAAACTTAATCTGCAACCCAGTGTTTGTTTAACTCGCTTCGTGAGATGGGCCACTGGTCTTTTCGCGATCGGATAGTAACATTGGATCATATTAAACACAACAATCAAATAATGTTATTAACCGGTTAAATGGAATTTTAAATAAGTGTTTCCCTTCAGAAAGATTAAACTTGATTTTGTTTCTGTTCCGGACCATATTAAAATCTGACTCCCCATGAGGTCATGATTCCCCTCTTTTTCCCTAAGAAGTTTTGGGTTAGCAATAGTTGTGGGGGTGGGCTTTAGCGATTGGGACCAATCACAAAGCAGTATCCAAAGTGAATGAACCAATCAAAGTAGTCAATTTCTTTGTTTTCGTTTTTTGTTGCTTGAACCGGTTAAAAGCCCAGGGGCCAGTTCTTCGTACGTCGCTAACTCGGTTAGCTGGATTTGATTGTTGACGATTTGGCATAATCTTACTTTATCAACCAATCTTATTTTATCACTAAATTATCAACTTGATGGAGCCACGCGTTAAATGTTCGACTCGTTGGAGTCAGGCTTTAACAACTGTACAAATAGTTTGTTTAGCTTTGCGATTCTTTGCGAGTGGCACTTTCCTTTACACTATTGGAGATGCAGAAAACTTGGGTAAAAGTGCTGTATGTCGTGCCATTCGCAAAGTTTATCTGTCACTCAAACAGTTTTTAGGGGGCTTTGTGGTATTTCCAAGCCACTTAAGACCGCAGGCTGTGAAGCAGATTTTTTATGCCATTGCAGATACATTATAAATGTTAATGAAGATCATGGAATCATGATCATGCCTAAAAGTAGCCTAGGATTTACAGTATTTGTTCCTCAGACTTCCCTAACGTTATTGGTGCCATAGACTGCACACACAGGTCCCCATCAAGGGGCCCCAATGAAGGGGATTTTGTGAACTGAAAGGGATTTCACATTGTAAATGTGCAAGTAAATTACTATTACAATTATTAATATTCCAGATAAGCAATATATAAAGAAAAGTAATGTAATCAAAAAGTATGCAGTTGAATGATTACAAATATTTTAGATGGTGTGCGACTCCATGTTCCAGATCACAAATGTGAAGCCACATGGCCTGGTTCTTTGCATGACTCCAGGATTTACATAGAGTCACATTTATGCACATTATTTGAATGTAGTAGGGAAAAAAATATTTAAAACTCCCTGTATTACATCATTTTATTCTGAGCCTAACAAAACTGCATTTTTCCAAGTGCTTACAATGGGATCCTGCTTGATGACAGGGGCTATGCCTGCAGGCAGTACTTCATGACGCCATTCCCTGACCCAAACCCTGGACCACAAACCAGTTACAATGCAGCTCTAGCCAGGACAAGGGCACGCATTGAAATGACCTTTGGCCAACTAAAGGAAGATTTCAGTGTCTTAAGCGTCTGAGGGTTGCACCTGACAGGGCCTGTGACATTATTGTTGCATGTGCCATCCTCCACAATATTGCCACCATCAGAAAGGAGAGGACCCCTGTGGTGGAGGTGCAGCCTGATGATGAACTCCAGCCAGTGCACTTGGACCAACCTAGTGGCAGAGCTGCACGGGACAGAATTGTGGAACACCATTTTATGAATTCTTTTTTTTTACACATGCACTTTCATTAAATGAATAATAGAATACAAGACAACATGTTTAGTTCATGGAGTTTTATTTCAATTATTGTTTCTCAAGAAAAGCCAGTGATGGTCATCTTTTGGCTGCAATAAGATATATATAGTTATCCAAGGGCAGCAATAGTGCTCTTTGTGAAAAATAGTGTTTTAGCACTTACTCTGAAATTCCTTTTGAAGCAACTCAATCTCTAGTGCCAGTTTTTTCTTCTTTAAGGTGTCAAGTTCAATTTCTCCCCTTAATTTTAGTTTTTTTAAGAGCCAAATACTCAATTTTATGTTGAAGATTGCGTTTATATAGGGTACTGATATCCCCCTGTGCCATTAAAAAAAAAAAAAAACTCAACACAAGCCTCATGCAACAGAAAAAGGAAAAGTAGTCTGCCCACCTCTGTATCACTTTGTGCTGTAAGCCTGTCAGTAGGCGTTTCCTCCTGCAACTCATATTGCAGTCAGAAATAATATGTATACACCTTTAAATTAAATAAAGTTATTTGTGCGCTTACAAGTACTTCCTCCATAGGACAGTCATCTGAGAGGGTTTCTTCACTGTCCTGTGCGAAAGAAAAATGGGTATTACAAAGTGTTGCACTTTCTGTCCTTTTGATGTAAAGTTAGAAATGTCCACTTACTGCACATATTTCAGCCACCACTTTCTTGGGAACAGGTAAAAGTGTTGGTGTATTATGTAAAACTACACAAAAGAGGAGAACTCAATGACATTACAATACACTAGGAGAAAATATGATCAATATCATATTGCAAAATATTTTTTACATTTGTTATGCAGCTTTCACCTTCACAAGTCAAAGCAATTGACTCAATATTTATCTGTTGAAATGACTGTACAGGCCATTTGGAGTATAGACATAATTTAACGCAGCAACAAATTATTTACGAAAATTGAAATATATATGAAATATGAAATTATTAAAATAAGACTATATACTGTAATAATAAGTGATATATCCATAACATGGAACACTTACGCATTTAATTTGTCGGCTACTTTTTGCCAGCCCTCTCCCCTGGGGTTTTAATTATTTTTTCAAATTATTACTGGAAGGGTAATAATTCTTAATCTGCTGCGTGGAAAAACTGGGCGCTCTTTTGCCATTGTGTGCAGCCAATAGCAGCGCTGCTGATCAATGTTTCTACTATCGATACATATCCCCTTTTAAACCATTGCAAGAACGCGCAATTATCTCAGATAACTCAATCCAGCGATACTAATCATAAGCGGCAGGTGTGTTCGAAGAACCCAATTAGCCGGATCATGATTAGCACGATGATATCATCTTGGATGTGTCATTTGATCTCGGATGTAATAAGCGACGTACGAAGAACGGGCCCCAGGTTAAAATATAAATACTGCAACTACAGAGAGAAAAATTACAGTAAACTGTAAGATTCAACACTGATATTTAGCCAGACTGGTAAGTTAAAAAAGGGAAAGAACTAGTGTGGATAGAAAAAATAGATATTTAGGTCTGTCCAATATTATTATCGTTCTGGATTACAGTTTATTGTGGCTGAAGTTTTCATCGGGGTGATTGAGCATTCACGAGTGTGTAAATGATTTCGAAAAGCGCCAGACCAGACGCAGCTTGAACTGACGGCCTCTGGTGACCTCGGGATCCTAGGTTGTGGCTGTAGATTCATCAATCCGAGTCAAGTCCAAGTCATGCGACTTGAGTCCACAGCCCTGCATATGTGTCCCTACTAAAACATTATTAATGAAAGCACTTCAAGAAAATTGAGTTAGTAAATGAGGAGATATCTCCATCTCCATCTCTCCATCAGTTGTTCCCGCACTGACCCACGTTATCAACTTGTCTCTCACCACTGTTACACTTCTCACAGTATTCAAAGAGGCCTGTTTTACCCTTCTATGGAAGATACCCACTCTTAATCCTAAACTGTTAGAGAAGTAAAGACCTGAGGCTATACAAGACCAGTATTTTATTGCACTTATGCTTTTTATTGTCCATATGTTGTTCCAATTGCTTCCATTGTTTACCTCATCTGTAAGTCACTTTGGATAAAACGTCACTGTAATACTTTCTTAAAATAATCAATGAAAAGTTTGAACATTTAAGGAATATTAAAAAAAAATCCTCTGTAAAAAGATATTAATCTAGTCTGGTTGTTGTGATGCTGGGTCATTATGCAGCTTATCAATGTATTTGTGTGGTAGGAAGCCACTAGCAAAGTTACAGACCCTCAATCCATCACAAATGGAGCTTCAGCTTTTTATTAAACGTATATGTAACCCTCTTCGTTGATGTGCTCCCCCAAATGTCTCTGCATTGTGTCATGTACTGGGTGTAAGAGGAGGACACCAAGTCCGTTGTTGTGTCACAGCAGTGACTGGATGTGTGTTTTTATTTGTCTAAAGGCAGCAAAGTTAGCTGTAGTTGCAGCCAATCACATGGTTGCAAACTAAATACAAAAAAATAAAAAACATAAAAAAATAAAGATACAAATGATAAAACCACAAAATACAGGGATGAACCTTGAACACAATACAATATAAGAAAACAATACACTCCACCACATGGGATTTACAACATATGAAATAATATCAGAAATGCGAAACCATCCATCGAAATAACTTCATATACACGTAAGTAAACCTCTTTAATAACAATATACCTCCTTATATAACATTGATGGTCAAAATAATCACATAAATTTAACCCATGGAAAAAAAACTCCTTACCTTGTCACAAAGTAAGAGAATGGTGACCAACAACAGCTCCACTCATGTAAAGAGGGCACAAACAACAATGAACCACTGCTCACCCCTACTGCTGTAGGGACATATTACATCTTCCCCACATATGCTTCGTGTGTCAAGTCAACTTTATTTATATCTTTAACAGCATTTTTGTTTATTGGTTGTTCACTCTATTTGGTTCCACGCCACCTGTGCTGTGACTTCAGAATTGTAATGCGCGAACCACTGGGCGGGGCTAGAGAAGTAGTCGTTGATATTTTTCTACTGAGGCGATGTTCAACCTGTCAATGACCTCATAGATATGTGCATTCCAGAACCTTGCGTTTGCTGGGCCTGGTGTCAATAACAGATGTATCTCAGTAACAAGGATGTTTTCAGTTCTGACACTTCCATGATGTTCGCGTGAATACGGTGCCCTCTTACATAACAAACGCTCGGGTTAAAATTGTGATTTTAATTCATGCCTCCTTTAAAACCTATGTAGATGCCACCATGGTTTAAATAGATAAACCTAAATGTGCTCATCAACTTTGAGATGCAACTAATAGGAAAAGATTAATTTAATTTTGTCTGTGCAGCCTCTTTATAAGATTTTGTATGACTTGTAAGTTGTCTGTTAGCGATTTAGCATTTGATGTGCCGTGCATGTGCAGCATTTTCAGGCTCAGCTGATTTAGTGATTTACATCAATTTAAAGTCATTAAATATTATTTTAAATAATTTAAAATTGCATGTATTCTGATAAGGCTAAGGTTTTTGGCCTATCCCTTGCTATGATTTTCCATTTCAGGGGGATTATTATTTGCAAATTAAGAGCAGATTTCGGTTCATTTCGTTCAAGTATAGTTTCATAGTTTAGCTGTGTTTTGTTAATAATACGTAACATTTTATATTTAAAAAAAAAATGTGTCCCCTATGTCATGTCCCCCCTTTTATTCTAACAAAACCTTAATTTAAATAATGGCAAATCCCTGTATTATTACTTCCAGGATGTTACATTACCTCTCAACCAGGATTCCCTCAGTTAAAACAAAAATATTTTCTCTTTCATTTCTGTAGTGTTTTATTTTTGAGGATGAATGATGTTCGACTGAGATGGTACAGCATGCAATGTCAAACCTGTTATTATTGTTTAAGTTTATACGTAAACAGTTATTTATTTAACTTAATATAATCAAGATCTACAAAAAATATAATTTCAGACTGTAAAACAATTCCTTTGTGACTTAAACCTATAAGCTAAAATAAGCAAATAACTTAAAAATTGAAACCTTTTACTCTCAGTCCTGTTACATTTTTCACAGGAACAAGTTTTGACATGCGGCTTATAGATAACCCATCATAAAAGTCACACTGTTTTAAAGTTATATATGTTATATGCAAACATTTTAAATGTCATCCTGGGTGTGTTGTTTAGTAAGTTATTTATTGTGGGTGGCATATAAGCATAAGTTTCTGATGGTCATCTATAAAATTGCTGGGATTGTAAATATTTGTATTGGATTTTAAAGTTGCCAGTTTGTTTTAATAAGTGAAGTAATAAGCAAAACATTTATCTTATCACTAAGGCTTCTCCTAAAGATCAGTAAAAGTTTTTAGTTGAGAGTTTCCACTTAAAAACTATAGGGTATATGTTGTATGTCTAACGTCTCATGACTAAACCGGTAAACAGGTCTTGTTATATTTTGTAACCACTGTAGTGTATTTCGGGGAAAACTATGAGTTTGATCACAGTAAAAGACGTATAATTAATGATGATTAACTAAACCTATTTTATACACTTTATCGGATTCGGTAGACCTGATAATAGCGACAAACTAAATGCACTTGTCCAGCGAGTGATCCGCAGATCGTATATCAAATCTAAGAAATACTTTCCTGGCCTTGGAAACATAAAAATCTTACCGTAGGGTAGTTCAGTACCGCTCCAGACATTATAACGAAATCAAGCAGTTTAAGTGACGTTAATATGTGATAAAGAGACACAGCAACAATTTGATTGTAGATAACAAATGCGGGTTTATTTACTACACTAAAGGGAAAACAAACCGACTGACTAACAAAATAACAAATGGTAACGAACAAAACATGAAACATAAATGCAGTAAAGAAAGGTAAGAAATAGACAAAAGCAAAGAGTGGCAGTGTTACAAACAGCTATTCACATCTGTATGAAACATCAGGACAGTCTCCTTGTAACAAGGGGTTAAAGCTTAAACGCGGCTAGGATAGTTGAATACTTGCACTGGTTTCTTGAGTGTGCTGTGACAAGTTCTGTGCGCGTTGAAAGGGTTTCAGAGTCCAGATGGTTTCAAAGCAAGCGGGTGAGTCCGTCTACTTCTTTCGTAGAACAAGATTGGTCGTCGAAGGTAGGACGAAGTTAGCCGAAGTTAAATGCCGGAAGGAAAACTGTCTCCGAAGAGAGAGACAGGTCTCAGGAGGTGCCGGGCAGGAGCACGAGGACACGAGATGAGCTGAGCAAAGTTTGCTTTGTTTCAGTGGTGTTTTAAACTGGGTAGATTTACGCCCTCAAAGGAGAGTGATCCAATGTGATGAGCTGACTTTGGCGCGAAATCCAGTGTCTTTGTTTCTGCACATTAGCTCATTTGCATTTATGGTCACCTCTACTCTGGTGCTGTAATACTCTGTGAATATGATAAAATGAGTATGGTATAAAGAATACATTTCTGTGATGTACACCATCTTTTAAGGAATGAAGAGAGAAACATTTAGATATAAAACATGACATGATTATAAGTACATTGATCTGAAGTTTGTACAAGAACACAATAAAGCAGAATACACTTAAACACACATGCTCCTGAGGTTATAGGAGAGGCAAGGTAACATAAGGACAAACATGCAATGTGGAGAAATAGATGTATATCCATTTAAACCATTCTTTTGTGGTTAAGGGGACAGAGATAGATACTTCCAAGATTTGGTTACTAGATTTGGCTAATTGCCCTCATTCCTGTTTAACACATCTGGTATATTGTTAGTGACACTACCCCCTTTCTTCCTGTCGGAATTTCTTTGAGGTCCACCAGAGTTTGTTGGGATATATCCTGTTCAAATGAATGATGCTACACAAGAGGGCAGTTGGATCAGACTTGCTGGCGCCGATTAGACCCCTACAGAGAGGTCGTAGTATTTACGACAACAAATGGTCACCTTTTTATCCGGCCATATCCTACACCACCCAAAGTTTGGTTACTGTGGTTCTTTGTTGCGTAATGCCACTCCCATACACTAGGGGATTTAGGTTACATTTTTCCTTAAAGCAGGATAAGGTTGGAGAAGAAGGTAGGTTGTTTGGTGAAGAGGAAGCATGGAGTTCTAGTGTTTCACCCAAGCTACTCAGAATCCAGAGTGATAAACTATTGTTTCAAACACACTATAAAGGATTATTTATATGTTAATATTCTTCAATGTTTTCTTTAAGGAGGAACTATATGGCTGTGTAAACGGGAACATCAGGGATGTCAAGGACTGACTTCGCCAAGACCGCGAATAAGTTGTTTCATATTTGCACATTCGGACTTCCGGGTCCAACAGCTTTGTTAATTTACGTGTAAGAAGACTAATACTCAAAAATTAAAATCACGACATGTATGAAAAAATGTGGCAATCTGCAAAATCGATGCAAAAGCGCTAGACTTTCTTTAATGTCCTACCTTTGTGCGAATGTCCATCGAATGTCAGTCTTTGGGGTGCGATACAGCTAGGGACCGTCTACGAAGTGTACATTTTTGATATTGTCTGCTAACACTTACATTGAACGCATTTTCGCCAGATCTAGAAGCAACTATCAGTATGATTTTCATGTATCGTAATGATGCAAACATGGATTTAGCGACAAAACAAAGCATTTATAATAATGTTTAGATGTTGATAGTTGATTTTCAATAATGACACATGATGTTTATTAGGTTTTAAAAGGAGATGCAGAATGCACTGAGACAAGTTGGAAATCCCTATTTGTACTCTACGAACAACCTAGAACATGTGTTGTGTTTTTCACCTCTGTTTTTCTTCTGACACATAAGTGTTCAACTTATTTCAAGGGACTGTTGCAGATATTGGTGGAAAAAACTTATTTTGACTCTAATAAATATAATTCAACACTTTATTGTTTGTGATACGTAGCTTTATGCTCAGTAACTACTCGTAATCTATTGCATTGGTTTATTCTTTGGCAAAAATATATGGTTTAATAGCTCCAAATAAAAGTGACTGACTATTCAAGAGCAAAGTGTAAGATGCTATTCTAATTCAAAAGAACATTTTATGACTAAGTATTAAGACTTTTTTGTTCTTTTGTTTAAAAACTTAAACCAATAATTTGCATTGGTTTCACCATAGACACACATTAATCTTAAAATCTCACTATCAAATACGCTGGTTCATCACAAACCAATTCTATAATGTTACCATCATTACAAAGAACCACGAGCCAATATAAATTGAAAGACTTTTTGCTTCTTGTGGTCAAACACTACAACCAGCCTGTTGCATTGGTTCATCCATGGAGTTAACATCAACTGGTCATAAAAAGTAATGCAACTTGTAGACTGCTCCTCTTAGATTGTAATACCACTCTGTTGAAGAGGGGGGCTTAGTGCATCCGTCAGTTACCGTGCTGAATTGGCAGAAGGAGACGACCGAAAGGTCACAACCAGAGGAGAAATTTCCATAATTTCGAAGGGTTATATTGCGTCTACGACTGATTAACCACACATCTATACCCATATCAAAAGAAGTCAAACCCCTTTTGAACCTAACCTTTGATTACCTCCTGTGTTCGGATTAGTGATGCGTGGATGGCGGTTAAATCTGCGGGCGCTGCGGATGATCCGCAGGTCGGGTGGGTCGGGTAATAAAAAAATACATCCTGATCAATTGGGGGTGGGTCGCGGGTGGATGATATCATATACAATATTAACAAAATTTCTCAAAAAATACGAATGTTTTAAATGCATTTTTATTCATGCGCTAATTTGCAGTAATTTAAAAGAAATGCGCGCGTGGCGGCGGTAGAGGACGGTCTATTTCTTAAAGCAGAAATGGAGGCAAAACAGATCCGAGAGAAATTTAAAAAGGGAGAAGTAAAAACAAAAACAAAAGGTAGGAAAGAAAAATACCGTGTGGGAGCGTTTTAGCGCAGTGGTTAACAAGGATGAATCAAGAGCTGGGTATGATATATGCAACGACTGTGAGGCAATGTATGTGTATAAAAGCCATAAGACTGGTACCTCTTATTGTCACGGTCCTGTCCTGAGTATTCGGGCCTTGGGGACAGGGCCGTGACAATATCATGTATTGTGTGAGTGTGTTTCGTCTTGTGTGGACACGTGGCGGTTTGTTTTGACATTTCGCCGCGTGTCTTCCGTGTAGCTCCGCCCCCTCGTCTCTCTGTCAGCGTCCCATTAGCGTTTCATCTCCCTCATCTGTCTATGCCTCTTCCCTCTAGTTGCACTCATTGTTAAGTCTTGTCACCTGCCCGTCCCGATCCCTTTGTCATCTCTCCTCATTAGTTATCCCTTATTTAATGTCCCTCATTTCCTTACTGTTTGTCGGTTCATTGTCTAATGTCGATTAGTCATTGTCCATGTCAGTTGGCATCTCCGTGTCTCCACCATCTGGATTACCTTGTTCCTGTCTCCCTTCGTGTTTTGCTTAGTTGCTTAATTGCTTAATTTAGTTTCTGTTTTGCCCCCCATGGGTTTATTATTTTGTGTCTCAATAAACATTGTTTAACCCCTTCAGTCCTGCCTGCGTTTGGGTTTTGTCCATCCGGACATGACACTTATATGGTACATCATGTGTGTGCTAAATCGTAATATAAGATTTAAGCAATTACAGACAAAGACAGTACTAGAAAATTTACTGAGTAATTAAAGTGATAATCGGGTCCGGATCGGGTGCGGATGTAACGGAGTCAAACCAGTGAAGTGCTGAGAAAGTATGTAAACCTCACTCCTCTGCCTCAAGGACTCTCTAGCGACAGACGCTAGAGACTGCGGTCTTTAGCCTCCTCGCTAGAGCGCCCGACTCCCGTGCAGTCCCGCCAGGTGTAGGTGTGGTTCGTTGCGGTTACACGGATATCTATATCTGAGAAAATTATAGGTGCGGGCGGGTGGATAACTTATTTGAAACAGCGGATGCGGGCGACATTTTAGCTTATTCGCGGATCTCTAGTGTGTATCGACACACCAAAAGGAAGGCTAGAGACAGTACAACCTCCTGAGAACTACAATCATTGACTCCGAAACTAGCTTCCGAAAGTTCCGCACGTTAAAAATTAAATACAACCTCACATTGTGTCAATCACATTTACACAGTGCCTTCAATATTTTAGTCCGTCTTAAAAAAATCTGAAAGTATTCGAATTGATGTGTTTTTCGAACCCATAGCAAGCTTTTTGAAAGGATTTATGACAATTAAGAGATACGGTACAGAACAGCGCCAAATGCAAAACAACGCATACGAAAATTCCGTACTGTATGTGCAAAGACCTATTAACACCACTCCGTAGCCCACATATGAACCTGTTTTCCGCCTTTTAAAACCTCAACTTCTGCAATGGAAACATATTATAAGTAATACTGAAAATTTTAGGAAATATCATTTTGAAATGCACGTTAACAAAACTGTTGGCAACGGATGTGTGGCTGCGTCCTTCGAAACGTGTCTGGGCCATATTTTGGGAGAGGCTATATATGTTATTCGTCCCCAAAGCGGACTCATTGGTTAGCGTCCACTGAAACGTCACCCCACTTTGCATCAAGAGCATATAGTGCCGTCCCGTGTTCCAGGCTGTAGCCCGGTGTTCTGAAACTTTTGCGTTTCAAGGTATATGGCTCTCTTTGCTTAAGCATATATAGATCAATACATTTTACTTCATACAAAACTTGAAATAAAACTGGTTATCTTAAATATGTACTATAGGCATCACAATTTACAAATAAGTTTTTCATGTTGAAGACAACCTGTTGTGTATTCATATGTGTCGCTAATGCCACCTCAACTGTGCATTGAAATGACGGTCGAGTGTCTTGCTCCTCAACAATGAAGCATCAATTTGTTTTGATTGTCTTTCTTGTTCGCAGGAAACCAACATAAAATAGTAAGTGTCATCTAAAGACCTAGTGAAATCATGAACATGCTTTAAAGCATAATCTTTCCAGTGGTTACTTAATGAAAGTCATTTGTATGTTGTTACGCTCCCTTCAAATACTTTCTTTCATTTAGTTTACTGTGCAATGCAGCTGGATCGATCAATATACACTACGTGGCATGAAAGACAGCTTATAAATATATTCCTCATTGTCTTATTCCCTACACAGGTCTAAGTGTAAACCTATATCTTTCTATCATGAACAATCATTAATTATTCAGAACACACAAATATTTCTGATGTGGCTGCATTGCTGCTGTCTGCATGGTTGTGATGTTTCCTTGTGTAGAAATGTAACATTGCTGAACACACTCATTCCTCAGTTGCTCTTGTTGGTCAGTCAGAATTTTGTTTCTGCCTCCCCTATTTGGCCTAGTCTCTATTCTGCAGGGAGAAAGTCACAGTAAGAACAAATTTACAGAAATCACATTATACTCACACTTGTACACACTTATTCACTGTAACAGTTTCAAGTAGCGTGAAGCTTAGTGGATTCTAAAGGCTTACCGGTTTTCATTGCGGAAAGTTCTGATGATTGAGGCCACAGATGATCTTCTGAGGTTTGGTTGAAACATTGTAGCTGCTGCACTCATTGTCATGCCATGATTTATGACGTAGTCTACAACCATTGCTCTATTGCTGCCGGTGTCTAGTTCTGTGGTCTTGTCCTCTACCACGTTTACCCACACCTCTCAAACGAGGTCCATGGTCACCTCTCTGGTGAGGCCTAAGCCCTCCTCTATGACGAGTCCCACAGCCACCTCTCAAAATGGGTGGTTGTCCCCTTCTATTCCTTTGACCACCTATCAATCCTAGCCTTTCACCTTCCACTTCTGGCTCCATGTCCTCACTATGTTGAGTAGGCTACTAGGATACCACTCATTTTACTTATATATGCATACAAATATGTGAAATCAATAAGCAGTAATGAGTAGTCATTGCTCTAACTCATTAAAACCACAAAAGCAATTACGTAAAAGTGACATCTTGCATTCAGTAATGTTGAATATTAAAATGTTTTCCGTAAAGGAGGTACATGAGACCATAGAAAGCATATCTGATGAAGAATTAATTATGACTTCCATAGATAATGTAGTCCATTTGGGTCATATTCTGTGGTAATTGGTGTCAAATGATCTATCCTGAAACTGGCAGAATCTAAACATGGACTCAATTGTTCATCAACTTCCATAAAGCTTTGCTTCAAGAGTAATGCAACAGAATTGTATCATTTTAAGCAGTTGTATCAATTGATAGTTTTATCTTTGTAATGAAATGAAAACACACTCAACTCAGATGTAATGTGTGAGTTGCATTTTGAAATAGTAATACTTTGATGTTAAGTTGTGTCATATTGAACAGGTGATTTTTGTTAAATGAACAAATTATCTTAGTTTCATGTGTATTGTATCCAAGCAATTGAAAAAAGTTTTAAGAGTTTTGAAAAATGTACAGTTTGATCATTGGTTGTGAGTTTTGTGTCTAGAGTGACTAGAGTTTTGTGTCTAAAAATGGCGTCAAGGTTCTGAAATAAGTGCCAAAGTGATTGTAAAAAACTGTAATGGATATCGATCGTTCGCCAATCATTTATTGAATCTATACAGGGACTGCTTCACTGCGTTATGTGAGGTGGCGTTTTTTTATCAAGTAAGCACAGAAGAAACTCAAGGGATAAAAATAACCAAAATTGCACACTAATTACAACCTTGGATATTATTTAATCATAAAATGAGTGGGCGAACCGGCAATGTATCATGCAGAACATATAACCAGCTATAGCAGGGAAAAAAGTTGAATTTAGGCCCTGCTCCGTTGAGTTTGTCTTCACAACGTTACACCAACACGAATCAAAATGTATTTGCTATGTTTTATAAAATTATTTTATAAAATTATAAGTGCGGCATAAATTGTAGCAAGGTTTTCACTGATTAAATTAACTTAATTACTCCACGGATCGCGCCGTTTTTGACAAAAAAAATAGACATTTACAATTTTAGTTATAGACTGTGATGTGAAGAAGCTTTTTTCCACAGCCTGAAGTTTTAACATTGATAAGGATAGATAAGAGTGTTCCAGGTCAACCTTAGGAACGTGTAATGTACATAAGGTATACTTACCTAAGAATCTTTCGGGAAACACATATTAACAATAAGGTTCATCTTAAGGTATATAACATAAGAAGGACGTAGCGTTTAAAAGGTTTCGGGAAACGCGGCCCCGTTCACTGTAAGTCACAGGCACAATATACAAAACCATTGAACTTTTACTGGTCGTACATTTATGTTGAGGCACCCCACATGATAACATCTCTGGGATATTTCACATTGGATATGGAGAAAAAAAAGGACAGTTTTATTTAGTACATTTTGTGAAATTATTATTGTATTTGTGAGAAACCATATTTTAACTCTTCATACATATTTAACAAAAAAAGTATGGCATAGTTAATACCCAAATGCATTGATCCGCGGGTTCAGGTCTGTCTAGTCCAGTCCACACAATGAGCAGTAGTCCTTTTTCTACACTGCAAATATTGGAGCATATATAGAATGTCACCTCATCATTGTACCATATAAACTTGATACTGGTGCTTGAAAAGTCTTCATACCTGATGCCAATAAAATATCTTTTGCCATAAGTTCCCTGTAGTGGCGCATCATGCTGTCACTGGATGGTATAGTAATGTTGATAGGAATGTTCGGAAAGTCTTCCATCACCTGCTTGGCCATCTAAAGGACAAGAGTGACCGTTCATGTATGCAGTGCCATACGGAGAAACATGAGACCAATGTCAAACATTTTCATCAGTGCATGCACCATCATAACAAAGACACCACAGCTGTTACTATCTGTCATGCTTTCACCTCTCCTTGTCAGGAATTTCTTGGTTTAGAGGTGGAATCATACAGAATCCTTTGTTTCATGTGGGGAGAGATGTTTTTGACCTTGTGGCCTTCCACACTCTCCCCGAGTCGCGTCATAGTTCCTACGCTCCTGTTTCCTAGTTTGTGTTAATTACCTTCCCTATAAAGAGTTCTCGTGTTTCTTTGTCCTGTGCTCGTGCATTGTAGCTGTTATGCTCCCTGTAAGCTGTTCTTGTCTTGTACATGTATGCTGTTCTCCTATGCTTCATGCCCTCGTCTTGCCTTGTTCCTGTCTCCGTTGTCTAGTAAGTGTTAGTTTAGTGTTTGTATCAAGTGTTTGTTTTATAGTCTAGTAAGTCAGTGTTTGTTGTTAAAGTTTATATTATATCCTGTCCTGTTTTCCCCCTTGTGGGTTTTTGTTTTGCCTGTTTTGTTAGTGTTTATATGTTCAATAAATACTCCTGTTAACCTCTTCACCTCCTGTCTGCCTGCAATTGGGTTCTCCTGCCATGTCTCAACCTGAAGTTCTTGACACTATGAGCCTGTAATGAATGGCGAATTGTGTCTGGCTTCCACTTGATGTCCGCCCATTCTTCTATTCCATACTCAGTGCGTCTCATTTCGAAATAGTCTCTGAAAAATGTAATGTGAGTATCATGGCAGTCTTCAATAACACCATCTACACAACTTTAATATTATTATAGCTGTTTGGTTAAACCCTTTGGAAAATATTTTGCCAAAGATATATCATACCCAAATTTTTTACATGCCCCCGCAGCTGCCGCGAAATCATTGGTGTCATTTTGGGGGTTAAGCATGAAAATGGTGTTGCTTATAGCATGTAGATACTACATTGATAAAAATAGAACAAAATATAAATTACATACAAATATTCCATTTAATTTTAATCTGAAAGTATGTGTAATTCTGCCTTTTCTGTACTACTTACCACAAGCCTCCAATGTGTGCCTGAGGTATTAAGCGCAGCGATGACCCCATCAAAATCATTAAAGTTGACCTGTTTTACACGAATGTATACAATATTCTTTGTTCTTTGCTAGAAAAAAATGCAGAATCATAAGTAGTTGCACTCACTGTTTCTAAGCCTTGTCGTACCTTGGTCCATTGAAAATGACTTTTGAAGTGTAATGGCTTAGCTGGTACACATTTGCTTCCGTGTTGTTAAGGACAGTCCTCAAATAGCATTCAATTAACTGAAAATATGGAGACAAGTGTATTCACTTTATTAACATTACTTAAGTTGGTTCGGTACAATATGTAGTATTGAGCATGATCTGATTTACAAATACAATTGTTATGCAACTATTTCACAGCCTACCTCTCCAAATAATTATGAGGCTTCAGTGACTGGAATTCTCTGTGATGTAATGTGTACTCCAGATTATGGCTTGGGGTCTTTACAATGGCTACTATCAGTTCTGTGGGAGACTTGTTGTTCCATAGCATCTCAAACTAAAATAAATGAGCTTCAAACAGTAAATAATTGCTTTAAGGGATATATGAAGAGTTTGGTTATAAAATGAGTACTCAGTTTTGCATGTATTTCCTTTTTTGATTGTGTTTTGATTGTGTTTTATTGTGTTACTTAGCTGTATTTTTTACATATAAAACCTCACATCAAAACAAACCAACTGCAGTTTGATTGATATGAATTGGTATGCTGAATAAAAATATATATTTGTATTATTTCATCAGATTTTTCTTATATAATTTTGGAACCAAACTGTTCATTATCAATAACTTGCTTTTATGATTTTCTCACCTCTTCATCTACAGTCAGTTCCTTTACAGATACTTTACTTGGGTGTTGTCTATCACCTACTCTTTGGCGAGACAGGTCTTGAACTTTTTTTGCTCTTTGTCACACCCTTTGGGATCCTTTTTCTATTCTTGGGAACAGGTATGCTTGCTGGAACTGAAAAATACTTGGATTTTGTGGCTGGGTGACGTTCTTCATTTTTGTTCTTCCATGTTTCTTGACATTGATCAAGGTTCGTTGGTGCCAGAGGTTTCTGCAATAACACTTGAGGAAGGTTTTGCTGAATGATGTGCTCTGTATATCTTGCTTGCAGAGACTTATACATTTCTCTTAAAAAGTTTCCTGATCTGGCTTTTGTTTTGCTCTGCATTATGGAATGTTTAACAATTCCAAACCATGTTTCAACGCGACAGTTGGTGTCTCTTGTTTTTTGTGACTCGTTTGTTTTGATCATGTGCTCTTCATTTTTTTCACATGCCTCCTCAGGTCTCCCAAAAGCAAACCACTCCAAAGTGGAAAAATGGCTAGGTAGGTGTCAAAGAGGGCATTGAGGATGCCAGGACAAAAGTATGGATTGTCCTCTGCCAAGTGTGTTTCATCTTTCACTTGGTCTTTCACCTCATTCATTATCTGCTGAAAATAGGCAGAGAATGGTGAAGTGCCTTTGATGCTTGTTGCTTGACTTCTGTCTTGTATGTCCCACATTTCCCAGTCTTCAGGCTGGATTGGGTCTTCCAATGTACCTTCTTTGGAGCTTGAAATTACACTCTCCAGAATAATCAAACTATCTTTTACACTTGTTGTGTTTTGTGGGTTGGCAAGCAGAGTGCATAGGGCATGGAACACAACACTTGATTCATTAATGGAGCTGGCATTTTGAAGTCTTGCGAATGCAAAAGTGGTAAAGCCTTTGTCTTGTGTCTGCTTTGAGATTGCCTGTCTGACAGCTTTTAAAACATGTGCTGAGCAAATGTGCAGGACAGTACATGACTTCATGTCCTCCCGTGACCTCTTCCCTGTGCACAACTCATAGGCTCTGTTGAGGTGAGACATGATGTTCTCTTTGTTGAAAGCAAGAAGTACACTTTGAATTAAAGCCCAGCTGTAATCGGTTTCTATCTGGTGAACCCTCACTTTCGTGTATTTTGTTAACTGCAGTACAAATTGCATGAGCCAGAATGTAATAGGTGGTACTGAATGATCATTGGACAGCAACTCACAAACGGGAAGTGGTGGTGCACCTACACCATTTCCTGGAAGAACAAGTGCATAGTAGAGTACACGCTTTGGCTGGTTGGGCATTTTTGACACAACTCCCCCAGTGGCATCAAGATAGAGGGACACCGGCAACTTGCTGCGCAAATGTGCCACAAGAATGTTGATGCCAAGCTCTGTGTACAAATGGACAAGAAATGGCTTTATACTAAAAAGCTGTATGTAACCTGGTATGTGGTAATTGTTTGAGTCACACTCTCCAAGTATTATTTGCATCAGGTATACATCCATCAGGATGTCTTGGTGGAAATACTCATTTCTTCTGACTTCAGAGCTGATTACATTGAGCACATTTTTGTCAGGACAGTCAGTCATGTTCCCAGCTAAGATCTCATCCTTTGGTTTTGATCGCAGTGTGTTGTAAAAACACTGACAGGGGCCATGGTCCAATGCTTTTGCCATTTTACCTCTTTTTAGGTAGGTTGTTGGCCTGTTCTTTGTCTCAGAAAGTTTGTGAAGTATATCTCCAGTTTGATGAACAGAGATTTTCATGTCTTCATCCTCGGAAGCAGGTTTTTCATTCATTTTGAAAGTGTACTTGGCAGTGCAAAAAGGGAACATACAGTCTGCTGAAGCGTGTAAATATGGAAGGTGTCTTTTCCTGCTCTGATCAACCTTCACATGTTGATAATGAAATGACAGAAGACAGCAAGGATTTTGTTTTTTAAAGCTGTCATAAATAAATTGTGTCCAAGGTGGTCTCAATTTTGAAGATCCTCATAGTGGTTTGATCATATTCCAAATCTTTTTCCTCAGAGAAAGAGAAAAGGACCTTTTAACCTTTGGACGTTGTCTCCAAACATTCAGCTCTCCCTCCTCTAAAATCATGGCCCCAGGTATACCCTCAAAGTTATTATCTGACTCTCGATCAGTTGTGTCTGAGTTGTTGTTGTTTTCTGGCTCCGTAGGTAGATGCATATCTCACTGTCCTCAATGTCTGTCCCATACTGGGATTTAACCTCTTCCAATTCCTCACCTGTGGTAGATTAATTTAAGATATGATTTATTTTCAACAAATCTACATTCTATATACTATATTCATATTAATCACTGTAACTATTGTTCAAACAACACATCCATAGAAAAAGACAATCAAAGCAGAAATGCACATGACATAGGCCTCACACAAAGTATACTTCATGAAATGTAGTATAAAGTATATAAGAATAAAGCAAAAAAATGCTTCTACTGTGCTTTGTACAAGGTAGAGAACACAGCTATGGTTATGATTATAATTTTTTGTGTGCCTGAATTATTAGTTTTATGTCATACGACATGGTCAGAACCCAATTGCAGGCAGACACAGACGGTAGATGGAACAAAGAGTTTTATTTAACAAAAACACTATAAACTGACAAAACAAAAACCCACGAGGGGGAAAACAAAACAGGATAAATGATTAGGACACTGACTAACTAGACTATAAAACAAACACTGGAAAACAAACACTAAACTAACACTTACTAAGACAGGGAACAGGAATCAGGAACAAGGAACATCTCAACATTAGACGAGGTATTAAATACAGGCAAGGTAAGACGGGTGGCAGACAACATGAACAAGAACAAGAACATGAACATGAACATGAACATGAACATGAACATGAACATGAACATGAACATGAACAAGAACAAGAACAAGAACAAGAACAACTTCATGGAACGAGTACAGATACAAGTACAATGCACGAGCACAGGACAAAGAAACATGAGGGTGTTTTATAGGGAGAGAACTTAAGAGGGAACAGGTGCAGGGGATGAACACTCAAGGGAATCGAATTAACACAAACTAGGAAACAGGAGGGTAGGAACGATGACGAGACACGAGAAAGAAACATTCAATCTCACATAAAACCATAGGTTATGCCATGACTCCACTCAAATAACACGAATAAACATGACATGACAGTGGAATCATGACAGTTTTATAACAAAAAATGATTACTGCTATGGTGTTTCATTTATTTTAAGATTTGTGATTATGTAAATCCCAATTAATGTTATGTAAAAATATAAATTAAATTTGCTTTTACAGGGACAGTTCACCCAAAACTGTAAATTCTGTCATCATTCACTCACCTTCCAGTTGTTTCAAATGTATATAAATGTCTTTTTTCTGAGGAACACAGAGAAAGATATTTGAAAGAATGCTTATAACCAAAGAGATCTCAGGCCCTATTGACAACCCTATTGTGCTGTGTACACATTCAGTATAAGGTGGTCCCTGCTCAATGCATCTCTTGTCTAAGGGGTCCTTGCCCTGAAAAACGTTGATGACCCCTGCTTAAAGGTGTGCCTTCAGATAAAAAATATATATATTTTCAATTGTAATAACTTCAATATTAAGGCGAAGTGGAAGCTGATGTGGTGATTTGAAATGAGGCTATCCAAAAAACCTTGAGAGAAATTATTTTAACAGGTGTTTCTGTATTGAGATTTAACCTTGATCTTCTGGCTTTTTTTCCTCTGTCCCATTTTAGCTACTTCCTCAGTTCTGACTTTGCTGTCCTCTGTAGCCAGATGTACGAAGTCTCTCAGGTTTTTACGGTTTTGTCTCCAGTTCAAGTATAGCCAGACACGGTTTAGTGAGTCTTCCTTAAACAGCTTCCTGGCCAGTTCCGACCATAACTCTGAAGAATAACAAGTGTCTCTAGCCAAAATATTTGCTTTTTGCAGTGCTTCAACAACAGCATCTATCCCTGCTGCTTTTTCCCACAGATTTGAACTTACAGCTTTTCTTCCCCTTTTTATATACCCCATTATAAAAGCATTGTACCGATCCTGTCATGAAACAAGGGGAAGGATGAACCCAAATGCAGGCAGTGGTACAGGGTAACAAAAAGACTTTAATAAAACACAAAACAAAGACCCACGAGGGGGTAAAACAAGACACGATAACAATGACAAGTACACAGGAACTAGACTAACTACACTTAAACTAACAAAGACTTATATACAATACTAGACAAGACTACAATGGACTAACACTCAACTACACTTACTTGGAATTGGGAAGAGCGTACAAAACATGAAAGGAATTCACACAGAGGTACATGCGAAAGCAATGACCGACACAAGACAATGAAACATGAGGACTATTAAAAGGGAACAAACATAGGATAATTAATAGGGAACAGGTGACGGGTGTTAAACACTAAGGGAAAGCTGTCATATTATTATCATGTGAAAAAGGAAACCTTGGGATGTTGATTGTCTTGTAGTGATAAAATAGGATAATTTTCTAAGTTGTGTTAAAGCGGGATGTGTAACTATTCGAAATGCATTGCTCTGGACTATAGGTTGAAAGTCACACAGCAGCTATGGTACAAAATAATTCAAGCGGCCTTTACAAATTCCTCATAAGCAGGTGTGTCGCGTTATCTTCAGGTTTTTTTTTAATACATTGCTTGGTGGGAATACAACAGATTTTCTCAAGAAACATTGAAGTCATTTGGGTCAGCAGTGTCAACAACTAATCAAAAACACATAAAGCATTCAAGTTACTGACCATCTCTTAAGTGACAAAGTACATTACTATAACCTTTTCGAACCCTAATACCAGTTGAAGGGAATGACTTACTGTAACAAAAACCACAGTAAAGGGTTTATGTTGGTGGCTGGATGAATGCACACCTTTAATTTTTTGTCAATTCCTCAAAGTAAGTACCATTTGTAAACCATGAAATGTAGGCTATGGCATCAAACAAAAGAATCACAGTTTATGTAGATGTGTGGGATAAAGCAAACATTTCCGATATTTAATATTTAACGAAAAATTCACATGTGAATGCATGAATGTGGTGGAGTTTATTGAATACCCTTTTTATCTTTTAGAAATCGTTTTAGAAATATAAAAAATTGAGAGGAGTGCTTTATACCTGACATATATACAGTATGTACAGTTCACATTTGGTTTTGTGACTGTACATGTTTTTCCTGACATGTCATTTTGATTTGTGTATAATGTGTTATGTAACAATGGTCCCTAAAATTGTCAAAATCCAACGTTAAGTTTGTACCACTATTCAATAGTCAAATTGTCGTATTGAAGCTACTCATAATCTTTTTCCCAATCCCATCTTTTTGTGTATGTTTAACAATAGAAATTGTATGATGTCCTTAATATCCCCTGTGTTTTACATATTTTATTTTGCTATATGGTGTGGTGGAATTGATTATTTTTATGTTTCAGCAAACTTGTACTTTATAAAGTACTGTAACAATATGTATGCCTTACTTCAACTTACTCTAACTGTGAGATTGTTAGCCCCTTCCTGGGAGTGTGCCACTGATTTATCTTTGTGAATGTAACAGAAAGGAGGCCTATGTGAGGTTTTGGTAGAGGTGAAAGAAAACTAACAGGCTTCTAGAATCAATGATATCTTGATTTATTCAGAAGGGAAGAGGTGCTCGGCCTTGGAGGTGTGGATAAGAATGAAACATAAGGGGGACTTGGGGTATTGAAGTGACACCTGCTGTGGCTCCATTTTGCTTCTGATATATCCTTCTGTGTGGCTTTGTTGAATTATTAACCAAAGATGATCAGTATTTACTCTTTGTTTTAAAATGATTACAAGCAAATCAGTAGTTAACCATTCATTCTATTATTTTATTAATTATATTCCTGACTCTGAGTGTTTTTTCATAATAACTGCTCTACGGGTCTTTTACTGTATATCACCTATGGTATAAATATGTAATACAAAGAACAGAGACTGTTCCGCTCTCTTCAGACTGATTGTCAATCTGTTCTGAGTTGATCCTCCTTGCTAGCAATAAAATATTGTTAAGACAGAACCTTGGTCTCATCTCTTAGAAAAGTTTTCCACAACAATGGTTAAGTCAATGGCATTCAAAGGTGTTCCCATTGTGTTCTTTTAGATAAATTAGGCTTTGCAAGTGTTATGGCATAAATGAAGATAAAAAGACTGGTATGTATTTTATTCTTTAAACAGTTGCAAGCAGGATAATGTGTCGGGTATTATTTGTAAACTAGAAAAAATTGAATTAAATAAATGTTAAGTTTACATACATGTTGCCTTCATATTCCCGATTTTCATAATTCCATACATAAGAAGAAACACATAAAAAGACCACAAATACATACAAATAATATTCTTGCTTTGTACATGCAAAAAAAAAAACATTACATCGCAGTATTATTTAACAGCAAGATCCATTTTAATTTACAATTTCAAATGCATTTGTATTTTTTTCTTCGGTATGCAATGTTTTTATGTTAATAACCTCACATGGAGAAATTTGCAGACGGTCCCTCTGATGGTGTTGACGTCACATCCTTCCATTGACATGAACGTGTTTTTCAGCCTTTTAAAACGTCGAGTCCTGCAGAAAAAATCTGTGTAAGTACTTCTCATCATATTCGATAATGACTTTTAATTGTTAGTATCCTTTTTAAATGCATAGTAACAAAGCTGGTGGACCCGTAAGTCAAAATGTGCGAATATGAAAACAACTTATTCGGGGGAAAATTTTGGGGGAAAAAACTCTTAATATTGTGCAATCTAATCTCGTATCAAAGCAGTTTTTATAATAACAGTCGGTAACACTTTAGATAACAACCTGCAATGTACTGCGTAATTAAACAGATTTTTGTTTAGAATAATAGGTCACGCAGAACAAGTTATATTAAAATACTTAACCCTTAGTTTTAAAATGCTTGCAATAAATCTTTTTTTTGTCTATTTCTGACTCTTACCCCTTTATACCCCAAAATGTTTATATTGTGGACTGTAAAACATTGCCCAAAGGTTTCATGTAAGACAATGAGTTGTCTAATTTATTTAATAGGGACTTTTAATTCATGAACATTGTTGTATAAAAATTCACCATGTAAATATGACAGAATTAGTAGCAATACATACTTTTTCTGCAGTCCAGAGTTATTTACTGCATTATAAATTATGACAGTCCTTATTATACAACTCGTATGCTAAACAATGTGTGTCCTGTCATCCCTGTTACTCTGGTCAGTCCCGTAACTATGTCAATCCTGTTGCTGTGCTTAATTTCACAACACAATTTCAAAACACATTATTTGATATAGCCTTACAGGTTTTTTCAATATAACTTAAACTATATAGTATTTTTGACAAAGCCTTTCTTGTAATATATTTCTTTAAAAAAAAAATGATATTTTAACTGATGCTAAAATATATTTTTTAAATGTGAAGTGTGGAAACTGTCCAAAAATATAGCTGCAAGCAGCAATCCTCGGGTTCGAGCAGTCTAAGGCGTCTAAGGGGTCGAATAGGCTCAGTAATCGCACCATTACAATCCACGACGGATGTCACACTCCCACACCAAGAAAAAATTACGGTAACAATGACAGCCATGTGACTGGTTGAGTATCAATTTGGGTTTAAATGCAATTAAACTGGTGTACCTCATAAACGTTTGTTATGTACATAAATACAGCATCTTACAACCAGCCAGACATGTGCTATATTAATAAATGTATAAATAAGGACCAATGTTTAACGTTTATTACATTTAATTTCTATCACTCTCGTATTGTGAGAAATATTTCATACCACACACATGCACAGTCTCAATCCCACACGACCAACAGAACATTCACACTCTTATGAAACAGAGAGACATAGCATCCATCAATACAAACAAACACACACACACACACACACACAAACAAACAAACACAGAATATGTAATACATGCACATATAATGCACACTGCAGCGCACGATAAGGAACTACATGCATTGTGATCTGATGACTCTAAAAAAGCCATTAAAATGAATGATATTTCACCTTTTTGACTGTTATGAAGGCATGCCTCTTCTCATGACCTTCACATTTTGCATGCTTGTTTAGTGTCATAAGACGTACATTAGTACTTAATGAAAAGTCAGTTGGATTATTCATTGAGGAGCAGCGAGCTTTCAGGTAGACTTTTGAGGTTAATGTAATAAAGGACCCTGTAATGGTCACACAAATTAAAATAAATTATTTATCTAGAGAGTCCAGAGAATTGTACTGTGGTGGAAATTTTGAAATTGCTTGAAAGACCTAAAATTATTAAGCAAAAGTACGCCTTTAACATCATCACCGATTACTCGCGAACTGTTTGATTGACATCAATGGATCAAGAGGCAAAGTTGTTCAGAATGAGGAGAACTATCATATGATATCATCAGTGTGTGTTAATGACAAATGTCACGTGATAGACAATTGGTTAAGCAATGAAATACACATCAATGTTGCCATTTTTATTGTTATAGCGCCACCTAACGTCCAAACGCCACGTTCTTTTGTAGGTGACCTCAAAGTGATGGTCTACACATATGTTCCGAAGCCCATGATGATATGTTAAGCCGTTCTGGATTTATGGCCATTTAAATGTGATAGGCTCCGCCCATTTTTTTATTTTGGAGCCCCTAAGTGACCGTGAAAGGAAATTTCTACTTTTTTTCGATAATTATTAACAATCACTTTCCACAGAAGTCATCTGCATTGTTTTGGTTCCGTTAAGTCGAAAAACCAAGGACTAGTTTGCGAAAGTAGGTTTTTGACATCATCAGCAATAACTCACGAACCGTTCGATCGACAGAAGTCAATCCAGAGGCAAAGTTGCTCAGAATAAGGAGAGCTATCAAATGATATAAATAGTTTGGGTATATGTCAAATGTCACGTGATACACAAATATTTAAGGACTGCTAAAGTATTATTTCGCCGAATTGGCCGAATGAGGTCACATTTCTTACAGACCTTAAGGACCATGAGACGAATAAGCCCAGTGAGTGTCGTTTTGATCGGCCTCTGTTAACCCGGTCTAATAAGTGCTCAAATTTCATTGACCTATGGCAGCCATGTTTTTGAGATACGCCTTTTAGATATGCATGTAGCATGAGACAAAGACCCACCATACCAAATAGCAAGTCAATCGGGCAAAGGGTTGCGTAGTTATAGCCATTTTCTAGCTCATTCAAATTATAGCGCCACCTAGTTGCCAAACGCCGCACTTTTTTTATTGTGACCCCGGATTGAGGGTCTACACATATGTTCCAAGCCCCATGAAGATATCTCAAACAGTTCACGAGTTATGGCCGTTTTAACTAAATAAGCCACTTCCAGTTTGGACGTTTTAGCGCCACCTAGCGGCTGTGAATGGAAAATTCAACTTTTTTTCGATAATTATTTACAATCACAATCCACAGAACTCATCAGCGTTGGTTTGGTTCCGATAGGGCAAAAATCCAGGGACTAGTTAATTTTTTTTATTCATAAAATGCTAATTAGCGAAAAATCTATAATGACGGAAATGAAATCGGAGATATACGTTTTTTTAGTTTGGAGCCAGTGATTACACTGATATAAGACACTTGGGTGTGCGACAAACGGTTAAGGAGTAACAAGCGCAAACGCGTTTGTCATCGCTGTAGCGCCACCTGTGGGTCGATTTGGCTGGCTCCATGTATCTGAGTAGCGACAAGGACTACTACCATCTGACCGAGTCTCAGCTCTGTCGGCCTTACGGTTTGGGCTGCACGATCAGTTTTATGGCACAATAATAATAAGAAGAAGAAGAATAAAAATCTTAACAAATACAATAGGTTTCTAGCCCTTCGGGCTCGAACCCTAATTAGGATGTTCTATGGATTAACTCCTGAAAAAGTGACAGCATGTCAAATCTGAGGAGGCAAAAGAAAAAGAAGAAGAGGAGGAGGACGAGGATGATGGGGAAGTGGCCTTCACGACCTCCACAGCGTTCTCACTGGAGGAATGCTGAGGATGCCCAGCAAGGGCTGTGTGTGCTGCCTGCACGTTACAGATGTGCAGCTGACACGCTTAACCTCATTGCCAACAATGAGATTTCTAAATGATTGGCATCAAACCTAGAATCCAGGGCTGTTTACCGCAGTTCCACAGCTAAGTGTTCAGCATTATGGACCAAAACTAGCCAGTCTACAATTGCATCTGAGTGCCTAGAAAAGATAATTGAAAGGAAGTTGATTGTGCCCCAAGTAACCCGGTGGAACTCATGTTATGACGCCTATGTTTGGATCATGGAAATGCCACTCACTGACATAAACAATCTTGACCTCGATGTCGAGTGGTAAATGGTAAGTGTTTAAAAAGATCTGTTAATGTGTCATCCATCGTAATTTAAAAGTTAATTGGCAGCAGGTGAATACAATTACAATGGCTAATCACATATGTTTTTAAATCTTATTCTTAATGTTTGATGCAAGTTGCATTAAAAAGTACTAGGTTTCAGAATTGTGTTGTTGTTGTTTTAGAAGGTTGCTTGCCTTTCACAATCATTTACGAACACTCGTATGCATGGACAACGGATTTCATCTCATGAGGTGTGTTACCTCATGGATGATGATGTATTCGTGCAAATTTTGTGATTGTTCTCTGAAGACAGTTAAGGGACATGTTAATCATCAAATCTTACACAGACATGAAGCAAATGCTCAATTTCCATGTTGCTTCCCAGAATGCAAATGTAAATTCTCAAAATACAATGCTCTCAAAGCTCATGTTTATCGCCATCACAAAATACCACATACTCATTTTGATGATTCGACGGGCATGTTTGTTTGCAACAATACAGACTGTCAACAACAATTTACAGACATGAACAATGTCCTTTCTCATCTCAGGTCACATTTATCCAAGCGAGAGTTGGTGTGTTGTCCTTTTGAAAAATGTGACAAAAAATTCAGTTTAAGATCAAGTTTCACTGCCCACGTTTCACGAAAGCACAGGACTTCTACATTTGCACAGTTACGGATTATGGATACTTTATCTGAGCAACCTTCTTCAGCATTTTTTGATGTTACTGAGGATGAGGTTGATGAAAGGGAATTCACAGACTCACTGACGAAATGTAACGCAAAGTCATTGTACATGAAAAATCTCTGCCTGTTTTATATGCAGCTACAAGCCAAATACCTGGTGCCATCGTCAACCATTCAGATGATTGTGGAGGAATTCAGTGGATTAAATTATATCTCTAATCAGTACACACAGAAGATGTTCAGGGAAATACTCAAGTCAAAAACGGCCCCCTCACAATTTGATATTGAATCTGTGGTCCAGACTTTGCAAGGCCAAGATTTACATTCAGCTTGTAATTCATTACTTTCCACAGAATACCAAAGAAGACAGTATTATCAGAATTTTTTTTCGTACGTGCATCCACAAATTATGTATCTTGGTCGTGATGAGAACCGAAACCAACGTTATGCACAGTATATTCCATTGAAGAACACTTTAAAAACCATGTTAATAGACCCAGTGGTGTGGGAGCAGTGTGCCAAATATCAGCATGTACACTCTTCTGTGTTCTCTGAGATCTGTGATGGCTTTGTATTCAAATCCAATGACTTGTTTAAGCAGCCTGAGATTACAATCCAATTTATCTTGTACCAGGATGCCTTTGAGATTGTGAATCCCCTTGGGTCAGCTAAAAAAAAGACACAAAATGATTGGAGTGTATTTTACACTTGGCAACTTTGAGCCATTTTACAGATCATGCATTGATAACATTCAGTTATCACTTTTGTGTCATGAGAGAGACTTTAACTATTTTGGTCAAACCAAGATTTTTGCTAAGTTGCTGGCAGATGTCAAAGAACTTGAAGAGCATGGATTTTTGACATCTTCAGGTGACATAGTACGTGCAACAATAGTGGCTATTATCGGTGATAATTTGGGGTCCCACTGCATCGGTGGTTCCTCACAGAACTTCAGTACTGCCAAGCATTGCTGTAGGTATTGCTTGGTATCTCGCAGTGAACTTCAGAATGTGTGTGTAGACTTTCCCAATCGCACAGTTGAGTCCTATAAGGCGGCAGTGGAAACTCTAAGGACGACCGAAGAATATGTTGTAAATGGGTTGAAGTTTGACTCCATTTTCAACTCTCTCAAATATTTTCATGTTGCTCAGCCTGGCCTTCCCCCATGCATTGGCCACGACTTGTTTGAAGGCGTTGTAGCTATTGATCTTGCTATTTTCTTGGAATACTTTGTAAAAAGGAAGTGGTTTTCTTATACATAGCTGAACAGGAGACTTGCACAATTCAAATATCTGGATTCTGATGCTGGTTCTGCCCCCTCTCAGATATGTGAAAAAGGCAGAAAGTTAGGTGGTCAAGCAGCTGAGAACTGGTGTCTCCTCGGATTTCTTCCTGTCATAATTGGAGACAGAATAGAGTAACAAGACCCTGTATGGCAACTGACTGTTGAGTTGAAAGAACTGGTTGAGCTAGTGTGTGCCCCCAAGATTACCACTGCACAGATTTTATATCCCAATGTCTTAATACCAGAATATCTGGAAACAAGAAAGGAGCTGTTTCCTGGTGAAAATTTGAAACCAAAACCTCAATACATGCTTCACTATACGTCACTCATTTTAAGTCTTGGACCTTTAATTCGTTTATGGTCATTGAGATTTGAAAGCAAACATTCCTACTTCAAAAGAAGTGTGAGAAGAACACAGAACTTTAAAAATGTATGCAAGACATTGTCACACAACCATCAACTTCTTCAAGCATATCTTCACTCACAGTCATTTTTTTCACCAAAGCTTAAAAGTGTTGACTTGGCTACATACTCTCCTCATTTGTACAGTGATGCTGTGTGCAAAGCTGTTGAGACAAGCTTGCTTAATGAACCAGACTTTGTTTCAACACGGGTAGAATACAAGGGTACCCTGTACAGGAAGGGAAACTTAATTTGCCTTAAATGTGAAGAGGAGTATTCTATTTTACAGTTTGGACAGATTGAGCTGATTTTTGTGAAAGATGATGAGATGACTTTACTTGTGACTCCCCGCCCCTCAGTGTATTTGCATGATTATGGACTTCATGAGATTTTGCCTGCGACGAAGGAATTAATTTGTGTAAATGCTGAGAAATGTCTGGATTATTATCCCTTAAATGAGTACAGTTTTATGGGACTGAAGGTCATTATTCTGAAGCACAGCGTTGTTCATCTGTAAAAAGGATAAACTGTCCTCTCCCAACAGAAATGGCTGCATTGTTGACTATTATTGAGAATGTGTTCCCAAACCCTATAACTTCAAAGCTAGCCATAGAGGGTTTGAACAGCCTAGGTGTGGAGACCATAGATGCCTTACAGTTTTTGAAAGATGATGATCTAGGTGGCTTTCTGAGACCGATTGAAGCAAGAAAACTAATAGCCCAAATACCAAGTAAGTTTTCAAATCATAATTTATTTTCAAAAAGTTTTTTACATATACACTAGTCAACATTTGAAGCAGATCAAAAAGTTCATTAAGTTCACAAGAACAGGTATTGGTTTTAAGACAACTATTATGAAAGGTTTGATCCACTTTAAATGTTGACTTGTGTACATGCATACATAAGATGAACTGGAAAAACAACACCCCAGTCTCTTTCATTCTGTACTTTGTTAGCTGTACTCTTTACTTGTATTACAGTATGTCAATGTGTTTCTTGTTTCTGCAGTATGGTTTTTAAAGCAGTTTTTTGTTTATGCCATGTAGATATTGCTTCCACTCTGCAAAACACTGCCAATGATTTGTCTGCTGAATACACTTCTGATGCATCAGGTTCACCTGCTCCTGGATGCTCAATTTCACCATCCAGCTCTTCAAGTGGAAGAAGTGAGTAAAACGCTGATACAACATTAAACAATCCACAAACATTTTGAAAGCAAAACATGTTATTTGTCAATTCTTGTAATTCATATACAGAGAATTTGCAATGTGAGCATGCCCAGCCTTTAGCACGCTTGGCAAACAAATTGTGCCACACGTGCAGTTCACAGAGTTGGGACACTGTAGAAATTGTGAGTAAAAAAGGAATGGAATAATTTACAAATCTCATAAACTTATATTTTATTCACAATAGAATATAGATAACATATCAAATGTTGAATGTGAGACATTTTGAAATGTCATGCCAAATATTGGCTAGTTTTGGATTTCATGAGAGCTACACATTCCACAAAAGTTGGGACAGGTAGCAATAAGAGGCCGGAAAAGTTAAATGTACATATGTACAAAGTTAAATGTACATTCTTTTCCGGCCTCTTATTGCTACCTGTCCCAACTTTTTTGGAATCGGGTTTGTATATGTATATGTGTATATGTATACAAATCTGCAGATTTATTGTACACTAGTCAACAATTGAAGAGTTTTGGGTATTGGTTTTAAGACAACTATTATGAAAGGCTTTGATCCTCTTAAAATTTTGACTTGTGTAGTTTGATGGTACAAATCAAACTGTGATGGCACGGGGCCTCAAAACATTGATTTTGGAAATTACATACATTGTGATCCGTACATGTGCCACTGTGGTGATTACCTGGTGCATGAATGGCCAAGCCGTCTCCAGTTGAGTCAGCAGCTTATGCCAGCGGAGTGTGAAGACTGTTGTGCATTGTTCAGAGCAACTACAGGGCCACAGTGCAGCAAATCACCAGCAACACGTTAAATGTGCCCATTTCATGCTAGTGATTTGTTGCACTGTGGTCCTGCGGTCCCTGTGAAAAATGCACAACAGTCTCCCCTCTGACAATAATGCACTGCGGACATAAAACAAGTCTGTGCACCACTTTAAATGCATACTCTATATAGTGGCACATGAACAACCCACAAAGCCCCATGCCATCTCTGTTTGTCCGTTATTAAACTTCAATAAATCTGCAGCTTGGGAATAGGCAATTTTGCCAAAAAATTACAGCTGCATGAAAAGTGTTCATCCTGTAACCTGTGGACATTGGTTTATCTTCTAGGTGACAGTAGCTGTGAAACTTCGTTTTATGACCATGACTGGCATTATAGTTTTGATGTTCCATGGCAAAAAATGCCAGCAAGTTTTATGGAAAAGTTGCAAAATGGCGAAAGGCCAAGTTGCTCTGAGAGAAGACAGTTGGTCCGCATTGTTGCTTCTGAGATCCTGGAAGTCAGCAAATGTCCAGCAAAAAAACATGTATCAGAAATAGCCCGACAAATGGTGTTTGCATACCCAAAGTCTTTCAGAGATGAGATTAATTCCCAGGTTGTAGGAAGTGGATATGATTCTCTCCTCAAACAACTGGTGTGTAGAATTGACAATTTTAAAAGAGCAAAAGCTATTAGTACACCACTTTGTGGTACTCTAGAAGTATCAACAAAGAAACGAAAATTGTTATATGGTTGTATAAATTCTGATCCACAACTGCTAGTTGGAGAAACATCCGAATTGCAGCAGGAAAAGAAAGAGATGTTGCTAGTAATGTTTCAAAATAATGAAAGTGATGTAATGACGATCTATGGCTTAATGACTTCTACTTACATCTCTCAAAGAAACAACATCCAATCTGGAAAGGAAACCAAAGATTTACTTGATGAGTGACCATATCTTTTTCAGCCAGCAGGAATGAAAGCACACTTTAAAGAGCTCACTGGCATTGACATAAACAACAGCTTTGAATAATCTGCTTCCAGTAAGTTCAGAAGAATATTAGAGTACTTTCAATTTCAGTGCACAGAAAGAGCAAGCAGAGCAGGGAGAATCCTCACAAAGTATAGAGCTGGAGGGGATCATGTTTGTGGGGCAGTGATGTTGCTGCTAACCCATTTCAAAAATGACCAAGACCACTTTCTTGTGATGGTAGAAGACACCTCTGTTCCAAGTGATATATGCTCAGAACAGCTTCCAGCAACACCATGTATAGTAGTGTCTGGTGGGTATTATTTACTATGATCTTGCAACACAATAATTCCTGGTTTCGGCTGACCAGAACTCACATTCTGTTAAATATTATGTCTTACTGATTTTGTGTTTGTTCAAAGGAGAGAACCCACTGACAGCCAGTGTGTACATGGTAGCAGCTAGACCAGATGATTGTAAATGACCATCTCTTGAGTTTTACAGAAGCCCTCTGTCTGATTGTAATACGCTTCAAAGTAGGGAAGGAAGGAGGCGAGAACCGGAAGACAATAAAAAACATTTAATAAATAATATAACAGCCGACGGCCCCTCACGGACGACCGCCGGCTAACAAACAACATAAACATAAATAGACAGCCGGCCGCCCCTCACGGACGACGGCCGGCAAATAAAACATAAATACATGTACACACAAGCTCGGGCCCGGTCCACTCTCATCGACGGTCCGGTCGCGTGTTCCTTTTATATGCTCCCAATCTCCTACGTGATGCGAGGCCGGTGCGCGCACCACTGGCGCTAATTAACAATTACTTACCGGCCTCGAACCACGGTCTCGCCTCGCATACTCCACTACACTGATGTTCTCTCTTTACTATATATTGAACATCAGTTACCCTGTAGAACTGGGAGCCACACTAGAATTCTTGCAAAGCTAATTCATAGACTGCATTCCTTTGGTTAAGAAGCATACAACAATTATTTAAGGATATTGTTTGTGTTGTGTTTTAAAGGTGCATCTTTAGGATAAATCCTCTTTAAGGTACCGAGGTGGAAAAGAGAGAGAAAAAGAAAGCGAACTGTGTCAACCCCAGAGTATTGAGTCTGACGTCAAAAATTGCTGCATTTGACTGGGGAGAGTAACCGGTATAGAAGCTCTGTTGTCTGTTGTGCACCAAAGGACAATCATTTTTATAATTAACTCCAATAAATGTGATATAACTGTCTGTGGCCAAAACTGACAGTATTTGGTTAAGGCTTGTTGCTGTTTCTGCTCTTCTTTTGGTTTGGCTTTTAATTATAACTGTTTGTGTCCCCACAAATTTGGTCTTTCAGAAGATTGACATTTCGCTGAAGAACCAGACCGACTTTTTGTAAATCAGTGCAGCGCTTCGTTCATTTTTATTATCTTTTGATGTGATAAACTTCAAAATTATCAGAGTCCAGGCCAAGTGTTTTTGTTTATTTTAAATTGAACACATTTGTGTTCTGAAACATGCTGTATCCATTTTCCCCATGTGACATGTTCAGAATTATCAGAATCCATGTCGACTTTTTTTTAATTGATCAAATTTGTGTTCTAAAACATGACTTTTGCTGGGAAGTGTTTTTCCATTGTTTGATCTTGAAGGTTTGCTATATAATAAAAGCTGAAGTTGTTTACAGCAATACTCTGGCTACCATAATTTATTTTACATATAACATTTTACAAAAATTTGTGTTTCAAGAGTATTTTTAATTTGTTTTTTTATCAATACGTCTGTCACACAGTATACAAAGGTGTCCCTGTACATTTGGTTTAAATGGGGGTGCACGCCGAAGAAGTTTGAGAACCACTGGCTTAAAGATTTGGCTTTTTTGTGATTAAAAAAAGCCATTTATTTGCAATGAAAATTTAGGAAATGTTTGAAAAGTGGAAATAAAGTGCTTTATTAAGAGAAGAGTGTTTATTAAAAATAAAGTATTTATTGGGTAAGCCTAGGGGTCAGTGTAGAAGGGCATTTATTCTCACGACAATGTAGCATCCATTTTAAAATTGTAATAATATAATCATTTTCGGTCTGATAATTATTGGATCCTGCTAATCTACAAAAATGCTAAGGTGCAACTATCTGCCAATATAGATAGCTTCTGATCTGTATTTACACTTACTGCAAATTTGATAATTATATTTTCATTTACATTTACGCATTTGGCAGACGCGTTTTACATTGCTTTATCCTATACATTTTACATAGGTATTTGCAATCCCCTGGGATCGAACCCACAACCTTACGTTGTTAACACAATGCTCTTACCACTGAGCTACAGGAAAGCTATTGTTTATTAAATGAAAATTATTTACACCTAATGTAAATAGCATTACGTAAAAATGCTGATATTGTCACTTAGTGAAAATAAAAATATATTTGTATTTTTCTTAGTGTAAATAGCATCTACAGCTGGTTATTTCAGATTTTGATATGGAAATCATGACAATTAGCTTACCTTAACAACAAATGGTTTTCCAGAAGTGGTGTAACAAGTGGGTTGGACAGGAGTGTGTGTTTGGATGAGGATACCAATAAGTGAAACGCATACTCGAAATATGACCTCTTTAACCCCGGACCCCCGGAGCAGTGTGGGGAGCAAGTAGGGTAAGGTGCCTTGCTCAAGGGCACCACAGTCGCAACACACCAGCTGTGAGACTCGAACCGGCAACTCTTGGGTTACAAGCCCGACTCTCTAACCACTAAGCTACAACTGCCCCCATAGTAATAAAATGCTCTTAAAGCCACAAGAGAAAACTGATGCCTTTCGCCACTAACCACAGCGGCAAAAAACTAAAATAATATGATTTTTTAAACAACACAGTCCAGCGCCAGATCGCCTCTTAAACAAACGAACAGTAGGCCTATGTATGACATGTATAAAATCAATAGTAGGCTAAACACTGACTATAAATCAAGGAAACAACATAGTACATTGTGTCGGATCACCAATGAAGTTTAGAAAAGATGCGCAACTTAATCTAATGTCTTCAGTGGCACAGGCACTAGTGTGGAAGCCTCGTTTATTTCATGCTTGTTTACAAAGTCCTTGGTTCAAATCTGTATTTTATACCTTTTGGTATCACAAATCACCTTGAAAAGGCATTTATTTTCAACAAAAATGAAGTAGAAATAAAGTGTCTATTGAGTGTTTAATAAAACACTTTATACTGTATCCTGTTAATGTACACAATTACAGAGATGCGAACGGAATCTGCCAAAATATAGAATATAGTATCTAATTACTATTTATACTTGTTGCAAACTATCACGACATTTACATGATGTAAAAATACAGCTTTCCTGTAGCTCAGTGGTAAGAGCATTGTGTGGCAAAACCCAAGGTTGTGTGTTCGATCCCAGGGGATTGCTAATACCTATGTAAAATGCATAAGATAAAGCAATGTAATTCGCTTTGGATAAAAGCGTCTGTTAAATGTAAATAAAATATGTATTTGTTTTTAGTGTAAATCACAACTGTTGCTTTCCGCACTTAGTGCATAGTCATGCCTAATTCAACTGAAAACATATAGGCTATATTTGGTGTTAATGTATGCATTTTTAGTGGAATTTCACTGTTCTGATGAAAATGTGATATGACTGTGAAATTCTACTGGTTTTCTCTGTAAAACTAAACATTTTTCAACTCTGACCAAAAAATATACAGGAATGTATTTTTAAGGACATGTCAGGATAGCAATAGACAACAATTACTTTTATTTGAAGAAAAATGTCATTTTTTGCAGTAAAAAATTTAAATAGTTAAAAAACAGGGAAAATGTACATTAGATGTGAAAGTTAGCATTTTTATGGAATTTCACAGTTCTGATCAAAATGTCATAGTACTGTTAAATTCTACCGTTTTTTCCGTAAAAATACATTTATTTTTTACAGTGTAGACATAAAAGAACAATTTATTCATAGAATCAATAGATAAAATGAGATATTATGCAATATAATTACAAGTGAAACAAATTGAAGTAATGTGAAAAATACTGTAATATATGTTATATACAGGAGTTATTAACAGACCCTTGATATCAAGAGAGCAGATGAAAACCATGGAATCAATGTCAAAAAATGTTGATTTGTCAATGTTAATTTCACTGAATCAATATAAACTGTAAACCGTGGCCGTAGTGCAAAAAACAACAACAAATCACACAACCAATAACAAATCTAAAAGCAAAATAAAAAAAACAAAATCACAATTCCAAATCTGAAATCACATCTTAAAACAAAATGGCGGAACATAAAACACAACAACAATTCAGGAAACCAAATTGTTGTTGTGTCATGTTGTCAGCCATTCTCTCAACATAACCCGCAGAGACACAGATGAAAGTAAATGATGTTTTATGTACTTGTTGGATCATGTCATGTCATACAACTTCCCTAGAACTCACCTAGATCCCAGAGAGCCTGATAACTGGTGCTTTTCCAAAGTTTGACAGAGGCCCTTTTGCTTTTGTAACAGGTTTTAAAAGAACATTTAGTTTCACCATTTGTGTCAATTTCATAAAAAGAAGCATTTTGAAGTATTCATTGGTGTTTGAAGGCCCCCCTCCTGTGGCTGTTAATGGTAATGCAGACATGGTATTTAGTCCCTTTTCTCTTGGCGTACCCCAGCATTTTTGAGTGTCGCTGCTGAGGGTTTGTATGCTTTCCCGAGGTCTCCCCATTATTGAATAAAACAATTGTTGAATTACAATTTAATTTAAAAAAAAAATGTATGTTTTAAATATATATTTTTTACTCGATTGAGTACCTATATGTTTTTAACATGTATATAATGTGTTTAGCACTTTAACATGGTTGTTGAGATCGCTATACATGTAATATTGTGTTTCCTTGTGCGTCACACAAGGTATTTTAATATTAGATTTGAATCAATATTTTTAATTATCATAAGCAGATATCATTGCAATATACACACAGAGACTTAAGAATAGACAAACACTGAAGAGACAAGTATTTCTATACATTTCATCTAGTGGGCAATTCTGTGAAAATTTCAATAATACCAAGGAAGGAATATGTTTTTTACCTGCAGTTTTTACTATGGTAACAACACAGATTTTATCATTTGGTGGTTCAAATACACATGTGAGATCTCTCTAAAAAATTGCAAAGCATTTGTTTTATTTTAAGTGCATGATAATAAAATTCATCACAAAGTTCTTCTTAACTTGTGCAATGCACACTTTACATGACTTATTTTAAAACTAAAAGATTTAAATAATCTATCAAATCAACTTTCACATTTATAAACATTCGCTGACACATTTCAACAGCTTAATAAACAATGAAAGTGCATTAGGCAAGGCAAGGCAAGTTTATTTATGAATATACATTTTCGAGAAGTATACATTTCATACACAAGTGCAATTCAAAGTGCTTTACATAATATGATTCACAGAAAGAATAAAACGTATCTTTAAAATGCGAATTATTTAAGATCACAAAAACTTTAGATTTTAAGAAACAATAAAACAGCAATAAAATTGATAAGAAATGTTAGTGTATATATAAAAAGAATAAGAGCAAAATAAAAATAAATTAGAAATAAAAGTGCAGTTGATGTAAACCAGCACAGTGCTCAAGTTGTGAATGCACAGCTAAAAAAGTGTGTTTTTAATCTGGATTTAAAAGTAGCTACTGTTGGTGAATGTGTGATGTCTTCTGGAAGCAGGTTTCAGCTACGAGTGGCGTAATGGCTAAACGCTGACTCACCCCGTTTTGAGTGAAACCCTTGTTATATCTAACTGACTTGATCCTGATGATCTGAGAAGTCTTATTGGTTTATATTCAATGAGCATATCTGAGATGTATTTGGGTCCTAGACCATTGAATGATTTATAGACAATAAATAATACTTTGAAGTTGATTCTAAAAGTGACTGGTAACCAGTGTAAGGACCTGAGGATTGGAGTGATATGCTCAGATTTTTTGGTTCGGGTCTGAATCCTGGCAGCAGCGTTCTGTATGAGCTGCAGCTGTCTGATGGTCTTTTTGGGAAGACCTGTAAGGAGTCCATTACAGTAATCCACCCTGCTGGTGATGAAAGCATGAACTAGTTTCTCTAAATCTTGGCTTGAGACAAAACATCTGATTTTTTACCTTGCTTTGTGTCTTTAGACCTCTTAAGTCAAGGTATGTGTTTACCTTGTTAGTTTCATCCTTGTTACCAAAAATAATGAGTTCAGTTTTGTCTTTATTTAACTGAAGGAAATTTTGACACATCCATCTGTTAATTTCATCAATGCATTGGCAAAGAGAGTCAATAGGCCTGTAGTCATTGGGTGAGAGGGCTAGGTAGATCTGAGTGTCGTCTGCATAGCTGTGGTAGGCAATTTGGTACTTTTTCATTATTTGGCCAAGTGGGAGCATATACAAATTGAAGAGGAGCGGAGCTAGAATTGAGCCCTGTGTAACACCACAAGTCATGGGTGTCCAGTCAGATTTATGGTTGCCTATGTTCACATAGTAACCTCTCCCTTTAAGATTTAGATTTTTCTGACCGTTATACACATTATACACACATACCGTTATATACATACATATATAATATGTATGATTAATACACTTTTAAAACATAGATTTAACTGCACTTTTTTCACAATGGAATATTTACAGGTTTTATTAATATTGCTGTTCATCATTCTGATATTTTTAGTGTATTTGGTGAAACCCTAATAAATCAATGTAATTTAATTGTCAATCAGGTGTTCTTTCTTTAACTTCCCTGTTTCTCAATAAAATAGCACTGGATCTGATGGTGAGCTCTTCAGTCTGAGAGAGAGAGAGATGCACTCATCTACCAGACCAGCTTTAAATAGAACTCCAAAGATGGCTGGGTGAAAAAACGTCAAAACACACCCACACACCTAAATCACAGATGTTAAACGTGTGTTGCCAGATGTACATATGAATATTATACACTTAAACGTGACACTGAATCAGGGTTGAATCTTCAGTGTGATGTGATAAATGGTGAATTGTTCATGATGTTAATAAATCAATAAAAATCATTTGGCGGATACAATGGCTAAGAATGAAAAGGATGAGAAGATTCTTATCCTGTCAATCACACATCCAACACTTGTTCTACAAAGCTTAACAATGATGGTACTTCTGCTGAGTTTATGGGCGATCGGAAATTCTATAAGTCTGGATTCAGTAACAGTAAAACATTTATTTAAGCATTTAGGACCATTCCATAAATTATTTCTATAATATAAATAATATATATGTAACAGAGTCAAACCAGTGAAGTGCTGAGCAAGTATGTAAACCTCACTCCTCTGCCTCAAGGACTCTCTAGCGACACACGCTACACTGTAAAAAATGTTCCGTAAATTTTACGGAAAAATACCGGCAGCTGTGGTTACCAGTAAAATTCCGTAAAAAATACAGGAACTGAACGTAAACAGCTTTGCAGTTTAAAACTTCAGGGCACAAACTTCAAGCTGTGTATGAACTTAATACATTTGAGTCTTTTACATTAACAGAATTTCTTTATATAAATTGAAACTTGGTCCAAATGCACAAAAGTGAAAACATTACATTTACTTAATTTTTCCTTTGTAATTTGTTATTAAAACATCAAATTCACTATGAAACAAAGCAACATGCAGCATGACATTAGCATGTCATTGCCTGACCTTGACCTAACCACAGACTCCACTCTTCAGCATAGTGGTGACCCACAAAAGATTAAATATCAGAAAAAAAGACAGAAAATACAAATTCCGTATTTTTTACGGAAAAATACCGGCAGCTGTGGTTGCCAGCAAGCTACCGTAAAATTACAGGAATATACTGTTTCTATTCATCCAATCAATTCACAGTGGAAAACATGAGCCACACCCACTATTCATCTTGGAAATATGTCAGAATACTTAAGACGATCAACACTTCAGCTTCACAGGGACTGCAGCATAACATCCATGACTTGATGTTTTATTGTTGTTTAGAGTCACCGTTATTGTGATCAGTGTTTGCTTTAGTTGCGCTCTTTCATCCTTCTCGAAAAATTATCGAAAAAATTCCAGTTTTCTTTGTGCTGTTGTGACAGTGTTTTATATAAAACATAGTTTTGTAGCAAATGACATCAAAAGAAAATGTGATTCGATATTTTCACATGATTTTTCTATGAAGTTGTTTAAATTACTCATTGGGTTTTAATGTTATAAAAGTTTGAATGATTTACATTTAAAATTCACATTTCCTGCAACAATCAATATAAAAGTTGGATTTTTGAACCGTCAAAAGATTTGCATTTGGTCTTTGACTCACACATCAAGAATCAGTGTATGAATCTCAACAGTGGTGACTAACAATTGAAAATCTTACAGCCGCAATGCATGCTGGGAGTTATTGATGAGGTTTGTCCTTTGATGATACCCAGAATGCATTGCGTTTCTTATTAGAGGTTTTTTCTGTTGTCACCATTGTTGAGACAAACTGTTATATTCTTGATGTCTTCTAGAACATTTATTATGTGTCGCATGGGCTGTCAAACACTTTCAGTATATTATTTAATTTCATATCATTTCATAAATGAGGACAACAAATAACTTTATAGCAAAACCTAAACTCTCAACCATTTATTTACTCTCCAACCTAAAGAAGTTATTAGTTAACTTTGTCTGCGCTTTAACCCACCTGTTTCAACACACAGATATCAAAACTGGGGAAAGACTTCTTCACATGTAAAGCAAAGGGTCAAAATCCCAACTAAAGCAAACACTCATCACCATAATGGTGACTCAACTAAACCATTAACATGTAAACTTGTGTTAATTCTCAATTAGAACTTTTGTAGACATGCAAGAGAAATAAAGTGACAGTGGTGTGAAGGTGATCATAGTGTTTGTGGAGTTAAAATAACTCCTTGTGAAAACTATGGAATTTCAATGTTCATTTTCCAGAGAATTTGACAGGGTTTTCCGTATTTTTACGGACGTTTTTTGACAACAGTTTTCTCTGTGAAAACTACAGAATTTCACTGTTAATTTCACGGCATTTTTTACAGGGTTTTCCGTAAAAACAATGGAATTTTTGCTGTTAATTTTACAGACAATTTTACAGTGTTTTTACGTATTTTTTACGGACACTTTCTGATAACAGGTTTTTTGTGTGAAAAGAACAGAATTTTACTGTTAATTTCACAGGCTTTTTTTTTTACAGTGTAGAGACTGCGGTCTTTAGCCTCCTCGCTAGAGTGCCCGACTCCTATGCAGACCCGGTTCGAAGCCCGCCTGGAGTAGGTGTGGTTCGTTCCGTCACATTTGTGCCGTGACCCGGATTGGGAGTGATGTTTAGGGGGGTGAATGTAACAGAGTCAAACCAGTGAAGTGCTGAGCAAGCATGTAAACCTCACTCCTCTGCCTCAAGGACTCTCTAGCGACACACGCTAGAGACTGCAATCTTTAGCCTCCTCGCTAGAGCGCCCGACTCCCATGCAGAACCGACCCGGTAGAAGCCCTTCTGGAGCAGGGTGGGTCGTTCCGTCACATATATATAAAATACAAATATTTATGCTGCAACCTATGATGAGTTTCATTGTTGAGATTGACAGATGCTGATTCTCAGCATGCATGATAATATTTTGTTCATTGTCATCATTGCTAAGATTTTATGTCTGTGTGACATCAGATTATTTGTTTTTAAAGACAAAACTATTTTTTTATACTTCACAGATTCTTTTAGGAATCAGTTAGCTCAGAAGAAGCGTACTTTATTCTTTTGAACCATTGCACAAAATCTGTCTGATAAAAGTCTTGCAATGACTTCATGAAAAATGATAACTCTTAAATTAAGTGAGTTCACCCTAAAATGATAAGAGAGATTAGTTGCTGGTTTCCAATATTCTTTCACAGTGTTCTGTGTAGTGACTGGATCATTTTAAGAAAAAGCCGTAAAACCTCTCACTCCATTTGTCCTCGTTTCTAGATACTATCATCTAAAGATCATAGCAGACCTGGGTCCATGGGGTCTGGTTTTGCGTATTGAACTCGCACCGATAGTGTGATAACCATTTGGTTCCTCTGTAGGACATTTACGACTCCATAGCTTCAAAGCATTGCTTTTAAGTCTCTGTCTCATCTCTAACTTAACATCTGAGGCTAACCAGAGAAACTTCTCTGACAAATAGGAACTTATGTGACTTAAACTATCCTTTCTGTAAATCTATCTAAATGTCTAGGTTGTGTGTTGCCGCTCGTGCTATTTTATATACTCTGTAACTGTTAGATATCCAAGTTTTGATTCAGGGTTCATTTGACGTATTCATTCGTTCACAGTTCAATAACTTGCATGTTTCATATGTAACTACACATCGTTGAATTCCCTATATGATGAGCTATGTTATAAAAACATAGCACACATCATACTATGCCCATAACTAAGTTTAGGTATTAAATGCAAACTGACCATACTGTCAGAGCCATGCAAATGAGGTGCCATGAGAAACAAAGGAACCTTCTTAGGCCCCCTTATCACTTTCATGGCATTGGCCCGCATACCATCTGGGGGCAGGGCAGGTATGCATTTAAAACACCATCATCGAACCATGGTTTGCTTTACTTTTTGGAATCGGAAGCGAAAAGAAAGAGGACGAGAAGGACACTCCAACAGACACCCCCGCTTGGGGCTCCCCTCTGGGGAGTCCGTTTAGGCCATACAACTTTGGACTCAGAACCCAAACTCAGCGTTTCAACAGGACTGCATTCTGAAACCATTCAAGATTTCCATCCACGCGCATAGGGATAGTGGTCCAACAACGAGATTGCAAGTATCCGTTTCTAATATAGAGTATCTGTGTTAAGAGCGTGCCTCTTTGTTAAAGATGATTTTATTGGTTTTCAGACATGTTTTCCCTGCCTCGCGGCCATGCCCTCTCGCTCTCTCTCATTCTCTCTCTCTCTCTCTCTCTCTGCGCTTCCTAGCGCATTTGTGTTTCATATATTTGTTTGTCGTCATTATGTTTACCATGTAGAGTTTAATAAAACCCATAAAGGCATTTGTGATTGGTTGTCTTGTTCACGCTCACAAACTTGGTCACTTAAACTGTGTTTCGATCTATGCTACCGCTGCTCTTAATTCTGTTTGGTAAAGTCACGTTACTTTGATTCATGAGATAACGTTAGTGTATAAAATCATTGATGCATTTGCTGGACGAATACATATAGGATTTTTAACACTATTGCTAAACAGAATTGTAAAATATGTATGTGTAATGACGATTATGATACATATTTTCCCTTTGAGCTAGACTAATTCCTTGAGTGAAATTGACGTTTTAAATAACTCATTTCATATATGTTTGATCTTGATAGATCTGGTGGAGAATAATATTTGGGGAGTTTAACTCATCCCTATTTTAATATGCAGCTTAAAATCGCTACATCTGTTTTAACAGTGACTCATGAAATTGATGATCCATTGACAATGTCTTCATGTTGTTTTCATGAGCTTGAGTTAACTTTGACTTCATTACAGGAGGGTGTCGAAACCTTTTTGTGTTAAATGTGAAGTATGTACTGTATGTGTAGTAATTATCTTTGACTTGCTGTCAGCTTGTAAAGCGTATCATTTTCATTCCTCCCATAGTTTGCATTTCTTCAACAAACTACACATGAAAAGAGTTGCGTGCAAACAAAGTGCATTCTCATGTATTTCACATGACTTCTGTTGAAATTTGTTAAAGCTGTAAAGCGCTTATTTGACAGGAAAAAATGCCACCACACCTCTTCTACATTCTAAACTCTCACAGAACTATCGTACGTGTTTAAAATCAGTAAAACGCACACCGTGTACTGAACACATGAAACAAGTTTCCCCAAAATAACGCAAAATAATAAAAAATCTAATTACACTTAATATAACGGCCTGATTTTACAACAGAATGCAAAAGATCTGAACTGATTTCTTTCTCTTCCAGAGACCAACCCTATCTGCACTAGAATAGTCTTTGTGCCATTTAACAGCGACAGTCATCTCATTGAAGCCATTATAAAAACTAAGGTTCAGGACAAGTAAACGTTTAACTGTCCATGTCACTGTAAAATGAAAATGTATGAGTGTGCAAATCCCTTAAAATTATCAAACAGTATTAACAGTAAAATAAAACACAGAAAACTATGTATAGTTCCATGTATAGTGCACCAATAACAATTGCTGTGACAATAAGGGTTGTTTCTATTTAAATAGCTCTGTTTACACATTTAGAATACTGGGGTCCCTGCTGCAAGCATCTCTCATCTAAGGGGTCCTTGCCCCGAAAAACATTAAAGACCACGTGCTGTGTCGCTTTCTCCCTCTTTCCAGAGCACTCGGGAGTTTGCGCTCCCGATTTTGGCGCGCTTGACATTCGTCAAGATTTAAATAACAAACCAGAGTAAACCACCGATTGTGATATTCACCAATGCAAAATGCAAAATGCTGAAATCATATTGTTGACGTGTTTACTGTCAATGTGACGAGGCAAAAACATTACCAGACCTTCACTAGTTAATGCTAAACCACATGACTTTATTGACTCAGGTGTGTGTAAAGGTTGTTGTTAATCTATTAAAACTACATTATTATTAGCAAATATTTCAAATGCATCACATTTATTTAAATTCTCAAACTTAAATTCAGTTTTTATATCATTCTAATTTTGCATATATATAATTAAAAACAGAATCTGCATCTTTCATAATTGATGTATATGTCTGGAGGGACAGTTCACTCAAAAATGGAACATTTGTTTTCATAAGCATGGATTGTATTTCAACCTGGAAATATATTTAAAATAAACATGAATAAACAGACATGGTTTTAGCTTTTCTAATGTAATTTGCACTCCAAACGTCCTTAAATGCACGTGTGTAGATCAAGAAAGTCAACATTTTTCATAAAAAAATAAAACCCAACTAGGTATTTCAAAAATCCTGTTTATGGCCCTGCTTACACAATGACAGCAATCACAACAGTAAAAGAAAAAAATGTACATTAGAAACATGACAGAGAAAACTCATTTCAGAAGCCCTCCGGGGCCTGAGAGCTTCAGTAGAAGGAGAAGAAGTGAGGACTAGTTATGCCTTGTAAAGCATTTACAAATGAGAGTTAAAGGCTCATAATCCTACTGTAATTCATGATTAATTAAGGTAGTTATAAAACATTTACTAGTTGTTAGATACTATTTTTTGTGAGCACATTTAAAGTGAGGACTATTTATGCCTTGTAAGGCATTTACAAATGAGAGTTAAAGGCTCAGTTATCTTCTAAACAGAAAAAGGAAAAACACAACACAGAGGGATACAGAACATAGAAATATTTATTTCAAAACGCAAAAGAAATTAAACTGTACAACTGTAATGAATATAAAACGATTTAATATAAAATGAAAAATAAATTTTAACACAGCCATGAAACTGAGCCATGAGTTTTTTTATTTTATTTTCTCTAAGTGCCAAAAATTATAATTATAAAAAAATATAAAATTATAATAAAAACGCAAAAAAAAAAAGAATGTTTCTTTGCCAGCCACCAGCCATTCTTCCTCTACCATACTAATGAAGAAAAAACACAACAAACACCGACATGAACAGATAGATTATAATAACAATAACTTTGGTATCTATATTTCACATTTATTTACAGTCGCTATTGCTATAACATACCTTTCTTTTGTGCCGAAAATGGCTTTCGTCGACCACAACAAACTCCCTTCTTCCACCAATTTGCTGGCCTGTACGCCTATTCATCCTTTCAACTGCTGTGACACAGGCCTCTCTTATTTTCTTTGCCATTGTACTAAGAGTAGCTGAACTACCTGCAATGCTGTCATTCATCATGTCTATCTGGCGTAACCGTAGACCCTGAGAAAACCTTTAAGGGCAAATAGAACATGTAATTCTGTTAATGTAAAATGACTGACATTGTCTGAATTATTTAAAATATTGCACATTTTATGCATATTACATAGAGAACAGCAACAAAGTGAGTTTATGATATACAGTGGTGCGCAAAATGATTAGAACACTAGTATTTTCAGCAGATAAAAAATGGTTTTAACTCAGTTATTTCTTTCCTTTGCTGTCAGTTGGAAATATCAGTTTACATTTCCAAACATTCATTTTGCATTTAACTGTGATAATGCCATGAAGAAACAGAACAAACTGAGACAGACAAAATCCAGAAGAACTGTGTCTCCAAGATGCTTCATGAAACCTCCTGGAAAGCTCCTGAGAAACTCTGCTCAAGTGCACTGATGACAAAAGCTGCTTTAAACAAAGGATACTGACAACAAATGTTGATTTCATTAAGTTATTAGAAGTTAGCTGATAAAGAAAATCTATTTATGACATTATTTTTGACAGCATCCTCATTTAACAGCATTTTTACACAAGTGCCTTGAACTCTTAACAGTACTGTAGCTTTGCAGGAGGTTTCGACACACTTCTTCTAGATTGAGTCTTCTCAGTTTGTTCTGTTTCTTCATGACATTCCAGACAGACTGGATGATGATCAGATCAGATCTTAAAAATCTCACTAGATTATTACAATTAATGGCCAAATGAATGTTTGTAAATGTAAACTGACAGAAATGTGTCTTGCCCTTCCCCCATGTACAATTTGTCGACAAATCCTATTGTAAAAAAACATGTAGATTTATTTTACAATATATATATATATACACACACACAGAGTGTGTGTGTGTGTGTGTATGTTTATTTCTTACCAAGCATATTGATCTCCACCGTTCGTCCTTTTTTTCATTTTTATCTTCTCATGGCATATTCTGCATTTCATTTTTGTTTTTAGCAGTTTCCTTCTCTGAAGCCACTTAATAAGCTTCAGGGTTTTCTTAAAAGATGCCATTTTCAACCTTATGATTAGTATATGCTTTTACCGGAGAGATTTTTCCAACTTCCTTTTTTGCAATCTGTATACAGGCTGCTGATCACCTCTAAGGAAGGTTAGTTTTCGAAAAAATTATCTTATATATTAAAACAATACTTTTACATCTATTTAATACTGTATGAATGAAATCAATATACTGTGGCGTGCGTCCCGAACTACAACCAGCGTTGCCCTGGAAATGGACGAGGAACAGTTGTCGACACTCACTTGTTGATCGGTCACAGCTGCAGACGATCAGCGGGCGGCCTTATAAGCAGCCTGAGAGTCAGAGGAAAGAGAGGAGTCTTTTGACCCAAGGGGACTGGGGTCCCCCAGGCATCAACGGGTTTCACCCCTTTCGAACTCCTGTTTGGGCGACAACCTCGAGGACTGCTGGATGTGGCGAAGGAAATTTGGGAACAGCAATCCACGCCCCACCGTTCCGTCATAGAGCACGTCCAACACATGCGGGAAAGGATCGACAGGGTGATGCCATTAGTCCGTGAACACCTCGTCTCTGCCCAGAGAGCCCAGGAACGGCTTTACAACCGGTCCGCTCAGCCCCGTGAGTTCTGCACCGGTGACGGGGGATGGTCCTCGTCCCCAACTCCGCCTGCATGTTCCTGGCTAGCTGGCAGGGGCCTTATACTGTAACGGAGAAACTCGGCCCCGTCACCTACCGGATCCACCAGCCAGGGAAGCGGAAAGAGTCACAGATATACCACATTAACCTCCTGAAGAAGTGGACAGGGACACGAGACCAGCTCGCCGACCTGGCCACGGTGGATCCAGTTGTCGTGGACATGGATCCCCTGTTGTCCGTAACACAGAAGACGGAGCTGCAGCACCTGGTCGGTAAGTTCCAGGATGTGTTCTCCCCAAACCCTGGAAGGACACATGTGGTCAAGCACGAGATCCGGACAGCACCAGGGGTCACTGTCCGGCAATGGCCCTACCGCGTCCCGGAGGCTCGTCGGCAGGCTATTGAGTCGGAAATCCAGAACATGCTGAAGTTGGGAGTGATTGAGCCCTCCCGCGTTCCATGGTCTAGCCCCATCGTGATGGTTCCGAAGCCGGATGGCACCCTCCGATTCTGTAACGACTTCCGCCGCCTGAATGAAGTCTCAGAATTTGATGGATACCCAATGCCCCGAGTGGATGAACTGCTGGACCGCCTGGGAAGGGCCCGGTTTATTTCCACCCTGGACTTAACAAAGGGGTACTGGCAGGTACCCCTTTCGAAGGCTGTCGGACCAAAGACTGCCTTCAGCACGCCCAGTGGCTACTGGCAATACCGGACTCTTCCCTTTGGACTACATGGAGCTCCCGCCACGTTCCAGCGTATGATGGATATCCTGCTGCGGCCACATCAACCCTACACCACGGCCTACCTGGGTGACGTGGTGATCCACTCGGAGCATTGGGATGACCATGTGGATCGTCTCCGGAGGGTGTTGTCTGAACTCCGCAGGGCCGGCCTGACCGCCAACCCCCTGAAGTGTCACTTGGGCCTCTCAGAGGCGAAGTATCTGGGCTTTCAAGTGGGCCGCGGCCTCATCAAGCCACAGGACAAGAAGGTGGAAGCAGTCTGTGCCGCGCCCAGACCCAGCTCTAAGACCTAGGTACGGGCGTTTTTGGGGTTGGCGGGGTACTACCGCTGTTTTATTCCCAACTTTTCCTCTCTAGCCGCCCCCTTGACAGACCTGACACGAAAAGGGCAGCCGGACATCGAGGCCTGGACATCCGAAGCGGAAGAGGCTGTTTTAGAGGTGAAGATGGCGCTCACGTCGGAACCGGTTCTGCTGGCTCCGGACTTCGAATGCCCTTTTCTCCTGCAGACCGATGCCTCAGATACAGGACTGGGAGCTGTCCTTTCCCAGGTACAGGAAGGTGAAGAGCATCCGGTACTGTACATCAGCAGGAAGCTTACCCCAGCCGAGAGGAACTATGCCACAGGGGAGAAGGAGGCTTTGGCCATCAAGTGGGCTGTCCTTGAGCTCAAGTATTACCTCCTCGGCCGAAAGTTCACCCTGATGACCGACCACGCCCCTCTGCAGTGGATGGCTCGGGCCAAGGATACCAACGCTAGGGTGACTCGTTGGTTCCTTGCGCTCCAGGACTTCCACTTCCTCCTTCGACACCGGGCCGCCAGGGCCAACTCCGACGGCCTCTCACGGATCTGGGCAGCTTACTCTGGTCTGTCGGGGGTCACTCCCCACCCACCCCCTATCTCCCCATTGGTCGCCAGACACCCTTTGGCTTGGCCGATGGTCAACGCTTAGGGGGGGGAGTGTGATGTGCGTCCCGAACTACAACCAGCGTTGCCCTGGAAATGGACGAGGAACAGCTGTCGACACTCACGTGTTGATCGGTCACAGCTGCAGATGATCAGCGGGCGGGCTTATAAGCAGCCTGAGCGTCAGAGGAAAGAGAGGAGTCTTTTGACCCAAGAGATGCTTACTCTCTCTCTTTCTTGCAGACAGCAGCGTGTGACCGAACACCCCCACGAAGAGCACCCGAGTGACTCAGGAGCGGACACGGACACCACACCTCGCACCACTGGGAGAAGGAAGCACTACCACACTCACGAGATCACCACCTTTATCTAATAAAATCCACCCTCCAGGAACTTGTTATCAGGTTAACCTGTGTCTTTCCACCCCGCTACAATACTTACAACATTTGTCTGATAATGTTAAAGAACGTTTTCGATTACACTTGTAAAATAATTTATAATAACACTTTTACTTTGACTTAATCTTGTTCGAATTGAATATAGTTAAAACAACACTTTCACTTTGACTAAATATTGCATGAGTATAAATAAATAAGTAAATGGAATATTTAATAAATATACTTACAATTGGCCTGATGGTGCATTTAATTCACACACGTGTCTGACAGTTTGATTGTCGGAGTGCGTATGCGCCGCTGAAAGTGCATCTGGCCTGAGAGTGCATCTGGTCTGCAGACAGACCCTTCTCAAGAAATTGCGCTCCCGCTTTCATACGCAATCAGTATGGGACAAAGGAAAGTCGCGCTTTCAAACATCATCAACGGGAGACAAAGGACCTGTGCAACAGTGTGTTAACTTAACATGGAGAACTCCGACAAAAGTCGAAAAGGGCCGCGGATCCAGGCCAAAAGGAATGACAGCATGGAAATTGATGCATTGGAGAAGACGTGCGTCAGTGGCACTAGTGGTGAGTATGGTACTCTGTTCAATAGCACACATTATTGATGCTGGCTAGCAAGATAATCGCTAGACACACTGTGGACGCGCAGGGGGGCGGGAGCGCTGTGAGTGGGATGTGCCGCACTGCAAGCACTCTCAGACAGGCAGTCTGGCTGTCAACAGTTTACTTTTGTAATGACATTTTGACTCTCTTTGTGTAATGTACATGGGAAGCGCGGGATGAGAGTTTGTTTAATAACATGAAAATAAACTGAACATTCTCGGTTAATTCAATAATCAACATGTCAATTCAATTCAACTCAAGTTTATTTATATAGCACTTTTCACAATGTGTATTGTTTCAAAGCAGCTTTACAGGGCAAACAGGAAAAACAGAAAAGGTAAAACACAGCACAGTGCATTGTATTTATACAACGAGTAAGATCATTCTAATAAATAATATATAATTTCTAAATAAATAAATAAATGCCATTTCCCGGTGAGCAGACCAACACTGCCCTGCTGTGGCGAGGAACCCAAACTCCAATGATTGATTAATGGAGAAAAAAACCTCGGGAGAAACCAGGCTCAACCGGAAGGGCCAGATCCCCTCTGACGTGTCATAACTGCACACAAACTGCTGACATGTGATTTAAGTTTAGCATTTAATACCAAATATTGTAACTTCAGCATTAATAAGACAAATAGTCCATCTTTGCTCTTGGTTGGGGGTGTATTGGTCTGAGCTGGGATGGTCCGATGGTCATATTTCTCTTGGCTGGTGGTGGAATTGCCTCAGATGGAGCTGGGATGCTCAGTCAGTCTGCAGCTGTAGCTGGCGTTATCTCAAATTGGGGATCGGCATCTGTCGGTCATCTGGACATGGTGGAACTTCGGCCCGGAAAGAGAATAAAGAGAATAATTAGCGTAGCTGCTGTACATTAACTATGCATTAAGTGAAAGCTTGGCAGAAAGATGTGTCTTTAATCTAGATTTAAATTGGCAGAGTGTGTCTGACCCTCGAATAGTATCAGAAAGGCTATTCCAGAGTTTAGGTGCTACGTATGAGAAAGCTCGACCCCCTTTGGTGGATTTAGTTATTCTAGGTGTTGTCAAAAGTCCTAAGTTTTGAGATCTTAGAGAGCGTGTTGGGTTGTAACGTGATAAAAGCTCGGTTAAGTAAATAGGGGCTAAACCGTTTAAGGCTTTGTAAGTAATTAAAAGAATTTTAAAATCAATACGATACTTAATGGGTAGCCAGTGAAGCAATGATAAATCTGGGGTTATGTGATCGTATTTTCTTGACCAAGTAAGAACTCTGGCAGCTGCATTCTGAACTAACTGTATTTGTTTATCGATGATGCAGGACAACCACTAAGTAGAGCATTACAGTAGTCAAGTCGTGAGGTCACAAATGCATGAATAAGATTTTCTGCGTCAGCAAAACATAAAATATTTCGTAACTTGGAAACATTTCTAAGGTGGAAGAAGGCTGTTTTTGTGATATTTGAGATGTGATTTTTAAATGACAGGTTGCCGTCTAATATAACGCCTAGGTCTTTAACTGTATTTGTTGGAGTAACAGTGCAACCTTCAATTTGCAGGCTGTGATCGGAGATATTCTGTTTACGTGTTTTTGGTGCTATAAGTAATATTTCCGTTTTGTTAGAGTTTAAAAGAAGGAAATTACTAGTCATACAATTTTTTATGTCCTCGATGCACTCTGCCAGTTTGGAAAGTTTGAAAGAATCTTCTGGTCTTGATGAGATATATAGCTGAGTATCATCTGCGTAACAGTGGAAGCTAATTTCATGTTTTCTAATAATGTTGCCGAGGGGCAGCATGCATATGGAGAAAAGCAAGGGTCCTAAAACCGATCCCTGAGGTAATCCATAATTTACTTGCGTAAGATATGACGATTTCCCTTTTAAATGGACATATTGATATCTGTCTGTTAAGTAAGATCTGAACCATTGTAGTGCCTGTCCCTGACTACCAATATAATTGTGTAAACGATCTAATAGTATTTTATGGTCTACAGTATCGAAAGCAGCACTAAGGTCAAGCAGGACTAAGAGTGAGATGTTACCTTTATCTGATGCAATAAGAAGGTCATTTGTAATTCTAACGAGCGCAGTTTCAGTGCTATGATACGGTCTAAAGCCGGACTGAAACTTTTCGTGCATGTCATTATTTTGTAGGAAGGTACACAGTTGAGTTGACACTACTTTTTCTAGTATTTTAGACAAGTACGGGAGATTTGAAATCGGTCTATAGCTTCCAAGTTCATTGGGGTCTAAGTTTGTTTTTTTGATAAGAGGCTTAATTACAGCCAGCTTAAAGGGTCCTGGGACATGTCCTAGATTAATTGACGAGTTGATTATGTTATAAATGGGCTCAATTGCAGCAGGTAGTAACTCTTTTGTCTAATAAGCATGTCGTCGGTTTGGATGTTGCAATAATTTTAATTAAATCTTCCTGATTTATGGGAGAAAAACATTGTAGCTTTTCTTTTTGGGTGACGGTTGAAACTAATTCTTCCGACACACTTTGAGGTTTGGTTTTAGCTATGTTGTCTCGTATTATTTCGATTTTCTCAGGAAAAAACTTCATGAATTCATTGCTACCAAGGTGCGGCAGAATAGCCAGGTAAGGTGGAGTCTGTTTGTTTGTTAGTTTAGCAATTGTACTAAATAAAAACCTTGGATAGTTTTTGTTATTTTCTATGAGGTTACGGAAGTGCTCTGCTTTTGCTGCTTTTAGTGCCTTTTTGTAACAGCTTGCACTCTCTTTCCATGCAATTTTAAAGACCTCTAATTGGGTTTTCTATCCATTTTCGCTCCAGTTTACGCGTTTCTCTTTTTAGGGCGCGAGTGGTGTTATTATACCATGGTGCTATGATCTTTTCATTTATCTTTTTTGACTTCATAGGTGTGACCGCTTCTAATGTATTAGAGAAAATAGTGCCCATGTTGCTGGTCATGTCATCGAGCGATTCTATATTAGTTGGAAAGGTTATTAGAGGAGTCAGCTCTGGCAAGTTCTTTACGAAACTATCTTTAGTAATTGTTCTATCCTGTCGATAACGAGATATACAACTGATTTCTGCAGTGTACATGTTATAAGATGGTGATCGGAAACATCATCGCTTTGAGGTATAATATCGATATTGGTTAGATCGGCTCCGTGAGATATAATCAAGTCTAGGGTATGATTAATTGGATGAGTAGGTCTATTGTATTGTATTGTGTTACACCACAAGAGTCTAGTAGTTATTTAAACGCCACAGCTAATGGATCGTTAGCAATATCTACGTGGATATTAAAATCTCCAACAATCAGTACTTTATCGACGTTAACCAATAGATCCGATAAGAAGTCTGCGAACTCTATCAGAAAATTAGTGTAAGGCCCAGGGGGTCTATACACAGTAACCAATGTAAGAGAGACCAATGATTTTTTACTTTTGTTTGGAACTGTTATGTTCAACGCAAGCATTTCAAATGATTTAAATGTATGCATTGTTCTCCGAGTAACGGTAAGAAAGTCTCTAAAGATTGATGCGACACCACAACCTCGACCAACCGGACGAGGCTCGTGAATATAACCGTAGCCTGGTGGAGTAGACTCATTTAGACCGAAGTAATTATTTGGCTAAAGCCAGGTTTCAGTAAGGCAAAGTATATCGAAACTGTTCTCTGTGATCATTTCATTTACAATAACTGCCTACCCACCCAGCAAAAAGTCGTCGGAAAGACGTCAGTGCCAGACATCCAAACAATGTCCAAATGTGGTCGAAAAGTGAAAGGTGAAACAACGTCTTTTTCGCGTCGTTGATGTGGTCGGTGGCCTTGCTGCTTCACATTTTGACTGAATCTGCAATGAAAAAGAAAAACACATTTGTTCTCAGTTTGTTACTCAAAACAGACTACAGTTTATATTCCAGGTTCCGCGGGGTTAGCTTGCGCAAGCAAGCAAGAAGCACTATTTTAATATATTTTTTTATATATGATATTTTTAATGTGTATCTATGGAAACATACCTTACTGGAATTTGACCGTAATTTTTTTACTTCTGTTACTGGAAAATTGGAAGTACCGATTTGCACTAAAGGTCCTGTTCACAAATGATCTGTTAACTGCAATTTTCTTGCAATTTACCAGTAAAGGCTGTATGTGTGAAAGGGACTATTGACTCTTGACATCAGACTGGTGAATGTGAGAATAAGACACACGAACTCTATGATAAATGTGACATGAGATGAAACTGAACATGTTTCTCAGAATGTCAGTGAGAGTAATGAAATGAAATCTGATGAAATAAATGTGTTGTATAGTTTACCTGTTGTTGGAATGTAAAATTCTCAATGTCCCCTACAAAATATTATTCTATGGTTGAAAAGTGTAGTCGACGGAACACACAGAGTTGCAGCGCTGGAGACAAAGTTTGACACAGACAACAAGTGCTTGTTTCAATCAGAGTCCAATGTTTATTTGTATAAGGACTAATATTTATAAGATTAAAAGGAGGTGTCATAAAAAACCACCGGGGTGGAAAAAGACAAGACTTGATGTTTAGTCTCATTCCTCCTGAGAACGATCAGATATGATTACAACGTACGTATTAAGCATCAAAACATATCAAATCACATCAATTCACATCATTAGGAGCCTTGAGATGGAGACCGATAGTCACTCAGGTCAGTACGACTCTCAACGAGGTTTAAACAACAGGAAAGTAAGGCCCATATTAGGGTGAAGGAAGCTTATACTAATCTAAATGAATACGTATGATAGACAAATGTTCTTTTAGATACAGATGATATATTTAAAGAGGACAGGACGAAATCCAGATTCTCACACCTGTGAATAGTGAAGAGAGAAGGATCAGTCCCAGCAGACATATATCACTTTGTATTTTTTTGACACGTTCAGATGTTGGCTTGATAATTGTGTATCCCTTGTAACAAATGGAATTTAAACATGACTGTTTTATATGAGCCAAGGTATTTTTATTTCTTGGGCGGTGGATAAGCAAATGAGAATGTGTTATGCTGGTTGTAGCTGACCAATGATGTGTCAGAGTATTGTCTGGCGCTTTGTGCCCTTCTGGGTTTTCTTTTACACACAAGGGGTGCTTTTCAATTCTTAATTGTGCATCCTAGTTTCCTTTCCTCGCTTCCTTTCCTCGCTTCCTTTCCTCGCTTCCTTTCCTCGCGTCTTAGCTCCACCCCTTCAGGATGCGAGGGAAGGAAACAAGGAAAAGAATCGAGGACGGAAAGAAGTGAAATGACATATACTCACTCCCTTTAGCCTCACTTCAAAGCGACGTAAATTAAAGATGACTGTACACATTGCACATAGAAAATATAAAGAATAAAGTTAAACACATACTTAAGGCAGATGTCACAATCCCCGCTACAGTAAAATAAGGTGAAAACATGCTTAAAAGTGGTCAGAAATGTATATAAGGTATGTCAAATATATGTTATACTCAAATATCAACTATATATAACTATGTGATTATTAACTATACTGTCTGAAATAGGTTTACTTTACAAAAAGCAGAAAGCGTAATTATCATAGGATGGAGGACGGCGGAGCGAGGAAACGAGGAGGCATATTGAGAAGCACGGTGGAGTTTTATTCCTCACAAGGGACACAGAACAGGACAGATGCAGTTTCAAAGAGACCAGAGCATGTCAAGTCAAATTCGGTCCTGAATGGTATGGTGGTTTTTCTATTATAGTGTTGAGTTGTCTTATATAAAATAATACAATTAGTTAGTTATAGGTTTCATGTATTCTTATGAAACAATATTGGGCCTCGTGTATAAGTTTGAGCTCATGAACACCTGCATGAGCAACAAGCATCTTATCTTAGCTGCACGTACACCAACCATTTTTTAATCCCTGGGTTCCCACGAAATAATGGACATTTTCTTTATCTTGGCACATACAACAGACGCTCCGGAACTGCAGAAGTGACAGGTCTATCAGATAAAACAGAATTAACCATAGAGGCCCCCGCTGGGGGTGCACTACCTCAGTCCGTTCCTGCATTAGTCTCTCTTTGTCTGCCCTTAGTTGTACCACCAGATCTTGCAGTTCCTGTAGTTCATCATCCATCTTGGTGAAAGTAGGCTCTTTCCCAACAATCACTGGTGAAAGAGTTGACGTGCGTTGTCCAAAGGGCCTGGTCCAAGGACCAACTGCTGTCTTTCTCTCCCCTACAAAAAAAAACTAAACAACCAAAAAAAAAAAACGTCTCTCTGTCACATACCCTGCCGACTACGCCAATTTGTAGCGAGGGGCACCTTAAACCTTATGGGCGATTAATATGCCCAATCACATATAGCCTGACTACGCCACCCTGAATCTGTCAGGGAAAGTTAAGTTTGAGGTTGAAGCACGGATTCAATGTGTACCTTACCAAATGGAAGGAACAGAGACGTGTTTTTAGAAATAACAAAATTCACAATTTATTAACAAACATAATACAGAAAATGACACCCGAGTATGAGCCTTACATCATCGGTGTAATCACACGTTGCGCTACAATCTTAAATGAGAGAACACCAACTACAAGAAACAACTTTGATAGAAACATGGTTAGATCATGTATCATCCGAAACCCCCAGGAAAGCGTCAAGATAAAGAGGCACCTGTTTTTGAGGGTGCACGCAACGATTAAATCTTAATGTGGTGGACCGGAACTATGAGTGCAGAGGGACGGGCAAAGAAAAAGTGATGTCATATGAAACCTGATTGGAAGAAGACGATGTCATGCACACATGATTGGTTTAAACTATGATAACAACTTGAAAACAATGTATAAAAGATGGAGTCAGATATGTATTCATTGGATCCCTTCAGATGAACTCTGAATATCCCACTTTGCTTTCCCGGGCAAATAAAGTTTAAACTCTTGGTACCTGGAACCCTTGTCTCTGAGATTTCTTTCTGCGATGGATGGCCGATTCGCCACAACAGGATCTGTCATGTTAACTTGACGTCAGCTGACTGCAGGTGCAGATTTAACCTCATAGTGAGAATGTAAAAATGTGAAACACATAAGCTACGTACAAATGTCTCCATTTGCTGTGGGTAACATCTGTTCCTTTCATTGCACATTATATGACACTTGAGTATGCATGAAATACTCATTTGTTAGCCTTGGAAAATATTTCCAATGACTTCACTTCCACTATAATGACAGCATTTAAAGGTTCTGTGTGTAAGTTTCAGAGGCCACTATTGGCCTATTTGGAAATTGCAACCAAAAGCTCCGCCAGCCCCCTCCCCCTCCCATTAGAGAAGCTACGGTTGCCGTCACAGGACAAAAGGGTTCCGTAAATGATAGCGGCTATTATCGGTGGTGTTGATAATTGCAATCTACGTCTCACAGGCGAACAACAGACTGAAGTTACGGCACAGGACAGAGATGTCGTCCTCTGAGACAGCAGAGAGTAACCTTTGCAAGTCAAGTGACGAGGCTTATTTACAAAGAAAAATAAATAATAATGGTTACTTAATTCATCATTTACTCTAATCGTTATAGTGAATATTATTGTTACTTGTTTAACATTGTGTCAGTGATTTATTCGCTTGTTTTGCATAGCATTTTTTGGAACCGTAACTTGGTTCGTAATTTACAGCATATTGAAACCGCTTGCTAATGCTAAAGGCGTGTAATCTAACCGCGAAAGTCTTAGCAGACGTTTTTCTCATCACCACTGAGTAAATCAGAGGATATAACACGGGTGTTAAGAGGGAGAGGAAGCGGAGAGGTAGGGCTGTTGGAGACGCAGGCAGGGCGAGGAGAGGCAGAGGAGCTAATGTTACCCGGGAGGACAGCACAAGAGAGGATGTGGAAGCTAAGCAGTATTATAATATAACTTACACCTGATTTATGCAAATTAAGATTGTAAACATGATTCTAACTTGTTTTGCACACGGCCATGCAACAAGGACGTATAGTACAATTACAAAGTGCTAAAAATGTACAATGAAAAACGTTACTTCTCTTGATGATCATCTCATCTATTAGCTAAAGCTATCAAACAAACAGTTCACTTATATTGCGGAAATTAGACAAAATTACCGGTCCTGCAGAAAGCTGGTAACTTTGACGTCGCTTAGCAAACACTTTACCTGCTTCAGTCCCCTCCATTTGGGAAAAACCACGTCGATGTTTATTCGTGTTTTCTACCGTTTTTTGTCTGGACTTCGCCTTGCTGCATCGTATTTTCTCTTTTCTGACGACACAGATTGACGCTCTGTCGGCTCCTGTGCAGAGTATGTGTGGTCCGCCATTGGCGCAAATTTCACTTATTACCGCAACAAAGAACCGTTTCTTTTTCTAATAAAAAACACGACAAGTAAATTTGTTATTGTTCTTCCTCTTCTTCTGCTAATCCTTCTATGTAGTAGCGTGGAAAACTGCCTCAAAACACAGCCGAAGAAGAAGAACAGAGTCCCATGCATCCTGCGTTTTACAAAACGCGCTGAGTTTATCCGTTTAGTGCTACTATATAAACATGGCTGTGCAGTGTGATAAATTACACGTAAGGGTGTGCCCGTGGTGTATATACATAACAAGGCTAATTGTAAGATAATATAAACATTTCGGTTAATTTTGTAAGGTATTTCTTCACCACTAACAACATAGTTTTTTATTATATATTACATTTTGGTGAATAAATCCTTCAAAATGCTACACACTGTACCTTTAAATGTTTATATTCTGTGTGTTTTATCTTGTGTGTTTGTGTTTGGTGAGGTGTGTTGCCTGTAGAAGCTGAACATGTAATGCTTTTAGATAAAAACTTTTACAACATACAGTAGTAGTATCACAACATATAGTAGTAACCACGTATGAAGGGAAATTCAACATTTAAAAAAAAGTTTTGAATCATTTTGTTGTTTGAGAACATGAATATAAGTTAAAGCTCTGCATCTTTCACGAGTTCACCTGAGCAGATAATGAAGATAGCAGGGGTAGTAAAAGTATGCGTGTTTGGCGTGCTGTCCGGGGGGCAGGTTCCGAGCTCGCCGATTCCATCCGATCCCGGAACGCTCCCGCCCCCCAATAGGGGCGAGTGCGCCGAGCTCGGAAACGGCCGAACCCAGAACTCACCCCCCAAGTGCAAGGATATGAGTTGGACAGCAGCCAGGTAGCGTATACTCCCCAAAAACAAGCCGCTGAGAGAAAGGCTTCCTGGATGGTGGCTTGCGGTCGCCATGGCTGAGGGGTCGTGTAGGTCCTGAAGTAGCGATGTGTCATGTCCTCTGGGAGTGGATTTCCGAGGGAGTTCTTCTGTGATCGTGAATTAGGATCATGTTCCTGGGGCGCAACGAAGGTGGAAGGTTGGCTAGCTTCGGCAGGGTGCCTTTTGTCTGTCTGCTGTGGCAGGACATTAGTTGGAAGCACGGGCCTCTATGGAGTTGTTCTCTGCGGCGAAACAAGCTTCCTGATGCCAGGCGTCTGCTGAGGCAGAGAATGGTTTGAAAGCACGGGCCTCTGCTGGGCGATCGCTGTGGCGACGCTGGCTTTGAGGATGAAAGGTGTTTGCTGAGGCAGAGCTGTCTGCTGAGCATGGGTGGGAAGCAATGGGCCCCAGTGGGGGTATTCGCAGCAGCGATGCTGGCTTCGAAATGCATGTCGGCTGCTGAAGCAGAGCATGGTTTGGAAGACCGGGGCAGTCACGGCGGTGACTCCGGCTTCTGGCATGGGTGGGGGTTTGGAACACGTTCTGCTGCGGCAGAGAGAAGTATAGATCGATGTGCCCCTGTGGTGGTGTTCGCTGACGCGATGCTGTCTACGTGCTGTTTGACGTTAACTGCTGTAGAGCCATTGTTGGAACCCGGGAGTGATCACTGCGGTGACACCGGCTTATAGCTTGGGTGCGGGTGTGGAACACGTTCTGCTGCGGCAGAGAGAAGTGTTGAAGCCATGGTCCCCTTCTGGTGTTGGGGGGCGGGGGAGTTTGAAGCAATGGCTCCAAGTATTGGGGGAAACACATTCTGCTGCGGCAGAGAGAAGTATGAAGCACGGGCCCCTGCGGGGGCGGTCGCTGCGGCGATACTGGCTTCGAGGAGGTGATAGAAAGTGATTGTGACTGCGCTGCAGAACACGGGAAGAAGCACGGGCCCCTGCGGGGGCGGTCGCTGCTGCGATACTGGCTTCGAAGAGGTGATTGTAAGGGATGGAAAGTGTTTTGTGACTGCGCTGCAGAACACGGAAAGAAGCACGGGCCCCTGCGGGGGCGGTCGCTGCTGCGATACTGGCTTCGAAGAGGTGATTGTAAGGGATGGAAAGTGTTTTGTGACTGCGCTGCAGAACACGGAAAGAAGCACGGGCCCCTGCGGGGGCGGTCGCTGCGGCGATACTGGCTTCGAGGAGGTGATAGGAAAGTAGTGACGGCAGAGTAAGGGAGGAAGCACAATACTTCCGGGAAGAGGTGAGGGAAACATGCAGGGATTCGATTTAAGTGGAGGAGAGACGTTCTGCTGCGGCAGAGTGAGGGATGAAGCTCGGGCCCCTGCGGGGGCGGTCGCGTGGTGCGATACTGGCTTCGAGGAGGTGATTGGAAGGGATGGAAAGTGATTGTGACTGCGCTGCAGAATACGGAAAGAAGCACGGGCCCTGGGGGGGCGGTCGCTGCGGCGATACTGGCTTCGAGGAGGTGATAGGAAAGTGATTGAGACTGCTGCTGCAGAGTAAGGGAGGAAGCACAATACTTCCAGGAAGAGGTGAGGGAGACATGCAGGGATTCAATTAATGAGAGAAAGACTTAATGAGAGAAAGACATTCTGCTGAGGCAGAACGTTTTTTGCAGAGCACAGAAAGAAGCACGGGCCCTGGGGGGGCGGTCGCTGCGGCGATACTGGCTTCGAGGAGGTGATAGGAAAGTGATTGAGACTGCTGCTGCAGAGTAAGGGAGGAAGCACGATACTTCCAGGAAGAGGTGAGGGAGACATGCAGGGATTCAATTAATGAGAGAAAGACTTGATGAGAGAAAGACATTCTGCTGAGGCAGAACGTGAAGGGGTGGGTGGCATGGAGTGAAGGTGTCTCTGGTGCGGGGAGGCGCAGTGATGATGCCTCATCTAGGAGGCGATGCTTGGTGGGTGGATGCAGGCTGATGCTTGACGAGGTGGGTGAGGAGAGTCCGGTGTGTTTTCCTGATGTGGGCACGGTCGGTCCTGATGTAGCTCTTGAATGCGTCGGACGACCAACGGCCGATCGCTTGGATCTGAGACTGCATGAGGGCCTTTTTGGGCGGCAGTGGTTGCCGCGCCAATGCGGAATGAATGGGTGGAGAATAGATCCGCTGGGATGCCTAGACGTAACAGCATCGATTTTTAGATGTTTTAGATGAACCAAAAACGAGAAGCGGGGCGATCAGAATCAGAATGTATCAGAATGTATCAGAATGTAACTTGTGACATCCTGAAGGGGATGTATGCTGCCAGGGTTTGGAACGGCTGGATAAGTGAGCAGATGACCTCGTTTGGCCTGGTCCGTCTTGCTTGCTTTGCTTGATCAAGAACGAGATTGTGTCAGAATGGAGTATGGACGATTCAGAAATGGTAAGATGAACTGAAGGGTCGAAGTGAGATGTAGTAGTGAATTCCAGCCCCTGCGAAGATTAGAGATTCATTTGGTTAGGACTTCTAGGGTGATGGGTTGTTGTCTGGCATCTCGGGGAGTGGGTTGGTTTCTCTGGATCGCCTTGAGGAACATGGATGTCTGAGAAATTCCTCGGTCTGGGAAAGGTGCGTTGAACATCAATTGTGAAAAATTGGATCCCGCTCAAGTAACCTTTGATGGAGCTGGCTTGGAGAAGCTTCGTGTTGTTGAGGAAGGAGATGAGTGACGTGATAGAGAGGAGGGAAGAATCCGGGAAGGGGATGTTGTATGAGAGGTGAAACGTTTTGGAATTCCTCCAAGCCGTGAGGTATGACTGTTGGGTCCTGTGAGAAACGGCATGGATGATTGAGTTTCTGGAGGCGGTTAGCAAGGTATTTAGAGGATGATTGATTAAATAGTGAGGCCAAAAGGGGGGGGACCGGCGTAGGTGATTGGTCTGCCTATGGTGCAAGCAGCCTGAATTTCTGCTAAAATCTGCGCCCTGATGCTGTTAGAGACCGGAAGAGGTTCCAGCGTTTGAAGGCAACAGCATGGGGACAGCAGTCGCCAAAGTATGCTGAGATTTTGCCTGAGTCGCAGAGATGAGGGTAGTTGTGGCTTCCGCTGGAGTGGCCAACTGGTGCTTCCTCAGACCGGTGACGGCATCCTGGCAAGCGACGGCTGTTAGTAGCAGATCCGCTGGCCATGAGGCGGGTGCTTGGGTAGGTGGAGGAGTGATGTTAAGCGGGTAAACGTGACCAGAAAGTGCTGTTGCAGGCCGGCTCGAGCTGTGCTGGCGGTTTGCCTTGCGAGGAAGCAGGCAATGTCCCGTCTGCCCCCCAACTGGAGAACAGCTGATATTGACGATGGCTCACATGGAGCGCAGCCTAGCCTAGCTGACTTGTGGAATGCTCATGTATCTTCAAGTTGATGTGCGCAGGATCGGTCCTGCTGCGTGACTGCCTCGTTTTTTCAAACCCGTATGATCCATTGAATACCTCACGTCCTTCATGTGAAGTGTAATCCTTTGAGATGGGTTCAGGTAAGAATCTTGGTCTACTTAAGAGCTGGTTCGCTTGAACTGATAGGTTGGAGTCTATGATTGCTGATTGCGAACCAGCCGGTCTTAATTAAATGCTCTGGCTTCTCCCGAACTTTGTTAATCTATAATTATCCATTAACATCATTTATAAACACTGAATAGACAAAATAATCTATGAGATATTTGTGTTGAAGTGAACTGTGGAAATACATAGATAAATAATAAAACATGTTAAACATATAGTTGAATGATGTTTTTCTGTGTCTCAGCAATCTCTTCTGTCTCTCAACAACACAAAAAGATATTTGTATATTTCGTGTAGTCGACTCTGTGCTGGTTTGTATTGACCGCCTCCAGTTTGCCTTTGGTTTTTCCTCCAGCTAATGATGTGACATAAGTGTGACGTTGACACTAAAAGGGTCTTTGTTTTACTTCATAATTTGGAAAAAGAATAAGAAAGGAATAACAGCATTATATTAGTGAATGTTCTTAATGGGGTGCCATATTAGATAAAAAGATAATATTCGTAACACAATTATACTTATCATGTGAGGCAACAAATATATCCCAAATAAACACCTAAAGCTTGAAAATAGTTTGTGGTCTTCTGCATGATCGCGGTGGTCTTAATGTTTAATTCAAATCATTTCATGTGTTATTGATTCCACAACGTTTTCCATTAACATTTATCTGTTGACACGGTGTCCACACCGGATGTGGTATGGCGCTATGCGACGAGCGTCAATAGAACAAATTAGAACTCATTGTATTTTAAATATTTTTCAAACCAGACGTGATGCCACAATCCCATTAGAAGAACCCACGTGTCGCGTCTCATGGTATTGAAAGTAAAATACTAACTGGGCCTATATGTTGAAATTAGGTCACACAATACATGGACGCAATAAAAGTAAGAAACCATTTTCAAATAAAATTAATCTGATAAGAATGTGTTTTGGTAAATGATAATCTTTGTTTATTTCTGTAAAATTCTGACAACTTTTCTCTTAAATTCCATATAAAAATGTTTTTTTTCTTAACTGCAGAAAATGAACTGGAGAAAAAAACGACTTCTTACTATGTTGTAATCAACAAAAAACTAATGTTTGTACAAAAGTATGAAAATAATGTGTTTAATTCAATTATTATCATGCTCTCAGGCTTTCTTACGGTTTGCTTTCGTTAGAATTCAACAAACACTGAAATATATGACCGCAATACATGCAGGATTTAAATGATTTAGGACAGGGGTTCTCAACCTTTTGCAAGTTGGGCCCCCCCAAAGCTGGTTCATTGCAGTTGGGGCCCCAGTGCCCAATGCGAGACCTGAGCCTGCTTTGCCTTGCAAAGATCCCCAATTCTTGGCTCAATGTTTGATAAACATAGTCTCAAATCATCCTCGATTTGTGCACGATTGCGGTATTTCGTTTTGAGTGCAGTCATTTTTGAGAATCCTGCCTCACACAGATATGTCGATGCGAAAGGAAGGAGAATCTTCAAGGCGACGTCACAGATTTCAGGATATTCCTGCATCAATGCTGCCCAGAATGACGAAAGAGGGCAGGAGTTAAAGAGATCCTTCAGTCTACTGTCACTCTTATGCTCAATAAGCTGTTCCTGCATATCAATTGATAGCTCCTTTGCTGTCCACACAAACGGATCTCGAACCCACGCAAAAGAGCGATAATCCTCTTAAAAGTACGTCGCAAATTGTTTTCTCATTGCTGACAGGTGCTCAGACGCTGATTGAAATAGGGATGAGAAATCGTTTAACGTGCCTGCATCAGTGATAAAGTCTGCAAGGATGGGGAACATGTCGCAGTTCCCTCGACTTATGCGGCCATGCCAGAGGTCTAGTTTTTGTGTGAAGGCATGCACTTTGTCTGCAAGGAGCAAAATATGAGTTCCACGGCCTTGCAAAGACAGGTTGAGGCCGTTCAAGCGGTCAAATATATCGACCAAATAGGACAGAGACGCAAGCCACGTAGTGTCATCCAGATGCTTCGCCAGATCTGATTTGATTTCTGTCAAAAACCACTTCACCTCCTCTCGCAGCTCATACAACCGCTCTAGCACCCGCACCCTGGAGAGCCAGCGAACTTCAGTGTGCAGAAGCAGCTGTTCGTGCCCTGACCCCATCTCCTGGCAGAGGACCCCAAACAAGCGAGAGTTTAACGGCCGTGATTTGATAAGATTTATCATTTTCACGGATTGGTTCATTCATGCACGTAGACTACTGTTATCAGTATCTGTAGTTACTGTGCTAGGCACTTTTCCCATAGCAAATTGACTAAGTTATTGATTGCATCAATTCCACAGAGCACAACGCCTGGTCCCGAGTGTGTCTCTGAAAATATAACTACAGAAAATAATTTGCGTTGGTTACTAAACACAATCACGTATATGTGTTGTGTTTTGGGTGACTGCAATTGTGTGATATAACTATCAGAATGTTGCGTGTTCATAACACGTCACAGTCACTGGTTCTTTCCAACTTGTAAGTCGCTTTGGATAAAAGCTAAATGACTAAATGTAAATATAACATTAGCTGCTATGTAGCAAATATTCTACGCGTTAACGGCTAACAACCAGCTTCAACCTCAGAATCTAGTTTGTGCTAGTACTGTATAGCCCAGTAGTATACCCTGCATGTGCCAAAAGAGTGCTTTACTACATGCACAGTTTATCATGTGACAAGATTTAACAGCGGTTTCTGCTTATTTTGAATGTTATCGCAAGAAATCTGTGCTTTGAGGCAAAGCTCATTCAACTGATATAACAAAAATATGAATCACATAAAATCAACACTCATCGATATGACGATTCACTTCATCATCAACACATCTGCCCACTTTTTTCTTTAGAGTGTTCTTCATTTTCCAGCGAAAGAGAAAGCCCAGAATATTAAATCAAGGGCGAATAGCCCAACTAAAGTAAACACTGATCACATTAATGTCGACTTTAAATAACAATGAAACATCAAGTCATTCATCTTCTGCAGCATGTTGATTTGTGAAAGTACCTGTGAAGCAGAAGTGGTGATTGGATTAAGTTTCTGACATTTTTCACAATGAAACTAAATATTGAATGAGGAAGAATAGTGGGTGTGGTTCAGGTTTTCTGCTGTGATTGATTGGATGAATAAAACATAATGTTCTGCTTAAGCTGTCAAACTCACTTCATCAGAGAAATATCACCACTTGAGAACAGAAGTGCATTTTCAGATTTAATGATAATTACTTTTGTTATAAAGAAAACATATTTTTTTCAAAGACATAGGAAAATGTAAAATTGGTGTAGATTGTGTGGTGTTTTATGGAATTTTACTATTTAAATAAAAAATTTTGAAAATACTGTAACGTTATTCTGCATGTTACCTTTAAAAATAAATTTAATTTTTACAGTGTATAGATAGCATCTAATTAATATTTACATATGTTATAAAGAACTGTGAATTTTACATGGTGTAAAACGAATATATAAAGTAACTAGTGCATAAAGCCGCTGCTAAATTCAACTGGGAAAATATATATTTAAACTATATTTACTGTCAAGTTGTGTTTTTTAAATCATTTTTACAATTATGATCATGGCTGTGGATATTTTTTCCAGTAACACATTTAATCATTTGAAGAAAAGGCGAAATGTACATGAGGTGTCAATGTTTGCAATTTCATGGAATTTCACAGTTCTGATCAAAATGAGATGCAACTGTTAAATTCTACATTTTTTCCCCCTGTAAAAATACTTTTATTCTTTACAGTGTACAATGTGTCATGACAAGGTTTTGAAAGCAAACAAACAATCAGTGGTGACAGATGGAAATTTTGCTACAAATGCCACAAATCACAAATTTGCTCTGCATATAACAGTGTCATTTCTCAATTTATATTCGCTAAAGGGGCATACCGTAAGTTCTTCTGAGTAAAAATGAACTAAAACTAATTATTAAGCAAGAACATGAAAGAACAGTGTTTAAAACGGTGTCACTACCCTTGCTGGATTCACCAATGAAATCTTGTTATAATGGTTTCTAATTTTCCCTATAGGGTCGTCTTTTCCTTATTTGGTGTCTTTCGTCTATGTGTCATTTTGTCACATTCGTGAACAGAACGAAGAGGATCCGGCTGCTGGGTGTGATTTTATACAACTGTGTGTATTATTTATGGCTGCATTTAGTACTTTTAAACCCAGAGCAGCGCTAACATCTGGGATTCATCAGGTGTGAAAAACAAGAACGAATTGATGAGAGCTTACAAAGAAAAAGGGAATGTGATAAGAAATAAAATTGGCGAGGCATTGACAAGGCATTTCAAAGCAAACACGATACCTTGCACATGATGATATTGAGTTCAAATATCCAAAAAATAGTCCAAAAAACAAAGGGATCAAAACAACATATTTTCTCTTCAGGCTCTAAAGGGTTAGTTCAGGGTTCAAGTTTCAGGTCAGTGAAATGTCTTAGATAATAATCTGTTACTCAGGAATGGGAGTGTCTCTCTTTTGAGAAGCAAACCCCCTTTAGGGCACTATTTAAGCTGAATTTTTTCAAACATTTATACCTTCTGACTTCTTCCACACAAGCTGGCCTTGAAGAAACTGCAGTTGAACATGTAAGTATTTCCGTAGGCACTTCATTTCAATTTAATTTTATTTCGTTTAGGTCAATTGATTTAAATGGTTTCCCTGAACATTTTAATCTGAAGGGTTGTGCTCAAAAATATCATATGCCAACAAGTAAGTTTGAATTAGAATTTTACTAATAAAACTGTTTTTAAAATGCATGTCTTGGACTGAATCTTGAATAAAAGAAGCACATACGAGCCTAGAATTGGTCAAGAAGCTGGCTGAAGAAATGGAAAGACTAAATTTGATCAAATGCTAGGCTTGTCTAGGCTTGTGCTAGGCTTGTCTAGACTGTAAAGGTGCTGAAAATAATACAGTTTGAAAGAGAGTGTTGTACTATTCTCAAATGTGGGGAATGTGTTAAAGACCACACACTTTTGAACATTAGTTTAGTAGTAGATAATGTGGATTAAAAATCTATGTATTTTCAATGTATTATTATATTACAGACACATGGAGACATCTGTGATGTGCTTCATTTACTCTGTGATATTAATCTGTGATTCATTTTTCAGATCGTATTACTTCAACAATGTCCTTCCCAACAACTGTGTGTTTAATTGGTGGCCAAGGAGGTCATCCCTTTTCATTTACCGGTGAGACAAATGGTGCCAGTTTAGAAAAGATTGGGGTTTGGGTGGGGGAATGGCAAGTGAAAGCTGTCAAGGTCTGGCTTTCTGATGGGAGAAACCAAACCTTTGGAAATCCAGCAGGACCTTATCAAGAGTACAAATTCCAGCCAGGTGAGAGTTTCACCTCACTGTCCCTGTGGGGAAATGGAGCCGGAACGCGTCTTGGGGGCATTCGTTTCAAGACCACCCTACAAAAGGAATTCTTTGTGAAAATGACAAGCTGGGGATTAAAAGCAGAATACCCGATGGATGTTGGCTCTGGATATTGTCTGGGTGTTCAAGGAAGCGGTGGTGCAGACATTGACAGTATGGGATTTGTGTTTCTCAATGAAGTTGAATCTGTAGTGCTTACTGATGTCAACTATCCCACTATTAACCAAATGATACCACAGGTGGTAGTGGAAGAAATCAAATCTGTTACTTACACAAATGAGTCCTCCATCAGTCAAAAGCAAAAAATTGAAAGCTCCAAAAAAATATCCAAAACATCCTCATGGTCTCAAAAAATAAGCTTTTCGTCTACAATTTCGATGGAAGTAAAGGCTGGTATTCCGGACATTGCTGAAGTTTCAACAGGATTCAGCTTTACCATTGGGGTAGAAAGCAGTTATGGAGGGGAGTATACGGAGGAGAGAACAGAAACTGTGTCATCTGAAATAGAAATTCCACCCGGGAAGAAGGTGGTTGTTGATATCGACATTGGCAGATGCCGTTTTGACCTGCCATACACTGGCACAGTGAAAATAAAGTGCCGGAATAAAAGTGAGTTACAATATAAAACTGAGGGCAAATACAAAGGTCTTACTTACACTAAAATAAAGGTTCATGCTAAAGAGTTTAGACTTTGATAGCTGAAACGATTAAGAAATCAAATATGATTTAATTTGACTGATTATTTGATTATCAGTGATCACACATGTTTTGTTTGATTTAAATTTCTTGTGTGTTGGGAATGGGGAAATGTTTTATTCTGTTCAATTTTACATCAAAGTTTCAAGCTCTTTCGTAAAACAGGGACAATTTCTCTCTTTTTGTGAATACATATACAAACAACATTAGCATGTTAATATTTTTTATTGTGTTTTAAATGCTTTGTTGTCAGGAAACTGCATGTACAATGTCACATCCCATTGTATGACAAAGAAAATTCCACATCCATCAACAAGAAGAAAAACTAAAGAGTGTACTTAAACATCACACACAAATGTATACTACACATAGTTTACATTTCCATAGGATGTTAAGATGTATTTTAAAACACAAAACATATAAAGTGAATTGTTTGGGTGAAAATGTTAAAGGAGCATATAGTGACACATTTATATTGCTTTACGTTTTTAGATTTGTTTTATTTTTCATCACATCTATATCTATATTAAAAATAAAAGCACTACAAAAATATGTTTGCTCTTTGAGAACCTGCATTCATGAATGTGACTTTCACAAAATAAAATGTATAATAAAACAAACACCCTTTAAAAATTGATCCTTGATGTAATAACCTAAAATCACATATTTTAATATTAGGAAAACTTCTTTTAATATTATCAACAATGAAAGCCACATTATTCAAATGAGAGATGGTTTCAGTGGATATTTCCTTAACTTTATTTGCTGGAGGGACTTTTGAACTAATGACCAAACTTGAGTCCAATTTACATTATGAAACCCATCTCATAAGTACACATTTAAAGAAATTCTATGCACCCAAATGAGAAAAATAAACCGAGGTATTAAATCCCAGATAATGTCTTAGCCTATTTGTTTTAAAGTCACTGTTTAGAGTGCCAAAAAGAGTCAATAAAGTTCAGACCACATTTATCATATGAATTTAGTATTAAAGGTTTTCAGGCACGTGCAGAGGGGAGTTTTTGGGGGCTTGAGCCTGCCCCATTTTCTTCTTCAAAGTTGACATTTTTCTGGAGAGTTTTTAAAATGGCCGCAAATCCAGGCATTTTCTGCAATATAATAATAGTCAGTGCATGGGCTTGAATCCCGGTGGGGACGGAGGGAACACGTCCCCCTCCATCCGAGGGTTGTCACCTCCCCCAAATCAATCAAACTTGCATTCTCTATTTTCTAAACGAATTGTGTAATTCGAAGAAAATACAAACGCTAAAAATTAGTTTTAAGTTTAGAAACTGTTGAGTTCCCCCACCCCTGCCTCTCAGAGTGGTTTGGCCCGCTGCCTGCTCTCCCCGTTCATGTCACCTGCACATTGCGCAACACATTCAAGTCAGGTATGCGGCTCAGTTTATCAGTGTTTGTGTAATTTTTATGTAATTTTCCATGAATCTGCTATGTAAGCGATTAAAACTTACTTACACTGTAAAAAACGATTCTGGACGGTGTTAAATACAACCCATTAAAATCAGTTAAAATGTAGCTTAAAATATTGGTTAGAAAATAAAATATATATTAATAGGTACATTCTACCTACACTACCTACTTTTTATGAGTAATAATGGGAACTTAAAAAAACAAGGTAAAATTTACCCGAAAATATTAGCTATGACACGACGGAGTGCGCATGCATAAACGCCCCGGCGGGAAATCAGGAATCACGTGAAGCATCCTCTTCAGATTCGATGACAGGATTTGTGTAGCGTCCGGTAAGTTTTTGTTCAACTTCTTTATATCATCAATTAAGCAAATGTGTTCTAACTTAAATGTTTGCTCTACCATTATTTTCTTCTTTGGGTTTAAAAAAAGTTACGACTCTGTGTAATACCCCTATTTTCTCGGCGCCACAGGCTGACAGGGCCTAATTTAAGTAATGTAACGTTATGTGTGGTGCTTAAGGAGAGTGGCTATGTAACCTCATTGGAGGCTGAGCCCCCCTAATATTGAAAACCTAGAATCGCCTCTGCCTGTAACCTCAGGCGATTCGTACATTGAAAAAAATTCGTGCGGCCTCAGACTCTCGCCAAAATTATGTCGGGTGCATTCAACAGACTGTCATTTATAAATGCAGTTGCGGCATAACGCCACAATGGTGGCGCTGATTTGTTATCAGCACCAGTGAGGCGCTGACGAGTCGCAGAACAAGACCTATTAGGAGCCGTATCAGCTGTAATTCAATGCTGTTCATGTGAATCTTCTTACTTTATTTTGCACCCAAGTACGTTCAATTTCTTGAAAAGGTTTCTTGCATTAAACTGCTGTACATCATTATAATGTTTAAAGCTGTGCACTTAGCTTGTTGAAACTGCTTTTTTTCTGATTGTCTAGCATTAGATGAAACAGGTGGTGACTATCGTGGATTTGTAATGGAGACAGCACTCACAACATTTACATTTAGTCATTTGGCAGACGCTTTTATCCAAAGCGACTTACAGTGCACTTATTACAGGGACAATCCCCCTGGAGCAACATGGAGTAAAGTGTCTTGCTCAAGGACACACTGGTGGTGGCTGCTGGGATCGAACCAGCAACCTTCTGATTGCCAGTTCAGTGGTTTAACCCACTAGACCACCATCTCCCTACAACATAAGAGGATATGTGAATAATGTTTATTTAACTAATTTGAAAATTGACATGCATTTTGTTTTTATTTTTAACAGGTAGGAGAACTTCAGAAACAAACAAACCAAGAAATGAAAGTGCTGGTGATGCATATCCCACAGCTGAGCAGGACCCAGCAGATGTGTCTATAGTTATGGAAGGCAGCAAAGTTTTGAGCGGGTGTGGAAACAGAACCACAACATGCATACTGTTGATGGGAATGATATATGCTCTGAACATAGAGTATCCAAGAAACCTGAAGTACAGTTTTGACGTGTTCCAAAAGCTTTTTTTGGAACTTGATGGAGCAAACCCCCTCAAGAAGGTCCAAACCCTTGAACGTAAGATTAGGGAATACGCTTTTTTTTCCTGTACATTTGCTTTAGCCAACCAAGACATTTTTTGATGGAAAATGTTCAAGAATTACAACGATGACTTGTATCTCAATTGAAATTGATGTAAAGAATAAGAATATTGCTATGAATGTATATTTTGACATTCAGCGAAAACTATTTATATTTTATCTAAATGAGTTTGCAATAGTTCTGTGTACTTGAATTTGAATGTAGAAGGGCACTTTTGTACTTGGATTAGTTAGCGTTTAATATTTAAAAAAATGAAATGCATCTTTGTGTCCTTATAGCATGTAAATCCACAGAGGTAAATGTGATCTGCCTTTCATTACAGATCTTGTGTTGCAACCACTGCAGCACCACAATGCATTGGATAATAGTTGCTTATTGTTTAAAAGGACAAAATGTTACAGTTGTATGTATAGGAAATGTTGCTTCTAATGTATATTCTGACATCCAGTAAAGACATTAGTTTGTTTTTAAATAGAACATTTTCATGAATTTGTAATGTGAACAATAGTTGTAATTCAACTTGAATGTAGAACGGGTCTTTTGCACTTGGATTAGTGTTAAATGTTTAAAATATGAAATGTTTGTGTCAGCAGTCCATGTTTATTTTGAAATGTAAGGAGTAATTTGTAAAAGTGAAGTGGTATGTTATTAGAAATTGAGTGTAAGAGGATTTCAGTGTTTACAAAATAAAGAGTTCATTGAAATGTTTTTATTGCAATGACCTTTCACCCTTTTTAAGTAAATTCAACCATCTCTTAATGAGTAACATTTAATTATTTATATTGGCTATATATTACTGATAATAATTAGGTAGATGAGCAATACCTGCTGTCAAAGGGTAAACATTACCCAATTTTGTTAAGTAATTACTTGTATAATATATTAGGTAAAATTTATCCAATTTAATTTAGTTTGTTATATCTTATAAATTTAGGTACTCTTTACTCAAAAATATGGGGTAGAATATACTCCTTTGAAGTGAGTGCAAATTGTTACCTCAATTTTATTGAGTAGATTTTATAGGTTGTTTTTTACAGTGTATCATCCTTGCATCTAATACTTTAATTATACCCCTAATGCCTAGCAAATTATGCTTCTTTCCAAACCTCTAACTTCATCTTCTTCAGATACATTTTAATTCTTAGATCCATCATCTCAGGGCTAAGGTCCTCTGCCTGCGCATGAGCTCTCAGTGCTGCTGCCTCTTGACAGTAATTCTGCTTCTCCTCTTTCCCTAATGTGGACCACCTGCCCTTAATATCGTTCATTGTGCCTGAGAGAGAAAAATAGACGCAAAGAAAATGCAACACTTTAAAGTAAATTCATAAGGAGACAATCGGTCCAACACACTGGTTAGCTTGGGTAGTGAAATCCATTTCTCTTTAACAACTTTGTAAAAAGAAGTTAAAGTGTTAAGTATAACCTGATTACTCTTTTCAATACACACAGCAGTCTTGGACTGATGAATTCAACTTGCATGCGTGAAGTACTTGCCAAATACTATCTTTAAAACCTGTTTCATGACCCTTGTAAACTACTAAAATACTAATTAAATATTCCTGGTTTTGTTTAGCGTTCACACAATCAGCTCTATGCCATAGAGGTGATGTCACAGCTTCGTGGTCTGGGTCTGCTTGTTTGATGTGCACGAGGGTTGGGGTGGCAGCATTCACACTTACACACATAAACTGCACCAAACGAAAAATCGCACCAGGGTCAGTTTTAATCGAACCAAACATGGCATATGTGAGAACACTATAACAGAATCCTTTAATTGTCTCACACCTGTGTTTCTGAGAATGTCCCTACAAAAAAGAATGTATGCTGACAGCTCTCGGATGTGAACTTTGGCCTTTGATGTCAGGGTCTCAGACGAAGCTTTAAACAACCTTTTGTAATTAACGATCCAGTTCTAAAAGAGAAAAAGAGAAAATAACTAAAGAGAATCACACCACTTGAACTGAATGTTAACAAAACTAAAGTAAACCTTACTTCTATGACACTGGTGTCCAAACCAGTAGCTGATGCAGCTCTTGGTATTAAGGCTGAGCCAACACTTGTCATTCCCTCTTTAAAAAAGGATTTTAAGGTTTCCCTTTGTTCTGCATTAATGTGCGTTCTCTCTTGTTGAATAACAACAAATAGAGAAAAAAATTGTCAGTAATAAATCAGTAATAAAAAAAATGAGGGTAAGTGTAGATTTCGCAGATCATGCCAATCGTTCTCAGACACTTGCCTAATGCTTATAGTTTAGCAACAGAAAGACTTACCTCTCTGGGCCATCTTCAAAAAACATAAACAGAGAGAAACTTTCACAAGAAAGATTTGTGAATGGGTCATATCTCTGAACAGCTTGGCCAGAAAACCTATTTTTGGATTGTTCAACATAGGAGCATGTGTAGAAAAAAAAACTTACCACAGAATTCCTCACCAGAAACCTGCTGAAAATGAATGCTGTAAAGGGAGAAAGAAAAGTTAAGAGATATTATATATTAACCTTACACAGGCAGGTAGATAAGTAGACAGACTTTGGGTTTTATTTTTCCAATTTCAATGTTGAGGACAGAAATAAATGTATAGGTATTTGGTGCCTCTGATGGACAGGCAGACATACCAAACAGCCATAAAAAAACTTTTTTTGGAATATTTCATTCAATTCGAGTATGACATAGCTTCAATATATGCAATAAGCCCTACTGTCTTACAGTATGGTCTGTCAGCAACAGTTTTCTTGTGCTCAACGAGAGAGCACTCCCCAATTTACCCGGACATTCTGTGCACTACATTTCCCATAAGCCTTTGGACTCATTAGTCAGTATCGACTTCACCTGTGTCTGGTTATCTGTAGCACCTCTGCTTATTTAAACCCCATCATTTCATTAACTCATGGGAAAGTCTTGTTTTGTGTTACACTGCATCTCTGAACACTCCTCTATTGGATTATTGTGTTTTGATCATTTGGTTATCGTTTTGGAACCTCTGCCGCCTGTATCGACACATGCTTGTGACCTTGTTTAGTGCCTGTTTTCTGCCTGCCCTGACCATTGCCTGTTGTGTATGTGGAATAAAGCTGCAGATCCGCACCTGTCAAGCCTCACAGCAGTTCGTGATACTTACAGTACGGAACAGGTCATGTTTATAGGCAAATTTTGCGTTTAACTCACGTTAGTAAACTAACAAAACTTCACATGTAAAAACATGCGAACGTTAATTAGTGAAGTTAATGCTAACGTAAAGCATGTAATGTACGTATAACGCAGGCTAAAAACGTAATATTTAACGTTTACAAACACAATTGCAACACCGTTATCTCATTTTTGTATTTGTTTCGCTTATTGACAAATAACATTTTAAATCTGTTCAAATGCCCCGTTTCATCGTTTAAGGTTTTACTTGAAAGTGAGTGAAATAGGAAGTGGGAAATATCGCAACGTCACCACGTTATCCGGTAGACGTAATCACGTTAGCTTCAGTGAAGCGTTAAGGAGTAGATAACTTAACGTTATAAAATGCAATAACTGTCTTACAGTATGGAAATTATTAATAAGATTATTAATTAGTTATATTGCGTTAAACTAAATTTCAGACAGCAAACGTGAATGCTAACGTAAAGCATGTACCTAGTAGTGATGGGTCGTTCGTGAACGAAACGAATCTTAAATGTGACTCGGTCATCTTGGGAAGTGATTCGTTCAGTCACGCATGCACATTGCACAACACGCTCCGGACGTTTAACAAATGCAATCAGAGCCGGAAAGAGAATTGATTAGTTCACCTCTCGAGTCTTCGGGTTCGAGTCGTTCGTTCATCACGTGACATCCCTCCACGCTAAACAAAAGTAATCAGAGCCGGAAAGAGAATTGATTAGTTCACCCCCCGAGTCTTCGGGTTCGAGTCGTTCGGTCTTTTGTAATGTGATGTGACAACTTTGGACAGAGAAATTAGCTAATTTACAACCTTCCTAACAAACGGGTGAATAGCCTAGTCCTAGTGTTTGTTTATAGATAGACAAAGTGTGAGAATATGGATTTCGGCCGTGTCCCTTACATAACCTGAAATGACCCGTACATAACCTGATATGATTATATGTTTTGTTTAACACCATCTGTTCTGTCTCATGATTGAGCAATGCCCGCGAGACATATCTGATCCGGACTGGATGACATAAATACGGTCACCAGGTTCCTGAATGTTCTAGATGATGGAGAACAGGGAACTAAAGAGGCCACCCACCCAGCACTAGACGTCATTTTGACGTCTTTTTTTGGGCTAAATCAAGTCGGCCCGTCCTGGCCGTCTTTAAGCCCAAAAATCGACGTCGAAATCTGGTCTTTTTTTGGTCCGTCGAAATTTGGTCGAAATTAGCCCAAAGATCAACACCGAAAATTTGTCTTTTTAGTCCGTCTAAATTTCGTCCAACTTTAGTCCAAAAAAATCACTGAAAATTGGCCGTTGTTAAATCCGTCCACATTGACATGAAAAGAAAATCACATTGCAGTAGTTTCTTGATAAAAACGACTGCTAATTCATTTTTATAAAGGGTTTTCCCTTCTTCATGATGCACATACCTTTCAGACGTTTAAGGTTGGTCGATTTGTTGTTAACAGTTGCTCATAATGTTGCATTCATGAGAGTTTCCCTTACTTATCACGCAATCGTTCTTCGCAATTTAAAGAGTGCATTAGTGTTTTTCCGGTTTTTGTTATACAAAATTACAGTTTTTATACATCGCCAAAAACAAGCATTAATGTTTTACCTGATCATCATTATCAATCGATATTGACAAAGTCGTTGACCAAAGCACACAAATTATCTTTTCTCATCCAAAAGCAAACTCCTGAATTTTCAGTTGCTGCACATTAATGGAACTCTACAATAAACTGGGTTCTATGTTTAGATGAAACTACAAAATTAGCTTCTTTGAGGCAAATTCAGAATAGTTTATCCCAAAATTATGATTCTGTCATAATTTACTAATTGTCCCAAACCTGTGTTAATGTCTTTGTTCTAATGAACATAAAGGGAGATATTTTGAATAAGGTTTTTGACATGGCCACGATAGCAGTGGATTTGAGAAAATGAAAACTTGATCTTAAACAAAGTTCATTTCAAATTTCAAAACCGATACCTTCATTCTGCGACAAGGAAATGTTGATGCCATTGAAGAAAAAGATCATTGGATGAAAAGGTTCTTCACTGCAAATCTCATTGAAAAAAGGGAAACAGGTAAGATTTTTTTATCTCATATTTAATAATTATAAATGTTTTCGTTTACTTAAGGAAATCAATTTTTATTTAAGGTCATATCTATAAAATGAACATAAGACAATTATACAACCGGGCAAAGGACTCATTGAGACCATTGACGATACCACAATATTTTTCAAGAAATGTATGTGATAAAAACTAAACATTATTTACTTAATGTAAAAGAAATCCATAATTTAAAATGTATTAATTAAAATTATATCTAGCATAGTCAGATGATAAAAAGTACACTTACATTATGTACTTATAGTGCTCTCCTTTTGTATACAAATTTTATACTTTTTAGTAATTAAACAATTTTTATTAAATCTATTACTACTTGAGATAATCTTAAAAACATAAGTGTACTCAGCCAATCTGAAATATTGTCTAGGGCACCAACACAGGCCCTGTTTTAAGACATCACGAATATGAAATGTGATAAAATTGTATTTAGTCACCACTTAGTTACAGGTGGTAATTAAATACATTTTAAATATGCCTAAATAAATTGTATGTTAAAAGCACATAAATCAATAAACAGGAAGTGTGAACTATAACTTCTCCCGGAGCAGGAAAGCTCCGCTACATCAACACTGACTACTAGATAGAGCGGAACTGTTACTATAGCAACGATTTCAACTTAAGAGTTTGTCTCTGAGGAGGCTTAAAAACAGTAGTACTGAAGCAGAAATTTTAGAATACAAATATAAATTTAGTGTGCGGAAAAAGAGCAATTTAAGTTTATTTTGAAAGTGTACTTTCTACCAAAGAACCACACACAACAACCCCGCGAAACCTGGAATATAAACTGTGGTCTGTGACCGTCACGCGGAGTGCACCCTACTCGCTGAGTGAACCACACTACAGCCGTTTTTCTGAGGTAAAAGCTATTTACTTAACCGTTTTATTTAAACTCACCCAAAAGCATCTGCTCACAACCAAAGAAAATTACATATTATGAAGAAAGTAATAATAATCATAGTAATAATCATCGAATAAGGACACAGGACAGTCTGAGGGGACAGTTTCTTTCACGCTTTCACACAACAGTTGACGGACTGTCTTTTCCGTTAGTTGTACTGCATTAACTGCTCACACTTGGTTTCCTGTCTTTTATGTGCTGTTTACATCTGGACCGTATAATTTTAAAGGTCGCTGTCGTAAAGTAAAATAGCTTTTCCGGGTCCAATGTGATTGTACGGAAGGCGCCGTAAATCTATATTCCTAAACGAGGCATTTCATATAGGCTATATGCGAACTAAACCATCTTTACAACAAATTAATTATTCCTTTTGAGTAACAAACTGAGAACAAATGTGTTTTTCTTTGTCATTGCAGAAGCAGTCAAAATGTGAAACAGCAAGGCCACCGACCACATCACAGGCAAAGCCATGCGAGACCACACATGCCCCTGGGCGATCTGGCGGTAGCGGGCACCGTGCAAACTAAAGTGTTATTATTACATTTTGTTATTCAAATGTTTCGATCATTTGTATGTTATGTAACTGACAATAAATGTTTTGTTGTACTTTTAGTCAGTTGTCTTATTTTGAGATATATAATATAATATTGAATACATAAAAATGATTTTATGCTTAAAATGAAGTTAAATTCAAGTTTTGGAAAAAGACAAAACATTTTATAGACGTCATTCAACAACCCGAAAAAGACGTCTTCTCAAAGACCGGAAAAAGACGTCGTTTCACCTTTCACTTTTCGACCACATTTGGACGTTGTTTGGACGTCTGGCACTGACGTCTTTTCGACGTCTTTTCGACGACTTTTTGCTGGGTGGGCACCATATCCGTGAATGTTGGAGATGATGGCGAACGCGGAACTAAAATATATATCAACTCAGAATACTCAAACTTAGTAGTAAGGGGACAGTAAGAAATAATCTTACACAAAGACAGTGAAATGACAAATTAATCAAGATATGAGGTGAGGTGAGCTAATCATAGACTAAATACCCATGTAAACAAGTAATTAATCTTCTCTGTTTATTGTAGCATTATAGTTTTGTATTTGTTGTAATGTGATCAACGTTTGCATAAGTAGTAGATTTGTTAGGAAAGTGACATGTAACATTTTAATTATACTTTGCTTAAATGAACGAAAGGAACGATATGACTCGAAAAAAGATTCGTTCATTTTGCTGAACATTTTGCTGAACGAGACTCAAAGGTCCGAGTCAATAAAATTATCCGAACTTCCCATCTTGAGTACAACGCAGGCTAATAAGAAATTTATATTCCCACCCAGCAAAAAGTCGTCGAAAAGACGTCAGTGCCAGACGTCCAAACAAGTCCAAATGTGGTCGAAAAGTGAAAGGTGAAACGACGTCTTTTTCCGGTCGTTGAGAAGACGTCTTTTTCGGGCTGTTGAATGACGTCTATAAAAAGTTTTGTCTTTTTCCAAAACTTGAATTTAACTTCATTTTAAGCATAAAATCATTTTTATGTATTCAATATTATATTATATATCTCAAAATAAGACAACTGACTAAAAGTACAACAAAACATTTATTGTCAGTTACATAACATACAAATGATCGAAACATTTGAATAACAAAATGTAATAAGAACACTTTAGTTTGCACGGTGCCCGCTACCGGCAGATCGCCCAGGGGCATGTGTGGTCTCGCAGGGCTTTGACTGTGATGTGGTCGGTGGCCTTGCTGTTTCACATTTACTGCATCTGCAATGACAAAGGAAAACACATTTGTTTTCAGTTTGTTACTCAAAAGGAATAATTAATTTGTTGTAAAGATGGTTTAGTTCGCATATAGCCTATATGAAATGCCTCGTTCAGGGCCCGGAGAAAGTATTTTACTTTACGACAGCGGCCTTAAACATTATACGGTTCAGACGTAAATAGCACATAAAAGACAGGAACCCAGGGGTGAGCAGTCAATGCAGTACATCTAACGGAAAAGACAGTCCGTCAACTGTTGTGTGAAAACGTGAAAGAAACTGTCCCCTCAGACTGTCCTGTCCTTATTCGATGATTATTACTATGATAATTATTACTTTCTTCATAATATGTAATTTTCTTTTGTTGTGAGCAGATGCTTTAGGGTGAGTTTAAATAAAACGGTTAAGTAAAAAGCTTTTACCTCAGAAAAACGGCTGTGATGGGTTCACTCAGCGAGTAGGGTGCACTGCGCGTGACAGTCACAGACCACAGTTTATATTCCAGGTTCGCGGGGTTGGCACGCGCAAGCAAGCAAGAAGTACTATTTTAATATATTTTTTATATATGACATTTTTAATGTGTATCTCTGGAAACAAACCTTGCGTTATACTACTTAATAACAAAAAAGTACATACGTTAGAAAAAATTGCAGTGCGGCTTCTTAAGCCTGTAGGCTACCTATAGTGGTGTGTGTGGCTCTTTGGTAAAAAGTACACTTTCAAAATATACTTAAGTTGCTCTTTTACCCCAAAGTAAATTTATATATATATAGGTATATTTAAAATGTATTTAATTACCACCTGTAACTAAGTGGTGACTAAATACAATTTTATCACATTTCATATTCGTGGTGTCTTAAAACAGGGCCTGTGTTGGTGCCCTAGACAAGATTTTAGATTGGCTGAGTACACTTATGTTTTTAAGATTATCTCAAGTAATAGATTTTATAAAAAATTATAATTACTAAAAAGTATAAAATTAGTGTACAAAAGGAGAGCACTACAAGTACATAATGTAAGTGTACTTTTCATCATCTGACTAGGCTAGATATAATTTTAATTAATACATTTTAAATTATGTTTTTTTTAACATTCAGTAAATAATGTTTAGTTTTTATCACATACATTTCTTGAAAAATATTGTGGTATCGTAAATGGACTCAATGAGTCCTTTGCCCGGTTGTATAATTGTCTTATGTTCATTTTAGATATGACCTTAAATAAAAATTGATTTCCTTAAGTAAACGAAAACATTTATAATTATTAAATATGAGATAAAAAATCTTACCTGTTTCCCTTTTTTCCAAAGAGATGTGCAGTGAAGAACCTTTTCATCCAATGATCTTTTTCTTCAATGGCATCAAAATTTCCTTGTCGCAGAATGAAGGCATTGGTTTTGAAATTTGAAAGGAACTTTGTTTAAGATCAAGTTTTCATTTTCTCAAATCCACTGCAATCGTGGCTATGTCAAAAACCTTATTCAAAATATCTCCCTTTGTGTTCAGCAGAACATAGACATTAACACAGGTTTGGGACAATTAGTAAATTATGACAGAATCATAATTTTTGGATAAACTATTCCGAATTTGCCTCAAAGAAGCTAATTTTGAGTTTCATCTAAACATCATTGTAGAGTTCCATTAATGTGCAGCAACTGAAAATTCAGGAGTTTGCTTTTGGATGAGAAAAGATAATTTGTGTGCTTTGGTCAATGACTTTGTCAATATTGATTGACAATTATTATCAGGTATAACATTAATGCTTTTTTTTTTTTAAAAACTGTAATTTTGAATAACAAAAACCGGAAAAAAACTAATGCACTCTTTCAATTGCGGAGAACGGTTGCGTGAAAAGTAAGGGAAACTCTCATGAATGCAACATTATGAGCAACTATTAACAACAAATCGACCAACCTTAAGAAACGTCTGAAAGGTATGTGCATCATGAAGAAGGGAAAACCCTTTATAAAAATGAATTAGCAGTCGTTTTTATCAAGAAACTACTGCAATGTGATTTTCTTTTCATGTCAATGTGGACGGATTTAACAAGGGCCAATTTTCAGTGATTTTTTTGGATTTAAGGTTGGACAAAATTTAGACGGACTAAAAAGACAAATTTTCGGTGTAGATCTTTGGGCTAATTTCGATCAAATTTCGACGGACCAAAAAAAGCCCAGATTTCGACGTCGATTTTTGGGCTAAAAGACGGCCTGGACGGGCCGACTTGATTTAGTCCAAAAAAAGACGTCCAAATGACGTCTAGTGCTGGGTGGGTATATTTTCCATTGTTTTTATGTGAGTCTTTTTAAGGCCAACAGACTGATCAAACTAATTTGTCCTATCGTTATTTCTAATGTGTGGAGTGGATGTTGAAGTGTTTACACCAGTACATTCTTAAATTTGCTATTTGCTCTTGAAGTGTAAATCTCACGTGTGATGGGGTGCTGTTGTACATGACTATTGGTCTGATTGGTGTGTCGACCGTTTCTTGATCGCTGTTTAGCCAGGGGGCGCCATATTATACCATTACTCCTAGTCCTTGAATTGAAGCATTTATATCTGGTTACCTTCAACATGTATACAATGATATTTAGTTTTTAAAATGTTGTATAAATAAACTTTGTATTTTTTTAAAACGTTGGTGTGGCCTGTTATTTGTGTATCACAAGGGTGGAATTCCTGCGTGCGCCTGAGTAGGCACTTTACAGAAATCACAATGTATGATTCCTAATAAATGCAACTTCAACTAATTGTAAAGTGCTTCTTTTATAAAGAATGCTGCAATCTCACATAATGCAGTAAAGCAGTCCTTTTATAGAGTAAAAAAAGATTGTCAATTCAGCAACACAGCCATAGACAGCACCTGGCAACGTGGCACGTAAGTCACCTCCTAGTTCGGGGAACACAACTAGAGAAGGTATACCTGTAGTTAAGGTGTACCTTTAGAGTCTTCGTAGTGCGTTAAAAGACAACCTTATCGGAAAAAACACAGCCCTGAACTTATTTTATATAGTCTACTAATAATAATTATTAATATAACATTAAACTTCAAATACTAGGCCTACTCACCCTCCTGTCATTAATGCATCTCTTGCTGTACGACATAGGACGTTTTTTTTAATGATAACGTTTTTAACATAATATATATATATAATTATGTGATAGTTCGACCAAAAATACTAAATTCTTATTCATTTACTTACCCTCATCATGGCAAACCTGTACGACTTTTTTGTACAGAACACAAAAAATGTTTGCTATTTTGAAGAATGTTGGGAACCATTATTCATTGACTTGACATTGGTTTTGTGTCCACACACTGGAAGTGAATGGGTACGGCCATTGTTTGGTTACTAACATCCTTCAAAATATCTTCTTATGTGTTCTGTATAAGAAAGAAAGTCATACAGTTTTCAAATGATAAGAGTGTGAGTAAATGATTATTATTATTTACTTAAAATGTGTTATAACTTAAAAAGAAACATCACTTTCTGTAGTACAGCAAGAGATTATTGCTGCATTAGCAAGAACAGGTACACAATAATTTAAATCAAACAAAATCCAGCAACAATATCCAGCCCAGCCTTTGCATAGCCACAGTCTTTACTCTTTTGCATAATTGTAATCCACAAAAACCCAGATAACAGAACCTTTGGCAAAGACTTACAAATCTTTCTGAATATTAAAAACACAAAAAGTAATAATTAATTCAACATCAATATACAACTTCCTGATCAGTTTTGACTTAACATAACTTTTCCAAATAAGCACAAAGAACATACACTTGTATGTGAAGGGAAATTAACTTGTTTTGAGTAGATGGATAATTTACAGTTTATATTTACTGTATATTTACTGTTTATCACTGTTAAAACAAAATCCCCATCTAAAATATGCTTGTGTGTTTTTAACCCATGGCTGGGTCAATATTGGACTGAACACATGGTTGGGTTATTTCAACCCAAATGTTGGCTTGTTCTCACGGTTGGGTAACAACAACTCCACATTTGGGTTAATATAACCCAACCATGTGTTCTGTGCAACATTGATCCAGCCATGGGTTAAAAACACACCAGCATTTTTTTTTGCAAAAACATTGTATAGTGTTAATATGTACGCAAAGCAGGAAGAGTAAAAGTTATGTAGTGTTGTGTTAATGAGATAACAGGCACAATCACTGGTGAAAATGTACAGGTACAGGTACAGAAAAAAACCAACCACAACTGACTAAGAGTCAACTGCAACATATCTGGTAGACACATACAATCTGTCAAAATCTCACCATGCAGAGGAGGAATAAACAACTCCACAAACACTATTTCTGCCATCTCTGTTTAATAGGCACATTAGTTATACCAAAAAATGTTTGTTAATTATGGATGATAGCGTAATCATCAAATATTATGTGGTAGCCTCATTCCATCCTATCCATTTTTGCTATCTAATTATGTATGTGAAGTTTTATTTTGTTTTGTTTTTGTTATATTAGGCCTGTACAACTACTGCTTAAAGTCCAGCTGTGTTGTGTCATGACAGACCACAGGGTAGACCCAAATGCGGGGGGGGTAAAGATATTTATTAAGCAAAGTACAGACAATAAATATCCAAACGTCCAACTGGTGATGATCTTCGATCAAAGCGGTGATAGTCCTTGCCAACTGGAGTCAGCAGACCTGGTCAGAGTGACGTCTTTAAACTCGGGTCGAGTATAGTCCAGAGGAGCGTCAACAGGAGCTGAGAACAACACCAGAGGAGGTAAGCGACAACAGGCAGTAAGCCACCAGACACCGTCCTTAGTGGCGAGATGCGGAAGGGTGGAGAGAGTACTAGAAAATACTGTGGTTAAATATCAGGCTTGACAGACGAGACAAGATGAGGTATATTTAAGCTTCAATAGGTGAGCCGCAGCACCACCTAGGTCAGTCTAAACTGGCAAAACAATGCAACGGTCAGACAACGGACAAGAGACAATGGGGCATAATATAGGAAAACATAACGAGGGTAAATAATTAGCAGGTGCGGGAGAGGTAGAGAGCTAGATGGGAGATAGTAATCAGGTGTGTGAGCATGAGTGGAAAATCACCCGTGTAGGGGAATCCTAAGAACACACGGGGACGGGGAGAGTGACGCACACACTGAGCACGTGACTAGCGAGTAACCAGCATCGTGCTCGACAAAAAACACACCCATGTGCAGAAGATGTTCCGACTTGACCTGGGTCGTGACAGTACCCCCCTCCCCACCAGCGCCACCAGGCGATTCAGGGAGGGGGCTCACCTCGTCTCCGGTGGAATTTCATGATCAACGACCGGTCCAACACATCTCGCGAGGGGACCCACGACCTTTCTTCTGCGCCATAACCCTCCCAGTCCACTAGGTATTGAAAACCCCTACCTCGACGGCGGACATCCAGTAGCTTCTTGACGGTGTAAACAGGAACGCCGTCCACCAGCCGAGGCGGGGGGGGGGTGGGTCAGGAACTATCTGGATTAAGATGGGAGGTGACAAAAGGTTTAACCCTGGATACGTGGAATACAGGGTGAACTCGACCAAGAGTCAGAGGGAGCTTGAGTCGTACCGCAACCACCTTGGCGATCCGGAACGGCCCAATGAACCTGGGCGCCAGCTTACGAGAGGGCGTCCGGAGAGGAAGGTCCTTGGTGGAGAGCCATACCCGTTGACCGCACACATAGGCAGGAGGGGAAATCCGGTGGCGGTCGGCCGCTGACTTGGTTCTCAGGTTGGTTTGGGCCAAAACTTCTCTGGCCCTCGTCCAGGTCCGGTGGCACCGCCGGACGAACGCCAGAGCTGAGGGAACCGCAGCATCGAGTTCCTGGGAGGGGAACAGAGGGGGTTGGTAACCAGCGCACATTCAAATGGGGACATACCTGTGGCAGAGGTGGGAAGGGAGTTGTGAGCGTATTCTACCCACGAGAGCTGTTGGCTCCAGGAATTAGGGTTGTTAGATGACAGATAGCGGAGTCTCCGCCCGAGATCCTGGTTGGCTCGCTCACATTGTCCATTGGTCTGAGGATGAAAACCTGAAGACAGACTCGCTGAGGCCCCGATCTGTCGACAGAACTCCTTCCAAAACCGAGAGGTAAACTGAGGACCCCTATCGGAAACCACATCTACCGGAAGACCGTGTAATCGGAAGACGTGATCCACCATCAGTTGAGCCATCTCTCGGGCTGAGGGAAGTTTAGGGAGAGGGATAAAATGAGCCGCCTTGGAGAAACGGTCCACTACCGTGAGAATCACAGTGCATCCTCTAGACGGGGGAAGGCCAGTGACAAAATCCAGGGCAATGTGAGACCAAGGTCGGGAGGGAATGGGGAGGGTGCGGAGCAGACCAGTGGGTGGACGATTGGTGGTTTTACTTTGTGCGCAGACTGGGCAAGCCAACACAAACTGTCTGACATCATTGGTGGCTGATGGCCACCAAAACCGCTGGTGTACGGAAGCCAGGGTCCCCTTGATTCCTGGATGGCCGACCAGCTTAGAGGAGTGACCCCACTGAAGGACTGCAGGACGCAGTGGAGCGGGCACGAACAACCGACCCGCCGGACACTTCTCTGGTACTTGCACCCCACGACCGGCCTCCTCTACCTGCCTTTCGATGTCCCAGGCAAGAGCCCCGACGACCATCTCCCTAGGTAGGATGGGTTCGACGGAATTCTCTCTGCCTGGTTCCTCGAACAGGCGAGAGAGGGCGTCTGGCTTGATGTTTTTGGAGCCAGGCCGGTACGAGAGGGTGAAGTGAAATCTGCCAAAAAACAGTGCCCAGCGAGCCTGGCGTGAACTCAACCTTTTGGCTGAACGGACGTATTCTAAATTTTTGTGGTCCGTCCATACCAAAATCGGTTGCGTTGCTCCCTCCAGCCAGTGACGCCACTCACCCAACGCTAGTCGAACCGCCAGCAGCTCTCTGTTGCAGATATCATAGTTCCGTTCGGCAGGGCTGAGGCGATGGGAGAAGAAGGCACAGGGATGCACCTTCTCATCATGACCGGCGCGTTGGGACAAAACTGCGCCAACCCCGACGTCGGATGCATCGACCTCGACAATAAACTGGCGATCCGGATCTGGAAAACAGAGCACAGGTGCAGAGACAAAACGGGACTTGAGTATATCAAAGGCTACCTGAGCACGAGGATTCCAGGCAAACGGGATCTTAGAGGAGGTTAATGCAGTGAGCGGAGCGGCCACTTGACCGAAGCCCCGGATGAAACGCCTATAGAAGTTGGCGAATCCGAGGAACCGCTGCAACGCTTTACGAGAGTCGGGAACTGGCCATGTGGCGACAGCTTTGACCTTAGAGTCATCCGGTCCAATGCCCCGGGGAGAGATCACATGGCCGAGGAACGAAACCGTATCGGAGTGGAACTCGCACTTCTCCGCCTTGACAAATAATTGGTTCTCGAGGAGACGCCGGAGAACCTCTCGAACATGCTGGGTGTGTTCCTGGAGAGAAGGGGAAAAAATCAGAATATCGTCCAGGTACACGAAGACAAACCGATTAATCATATCACCCAGCACGTCATTAATGAGGCCCTGGAAGACGGCAGGAGCATTGGTTAGACCAAAAGGAAGAACCAAGTATTCGTAATGTCCCGATGGTGTATTAAACGCCGTCTTCCACTCATCCCCCTCGCGGATACGAACCAGATGATACGCGTTGCGGAGGTCTAGTTTGGTAAAGACCCGAGCTCCCTGTAACAGTTCGAAGGCAGAAGACATTAATGGCAAGGGGAATTTATTCTTTACCGTAATCTCGTTCAAACCTCGATAGTCAATACAAGGGCGCAAGGAGCCGTCCTTCTTCTGTACGAAGAAGAAACCCGCGCCTGCAGGCGAGGAGGAAGGGCGAATGAGCCCGGCATTAAGTGATGTGCGGATATACTTCTCCATGGCCTCTCTTTCAGGAGCAGATAAGGAAAATAGTCGACCCCTGGGCGGAGAAGTGCCTGGAAGAAGGTCAATGGCACAGTCGTAAGGTCGATGGGGAGGAAGAGACATGGCACGAGACTTGCAGAACACGGTGCGGAGATCATGATACTCCCCCGGAACCCCGGTGAGATCGGCGACATCCACCTGCGAGGTTGGAGAGCGAAGACCAGGGCGCATTGGGAAAGGAATGCCCGGCAGGAATTGGGATCGCCGTCATACAACGGCGGGCAGTTGGCATGGGGTTCAGGAGCGCTCGGGGCCCCACGTGTAGATGGGCTATGGACTCCACCCGGATGCCCGACGCCTCGTATGAGATCGGCAACCTGGCGTTGTAACGCTGCCATATGAGTTTGCAGCGAATCCACTTCCTGAGCGGCTGCGGCGAGGCGGGACGCCTGTTGTCCTAGTAGAATCCCCTGTTGCTGCAACGCCGCTCGCAGCGGATCTTGTCCCGCTGGGTCATGTACGTGGTCTGACCGTTCTGTCATGACAGACCACAGGGTAGACCCAAATGCGGGGGGGGTAAAGATATTTATTAAGCAAAATACAGACAATAAATATCCAAAAGTCCAACTGGTGATGATCTTCGATCAAAGCGGTGATAGTCCTGGCCAACTGGAGTCAGCAGACCTGGTGAGAGTGACGTCTTTAAACTCGGGTCGAGTATAGTCCAGAGGAGCGTCAACAGGAGCTGAGAACAACACCAGAGGAGGTAAGCGACAACAGGCAGTAAGCCACCAGACACCGTCCTTAGTGGCGAGATGCGGAAGGGTGGAGAGAGTACTAGAAAATACTGTGGTTAAATATCAGGCTTGACAGACGAGACAAGATGAGGTATATTTAAGCTTCAATAGGTTAGCCGCAGCACCACCTAGGTCAGTCTAAACTGGCAAAACAATGCAACGGTCAGACAACGGACAAGAGACAATGGGGCATAATATAGGAAAACATAACGAGGGTAAATAATTAGCAGGTGCGGGAGAGGTAGAGAGCTAGATGGGAGATAGTAATCAGGTGTGTGAGCATGAGTGGAAAATCACCCGTGTAGGGGAATCCTAAGAACACACGGGGACGGGGAGAGTGACGCACACACTGAGCACGTGACTAGCGAGTAACCAGCATCGTGCTCGACAAACAACACACCCATGTGCAGAAGATGTCCCGACCCGACCTGGGTCGTGACATGTTGTGGTTAGCATATTCCAAATGATTTTTTCACATTATGCACATATACGATTTACACTACTGCATCCTTTAGACTAAATGACATCAAGAATCAATGAACACTTCTTAACGATGGTTCAAGACAAATGAAAAACTTTATACCACAATGCATGCTGGGTACCATAAAACAAAGCTCATCCATGGTTCCCAGCATGTACTGCGCATGAACATGTTTTGCAGATAAACTGTCTTGCTTTTATTTGCTTTTATATTTGCTGGTTTTTTTGGGACTTTCGCAGCTTATTTTGTGATGTTGATTGATTTGTTTATTCACACAGCTTGTTCATTGTCAGTTCTGTCACAAATAAAAGGCAAAAGACTTAAGCACATTAAAGAATTTTCATACCAACAAAATGTTTGAAGCAAGTTATTTATATCTTGCTGTAGTGTGTCCTTAGGAAATTTAAGTTTACATTCCAAGCAATCCTTTTGTCATTATTTGTGATAATTCAGTGAGATTTTTGTACGTGTACCGGGAGTCTGAAAACAATAGATATGGTCCACACAGAGATGTGGTCTTGTCATCATCTGGTCTGTTTATTACATTAAGAAGGAGAAAAGAATGTGACAGACAACCCAGAAAACCTGTGACAATGTCTCAAAGACACTTGAAGGAGCACCTGAAAACATCCAGTACAATGAAGTTTTGGGCACTTTTTTCTGTAATCTGTAAAGTGGGGATGCTTAATAATAAAAATGTCATAAATCAATATTATTTATCAATTACCTTCTATTAACTAAATCAAATCAATATTTGCAGTGACTGCCTTATGCGTTTTAAGCCATCCAAGATTCAGCTTTGCAGGTCGGTTTCGTAAAGTGTCTTGGAGACATTGCCACAGGTCTTCTGGATTTACTCTGTCTCATTTTTCACCTTCTTAATGTAATAATATCAGTCTAGATGATGACAAGGCAACATTTCTGTGTGGAGCATTCATTGTTGTCAGACTCCCTGTACATACAGAAACGTCACTGGATTTTCAAAAATAATAACAAAATGAATGCTAGGAAATGTAGACTTACATTTCCTACAGACACACTACAGCAAAATATAAAAAACTGGCTAAGAACATTTTGTTGGGTAAGACTTTTGCACATTATTCTGTATGGTGTTGACTTCTTGAGCATCACGGAATGTTGTTTAAGTTATTTGTTTCTTGTTACTTTTTTGTTTATTTGGAACAAAATCAATGCACTGTCGATTTAATAAAGAGTTACCAGCATGTGATTGTTACAAAGTATAATACATAAAAAAGAGGGTTGAAAGATAGGTATGTGGTTTCTTAATTTAGCAGTGTGCCATTTCCCGGCCAAAAATGGCTAACCTGCAACAGGTCTGGACTGGGACACAATGTTTCCTTTTTACAATCTGTTAGTCTACAACCCTTTTGAGGTACCGATACAATGAGTTATCAATACATGTGTTCTTCTCTCCTTCTTATTCTCCTTCTCATCCCTTGCTTCCTTCAGATATATATATATATATTCTTCAGATTCTACTATAATCTGATTCTTTAGCATTGCAGTGTATGGCAGTTAAGACTTGATAAGCAAATTTGAACTCACATGATCAAAAAATACAAATAGATCAATATTTATGAACATTCTTTGAACACACTTCAATTTTTAATTAAATTCCTTCATTGCATTAATTATTTATTATATTTTATTACAGATGAACTACCTTCGATCCCTTGGGGGCTTAAATCCTGGTGCTGCGGTCCGCAAAATGTTGCGCAAGATTGCCCTAAATGAGGTCTTGGGGGCCTACAGTCTGAAAGGAAAGAAAAATAAACAGGCCTTCCAAGACCTAAAAATTTGCAGCTTAGTAATAGGCAAGTTTTGTCCTAACTTGTGTCATTTTAGGGTCATTAAAAAGTTTTGTTTTACTGTGTGAACATAAAGGGAGTATTTATCTGATCAGAGATTGTCATTCTATTTTACAGGAGCAACACAAAAAAACTTTAAGCCGCTGAGGTCAACTGATTCGGAGGACGAAATTTCTCTTGTTCTAAAATATGCATTTGAAATGGTAAACAATGTAATTTGTAAATTATCAGTATGTTTCAATCAACTCTCTAACTTTTTATAAGACGGGCCAATAGGTTTAGAAAAGATTTGTAACCTAATAGCGGCATCTAGTGTGATGTTAAAGACGTTTTTTATAAAAGTTTAGTCAGTTTCCGTTTTAGGTTCAGTTTAGATTTTTTTAGTAAAACATTGTATAAACGAAGTAACTTTGCATAGAAATCTTCATGTTATTGCCAAATCATTTTATCGTCTTCCATATTGTACGTTCGCTTTGAGTAGGAAAAGCCTCTGCTAAATGCCTATAATTTAAATTAATTGCAGGCAGTATTAACGATCAACATTATTCATTGGAGACACTGCAATTAATAACTATTTCACATAATAAGTATTCACTTCAACTATAGTTTTTAAGATTCGTCTTATTCATTTCCTTTTTGTTTTGTTTTCAGATGATGCTGAAGTGAAGATAGTGGACTTGATGGTGCTTCTGTATTTTAATTAATTGTAGCCTATATATATCTCATTATACATTTAATAAATAGTAATTAAACTATTATTTTACAATTAAATTTTACCAATTAGTTTAACGTTTTAAAGTTATTATTATGTTCTTTGTATTTGTTTTATTTGTATGTTGATTAAGGGTGTTTATACACTTTAATTTAAAAATGTTGATTTATTTAACCCCAGTTCTTTAAGCAATAAACAAGCTATAACACATGATTTCAGACTTATTTGCATTAATCATAACATTAAGGTTAGGGGAACGTTACCGTAACGTTAGGGGAAAGGTAGGGGGAGGTTCCCCTAACCTATAGGGGACGTTCTATTAACGTTAAGAAAACTTTCCTGGAAAACCAACAGGGAACGTTAGAATATCTGTTCCGTGAACGTTCTGGGAACCATGCGCTAACGTTCCCAGAACGTTCTGGGAACCAAAGATTGTTTGCTGGGTTTCTCGTTCGCTTTATGTGACCATTCTTTATTGATTTGTCACTGGAAGCAAAGGCTCACTGCACGGTTTCTGCTTAAAGGGGGCGGAGACTAGCAGCTCTCTTGCATTTAAAGAGCGAAGTGGGAGTCTTATCTGCAGACATGGAGCATGCAGTTTTACGCCCCTGCTTTTACTCATTTGTCCAGTAGGGGGCACTGTACATTAAAAACCACCAGAACAGATCTTAGAACAGATAACTTCATCGTCCTTCACGATTTATGGTAAATAAACGTTTTAGTTATCAGGAAATCGTCCAACATGTATAGTTGAAACGATTCATTGATATCGATATGAATTCATTTCAACATCTAAAAAGATATGTATGTGTAGTTTATACTCAAATACAATAAAAATGTATATTTATTGACCAGGTCGATGTTCTGTCTGGATTAACCTTAGCTAACCACGTGTATGCTTACTCGATATCCCTTACTCATTTTCATAATTATTTTGTTTTCTGTCTCTACTCTATGTGATTGCCTTTCTGGTAAGATACTCTTATGACCCTGTTTCTTGCATTATCACATAACGTTACTACAGTAGGCTTATATGTAAACCATTTTATTTACGTTGGCTGCACACGTAATTAAGTTTTTTATTATTTTAAGTAGTGAGTCATAGAACAATTTCCTACAAAATGAAGAGCCCCATATTCAGAACCAATAATTAATCACTGGTGAGAAAATCATAGTAAACATAATAATTAGCCATCAAACTATTTTCTTAAATACGTATTTAGATAACAAAAGATCAGTAATTGAGCACCTACAATCACAAACATGATCAAACTCAAATTGAAAACTTTATTTCCATATGGCATAAAATAAATGATCATATTATGTTATGTACATATAAGATACATTTTTGTTAAAAAAGCTTAATGACATTCTCAATTTTCTTTGCAGAGTCCACCATCATTGGCCAAAAGAAATCAAAGTGCCTTGACATATTTTGCAATCCTTCTGCCAAGACCATGCTTGTTTCTGTATACGTTGACAATCAGGACCAAAGTGACGACCTACTTTTACCTCAATTAATTTCTGGAGAGGACATCTAATGAAGTTTATTATGGATTTCTTTTTTCCCCGGGATTGGGTCCTGTGTTAGCTGTGCTCCTCAGATTTATTTTCTAATTGCTTTTTTTGGTTAATGATGAAAAGGACACTCAGTTTTGTAGTACAAAAAATATATATAATACGTCTTGTTTGAGGTGTGACCCATCTTGACTTAACTCTTTATTGATAGTCCATCAACTGTTTCGGAAAATCTCACCATGATGGAGGCTGAGGAGAAATTTCTACAAGTGCCTGTTATTGACATAAGGTATGTCAATACAAAATTTCAGTTGGAATTGAAAATCAATTATCTCCTGTAAGCTATGTATTAAAACCGTTAGTAGATATCTACAAATATTTAAACCTTTCCTGCATATTGTTAGTTAAGCCACGGTTTCTTGCAAAAGTGAACATGTATTGCATGGTATATTAAGGGATCTGTGGTGTTTTTTTAGCTAAAACTTCACAAACACACTCTGGGGAAACCATTCGAAAAACCTCTCCTTTAAATGTTGAAGATCATACAAATGCATGTTGCTTAAACAATTGTGTATATGTATATAAAATGTATATTATACACATATACATATACTATACATGGATTACATGTAAAAAAAAAACTCAATAACTGTTAAATACTTCAGTAATTAAATAATGCAAAATTATTTGACATTGACATTTTTTTGTTCAACATGATCAACATAAACAAAAAAACTTCACTGTCATTTATGAAATTTGTAACGAACTGCTCTGAGGCTTAATGTATGAGGATCTAAGTGCAGCTTCATTTAACAGTCCACAAAACAGGTGAAGGTCAGGGCAGGCAGCAGAGGTTCACAACACCTAAATACAATCCAAGGTCATACACTATATCCAATATAAGCAACTGCTCAGAGTTGCAGAGAGTAACACTAAACAAGACTTCACATGTCATGATTCCACCTCACCTTGTCAGGTATTTCTTGGTCTAGAGGTGGAATCATACAGGATCCTCTGTTTCATGTGGGAGAGAGACGATTTTGGCATCTTTTTGCCGCCATACTCTCTCTCTCCGGTCTGCGTCATCGTTCCTGCCCTCCTGTTTCCTAGTTCGTGTTAATTAGTTTATCCCCTGCACCTGTTCCCTCTTGATTAATATTATTTATTTATCCTCTCTTGTTTTCCCCCTCGTGGGTTTTGTTTTATCCTTTTGTTCTAGTGTTTGTAAATAAATACCCTTGTTCACTCCATCTCATCCTGTCTCTGCCTGCAATTGGGTTCTCCCAAGAGTTTCATGACATCACGTTGACAGAGTGATTGAACCCGGCTTATATTGACAGAGGTTATTACAAACAGGTGAGAATTATCAGTGTTCAATGATTTCAGGCATGGGTTATGGGAAATGTAGTGTGCAATGACAGTCTGGGTGATGAGGGGAGTGCCCTCTAGTGGATTTGAGAGGGCACTCCAGCTGGTGACTGTGACAAAATTATACAGTACACAAGTACAGAAACATGTTATACATTTTTATTCATCATAAAACCAATACTTCATTTATCTAATGATAATGTGTCAAACACAGAGACATTCACACTGTCATCACCACACTCGCTGAATACATCTGATTCAGAATCGCTGAACACTTCCATTGCATTTTTATGCATTTGGCAGATGCTTTTATCCAAAACGACTTACATTTCCTTATCCTATACATAGGTATGTGCAATCCCCTGGGATCGAAACCACAATCTTGTGTTGTTAATGCAATGCTCTTACCACTGAGCTACAGGAAAGCTATTTACAGTTCTGAAAATTGTCTTGGCCTGATTAAGATCAAACACATGGACACTACAGCTTTCCTGTAGCTCAGAACATAGTGTTAACAACGTAAGGTTGTGGGCTCGATCCCAGGGGATTGCATATACCTATGAAAAATGTATAGGATAATGCAATGGAAGTCGCTTTTCTGCTAAATGCATAAATGTAAATGTACAAGTTATAACATCAATGCTAAACAGAGTCTCACAAGTCTGTCGTGTGTCATTTATGATTGTGTCTTTTGTGTAATAGTGGTCATGCAGTGTGTGGTACACATAAATACTTGCACATAGTCCATTATTATCACCTTCAGGGCTGTCCTTCAACATCTGCCAGACTAATTCTCTTGTGGTCCACTGACACTTCTCACTTTGTGTCTGGTTAGCTTTGCTGCCTGTTGTTCCAGGTCACTGACATTACCATAACAATGGTCGTTGCACTGACACATCTTAGCACAATTGTCACAGCAGGCATGTTTTAATTCAAGTGGATGCACAATCGTGTAATTGTGTTCTTCCTCAAGAACTGTCGTTATTGAAATATTCACACATTTTCTTCTGAAAGGCCAATAAGCTGCTTTCCATGATACAGAATTAGAGAATGGGACAGAGAGCCATCTCTACCTGCTCTCCCATATGCCTGCATGTGTGGAGCCTTCACTGCAAGTTCGTTGACAAGCCAAAAAAATGCAGCCGCCATATTGTTTTGGCTATACTCGGGTGACCGAGCGCGTAATACGAGTGACGTCATCGCCATCGGAAAGTTCCGTCTTGCCGTTTACATGGATACGAAAAAGGCGGCATTTTCAAAACCTTGCACTTTGAAACCTGTTTTCAAAAGTTTGCGTTACTACATAACAATTTTTTTTGTTATTATAGGATACAAAATGCAGCTTTAATTTGAAAATAAACACACATGTCAATACACGTAATAAAAGCAAACAAATGTAAGCATAAAACAGCTGTTTATTAAGTTTTATGCATTAATACAGAAAATACACAAAACCTACTTGGCATTCGAAAGAACAATAGCGTTACTTACCATTGTACAACGGTGTGCACTACGTCAACAGCCATGTCAATAGGACGTTCCCGGTAAACATTTGTTTGGAGCATATCTCTCCACTTTTGAATTCCAACAAGCAGTTCTGGAGAACCAAACAGAATACTAAACGGTCCAACTGATATGTCAGCGTCTATTCTTTCATCTTTGCCCGCATATGCCACGTATATCCCCTTCTCACTGAGGTATTTTACTTGATCTTCTGTAATAGATGACACTTTAATGTCATGAAATTGGACAGGGAGAACCCAAGTGCAGGCAGACACGGTTATGGTAAGGGTTAACAATGACTATTTTACAAAACACTACAAAAGGAGAAAACAAAACTCACGAGGGGGAAAACAAGACAGGATAGTCATCTAAAAAATCAAAGACACGGACTAACTAAACTGGAAAATAAAACACTGGTACAAACACTAAACTAGACTTACTAAGACTCCACAGAAAATGACGAAGAACTGGAACATGGTAACAGGAAGTTAAAGAACATAGATCTGGAAGTTCGTGCACAAGACACAGCTTCGAGAAGCATAGATCACTCCAAGGGGCAAGATACATCCACAAGAGACAAACAATCCACGAGCACAGGACAAAAGACATCAGGATCATTTAAAGGGGAACAAACACAGGATAATTAATAAGGGGCAGGTGTGGTTGATGAAACACTAATGAGAAGATAACAAGGTAACGAGATGGCGGGGAAGACCGACGAGACACGAGAAAGCACATGGCAAATCAAATCAATAAACAAAGCCATGACTTGTGCTGAAAGCACAGTTTTGATTCGGGTGTGGGGTGGTGTGTACTGTGTAGGCTGCCTACAGTAGGGAGGGGTGAAGGGACAGAGGACTCACAACAGTCGTAAAATATAAATATCATCAAGACTGACAGGCCATTAAAGGACCATTTGAGTGACAGGTTGACTGACCTTAGACAGTAGGGTCTTAAATCAATCAACATTTTGACAAACAGTATATGATTAAACTAGTCGGGTCCTCTCACATGGAATTCACCATGTTGTTTCTACAGTAGTTCTAAACAGACAGACTGCTTTACAGAGTATTATGTAAATACGTTTTCTCATTTGGCAAATAGATGAAAATGTGAAAACATCATACTCCTGTGCAGCCATTGGGCTTCGAAAGGGAGGGGTGGAGTGAGCCATTGGTTGCAATTGTAACATCACCGGTAGTTGCCATTAACTTTCATACACTTGACCTTTAACCTCTATTTATTCTCAAACAACTGAAACTAGTGTTAGAGTAAGTGAAGATGGTAACGCTGTTTGTGAAGATTAAATTATTTCTTTTATCTACAGTTGATTTCATCAAAGGCTCCGGCTGAAGTCAAGTTCTTGTGTTTTATACATTTGTGTCTTCATTGTTTCTCTGTCCATCAGTGATTCAGTTTGTTATCACTTCATTATCTCATTCACTCCAACATTCAGTGTTACATTTAGCAGCCTGTAGTATTCACACTAAGCAGTGCTCATTTCATCCGGGCTATCCCATATGGGGATATGAAACCTGCAAACAGCCCTCATCATACCCATCTGAGCCCCACATGACTGTGCTGGCTGGGGGTCATTATTTCAGTTAATTTCAGCTTAAAGTGCCACATTAAGTCTCGATCAATAGGCTTCCACATTCCTATAATAAATCGAAACATTTTTAATACCAGTGACGATTGCAGATGGAGTGAAAGTCAGGAGATAAAATAGTGTCTGTAGATCAGAGTTTATTGAAACTGATCCATCACCATTACATGAATCAAACACATGCAGAATGAAAGTCAACCTTCACCAGATTTAATATCAAGTACAGAATAATCTTAAGGAATAATTGAAGGTGCTATGTGAAGCAGAAAACCCCTTTCAGTCATGATTTATTCACGATAAAGCAGAATTCCTCAAGTACCTTATTACAATAAAAGTATTAAAGCCTAAATATGTAATAAATGCAAATTTCTTGAAATAAAATAACTTAAAGCATTCCTTCCTCTAAAATACAGTCCCTGATCCCTGACGTTTAAATGCTCCCTATTGCTAAATAACAAAACCAGAAAGTTAACAAAGGAAGCAAAAAACTGATTTATTTATCTATTCTTCTGCAGATAAAGTTGAGTTTGTGAGATTCAGGAAGACTGATCCAGAGATGATCTCCTCCAGACTGAACCGCTCCAGATCTCACTTCACGCTCACAGTCGTCCACTGTTGTTTCATTCCCCGGAGCCCAATTCTGATAACACGTGATCTCTCCATTCATCCAGAACCAGATCCCCACAGAGCAGGAGAGACGTAACCCCAGCCACACCTCAGCAGTCGAGGCCTGATGAACAACTCCAGTCACCATTAGCTGAATCTTCTCTGAATCAACTGAAACCAGATCCACATGATTCTCTCTGCAGTATCTCACAGCTTCAGTCCAGCTCAGATTCTTATGGATCAATATCAGCTCATCTGAACACACAATAAACACCAAACAACTGAACATGAGAACAAAACACAAACACTGAGACTGAACTGAGATCAGTTTCATCATGAAGAAACTTCTGTCATCAGACACACACATTGACTTTTATCAACTCACCTTCATGACACACAAAAGTGTTAGAGTTACTGCAGGGTGCATCATTCCATTGACCCTGATCATTCATTATCACCTCTGTACAATCTTCAGAATCACCATAATTATTAGGTTGACCAGAGTCCCAGTATCTGAAGCCAGAGTCAGTGTTATCCGACCACTCCCACGAGTCACTGAACAGACCAATCCAGACAGATCTTGGAACACTATTAATGATGTTGTGGATCAGTTGATTGTCAGTCTGGTTCCTCACACTGGTCAGATCAGTATGATAATGTCTGCAGAAACTCTGACCTTCTCTCCATATTTTATTAGAAGTTTCAATGATATATGATTTACTGCTGTCTGTTGAAGAAAATAAAGATTCAAGTCTCATGATTTTCATTCACTAACAGTCTAGACGTGCATTTTCAGACACTCTTTTCTTTTGAAAGGTTTGTTACACAAAACCACACCACTCATTCACACGCCGAAGAAGCAGATGGCATATTTAAACAGCAACTTAATAATTATTTGCGCTATTTATGGCACAATTTGAATTTTTACCGGCGATCGTGAAGGAAAATAAGACGCTTTGTAAACCGCGTGGAGACACAGAATATATGTCTGTGCTTGCCCCAAGAGTCTTCACTCTACCGCTTATATGAGTGAAGCAGCACATGTGCACAAACTGATAACTGATGGGACAAGAATATTTTTGTCTCGTTTTTATTAGTTGACGAAAATGTCAGTATATTTTTATCACAGTTTTTGTTATCATGTATTCATTTTTATTTAGTTATTGTCTTGTTTTCGTCAGTGAAATCATGTCGTTAACAAATTATTTTTCGTATCAGTATTCGTCAACGAAATGAACACTTCACTGAAGGAAACTCTAAACACGATGAGAGGTTTTCTTCTTGTTGTTCATGTTTTCTTCAGTGATTGTGAATGACTCAATCTTTACTTCATTATCACATCGACTCAATCTGATTTAACTCATTCACTCTTTCAATATGGAGACATCTGAATCATTATGTGCGGGGAGACCCGAGGACTGGGTTAAAAACCTCAGACTTAAATTTAGACTACACTTGAAAGTATACTTTCATAAACTTAGAAGAGGACCAGTTTAGTCTCCAGCAGTATTACAATAGTATATCTACAGGTACACTACTAGCAGACTGTTAATTATATACTTACTTAATAAATAAATAACACTTAAAATACACTTAAACTTCACTCTTGTATAGTGTTTTATAAGGGTTTGGTGTCAGTTGGGTGTAAAACTCACTTGGTGGTGCTGTAACACACTCATAGGACACATTCAGGTATTTGTAAGTTCCGCGACAAGGATCAGTGAAGACTGAAAAAACTGACTCCACAACCAAAGAACAACTCGTTTTTCCATGACATCTGTGACATTAATGCCAAAAAATCAAAAACAAATAAAATATTATCTGATAATACCTGATAGTGCTTTAATAGTGTTTTCTGTTCTTACAGAGTGATCACCACACTTAGAGATGTGTTCAGACGGCACTGAACGTTTAAGAGCTGTTCAGCTGGTCTTCCAGCAGAGCAGGTCTGTTTGTCTGTACGTCCATAATTGGCTGATAGGATTTGAATAGTTCCCTGCTCTGTTGATAAAAGTCACATTAGATGAGATTGTGTTTAATTTTTTGTATTTTCACCTCAGCTTACGTGGCCTTTAATTCATTGGACACCATACAAATGAAACTCACCACAGCTGAGAATTAAAGTCTGTGTATGACAGAAAATTAAATCCTTTGATGCACCTAAAATTAGAGATGAGAAGTGAATTAGAGATGATAAGTGAGTTAGAGATGAGAAGTGAGTTAGATGTAGTGATGTTACTGTGTCACATTGACTGTTTGTGCAGATTTGCTTTAATCTGAGGTGTCCAACCCTGTTCATCTGACCCACATGTGTTCTGTGTCTTAACTGTGATGTTTATTATTGTTGTCTTAGGATCATGTTTTGTTAAGTGAAGGTTTGCTGTCACTCACCATTGTAGCAGATGAACTGTGCCGGCAAATTACAGTTCTGCTGACTCCATTTTGCATTTCTCATAAAAGCACAATTATTTGTGTCAGTCGATGGTTCAGTTTCCCAGTTCAGATATTTCACAGGATCACCCAGAGACCACTTCCCACATAGCAAAAGACTCCGGGGCGGATCCGCCTTCAAGTCACCTGGTCCGCTGTTCTCTCAGAATCAATTCAGTCATCCGCACAGAACATGTCCCGCCTCCGCACAACGCACTGTCAACTCGCGGATTCGCGACGGACGCTGAGCGAATTCTCTGACCGAACGCGCGCTTTTCAAACTGTCGCACTCACTATCATCTCCTCACACAGTGGAAACGGTGGAGCCGGCTGGTCGGTGAAGACGGAACACGGTAAGAATAGTTAAATGTGCTTTATTAGTACAGTTACGTTAGCCAGTAACATTACCGTTGATTGGTCTGTTTGATGTTTTTAATTCTGAAGTGATTTTGGCAAGCCAAGTTTCAACGCATTGTCATTCACGTTGGGTAAGATTGATTTGGTAAATAACCTTTTGAATAAAAGCGTTTTAAACGGAATGTCTTTATCTTTCTGGGAGGGGGTGATTTAATCGATTTTTTAATCCAATCCTGAGACCGTATTTTCACCCCTTTCCAGTATAATAGCAGGCGAGATTAATTGATAGGCCTAACTTTAATGTATAACGTTACCTGTTTTTATCCACTGAACTTCTGGTATAGTTTGAGTCTTTTTTCATATTTTGACATATATTTTACACCTCCCCATGTAATGTTGTTTCAGATAATGAATTCATTATATGAAGATACTGTGTGGCCTTGTTTTTATATCCGGATGTGGACCAAAATCGAGGCTATTTTGTCAAATACTAATAACGTTACACACTACAGCTTTTAACATGTGGGTCATTATCACTATAGAGTGTCTTTGAGACTTCAAACTTTTCAAAATATTAATCTTAAATTTTCCATTTAACTTCATGTTTGTTGTATTAAGTAGACCTTTGGCTGTTAGAAATGTATGTTGGTCAAAGCTCAAGCCCATTACGTTAATGCACTTGTCCACCATATCAAGGAAGGCTTGGTGACCGGCTGTGCATTTGTGGCAAAAGTAAGCATTTAATGAACACACGGTGTAGCTGCAGCTAGCAAAGGGATTCACTGTTAAATATCACTGTATACTGTTTAAAAAGCATATTTTCAATTAATGAAAAGTTTCTGTTTATTAAAATGTCACCAAGACATGGGAAGCCTGACAACAATTGAGAACAATAGGAACTTTCAAAAAAGATTTTAATTTTTTGCAATGTATCCGCTTTTTAAACTCACTGAAGGTAGCTAAGCAGTGTGAGAGACATGCCAAAATCACACACATAGAGTCAAAGAAAATTGTTATAAAATGATAAAACACATTTTAAGAATCTTCTTATTGCAGTTGTTAGTGTGTAAATATTAGTACATTATAATAAAACCTCAAAATGCCACTATTTTGCATTACATGATGGCTCAGTGTTTCTGATGAGGACACCAAATGGCACTTTATATAGTGATAATGACCCATGTAATAATATTTAATTTCATTCGATTCATATCAATAATTTAAGATTAAAAGTTTAAAACCTACTTTATAGTTTTATAAAAAAAAAAAATGTAAAAACCCACTTGCATTAGTAAACTTTAGTTCTGGTATACTAATTATTTCATGTCATATTAATAGTATAAATCAACTATAATATACTGTGTGTGTGTGTGTGTGTGTGTTCTGTTGCAGTTTACAGCTTGTTCTATTGCGACTGGTCTGTTTTGGAGATCTTCATCTTCTCAATTCATCTTTTCCAACCAAACTGGTAAAGTAAGATTTTATACTTTTTTAAACATTATTTAGCCAGCTATTTTGTTAAATATGACATAACGCTTGTTGCTCCCTAACTCTTTGTAAGTTGCTTTGGTTAAAAGCGTCTGCTAAATGACTAAATGTAAATGTAAATGAATACTGGGTGTGTTTACATGCACATTCTTAAGCTGGTTGTTTAATAAGCAGACAACCAAAGGCTATAGATATAGAAAGATGATTTACTACTATTTCTATGAATGGGAGAAACTGTGACAATATGGCAGAACAAGTCCCATAAAAGAGCCAATTGCTGCTTGTTTAAGTAACAAGCTATATAGAAGCTTAGGAGCTATATATACACTCGCACTTACGACTGCTTATGCGCATTGTCGAGTTTAGCCTGAAAAATAAGCTTTTCTAATGTTCATTATTTTATACCTCATACAGGTTTGTCTTTCAGCATGAAGAAGTTTTGTGTGTGCAGCATGTGTCAGACAGTGTGCAAATAATATATAGTTTTTTCGAATCTTCCTTTTGTGCCTTAATGGACAAATTCACACAAATGTATCTCAAAATGTCTGCCTTTGCACTAAGTATTACAGAAAGAACACACGTGAAACAGTACAGTATATTGGATCCGTCCATTTGTCTTAAAGGGATAGTTCACCCAAAAATGAAAATTCTGTCATCCTTTACTCACCCTCAAGTTGTTACAAACCTGTATGAAATTCTTTGTTCTGTTTAACACAAAATAATATATTTTGAAGAGTGTGAAAAGTTCTGGGGTACCATTGATTTCCATAGTATTTTTTGCCTACTATGGAAGTCAATGGTGCCCCAAAGCAAACTGGTGTAACAGTCACCAGGTCATTCAACTTCAGCCCTACACTTCCAATAATCCTCTTGGCCTACCACCGGCACACATTCTTCCATACATTCTAAAACGGACTGTGATGGCAAATGGTCCAGAACACATCCTTCATATTTAAGAACGGCCCAACGTTGCCTGACAGTCGATAGTCGGTTTGGTATGTCCCGGGTTTAAGATTCCACTATCAGATGGTCCCATTAAGCACTTGTGGCAAATCTGAGCAGATATATTATTAGTTTTAGTTTTCCCAAAACTGTCAATATCTTGCGGTTATTCACACAAAATATTAAATATGTAGCACAAGGGAAACAGGTTACTTGGTCATCGAAGTCTTAAGACTAAATATTTTTTATAACACAACATTTATTTTGTAAATTATTTTACCAGTGTTAATTATAAGAAATTGACAGGATTTTTTTACATTTCAGATTTCCTCCCTGGCTCCTATTGGGGCCCATGACACAAAACGTGTCACATGGAACATTCTTTCCCACATGTTCCGTGATGATGTTGGGAGGAGGATCAACTGGAAGGCCATGAATGGGAAAAAATCTTATAATCAGATGGAGTCTAGGAAGTTCCTCCTGTGTAAGTAAATGTAATGAAATTTGCCTGGTTTAAAACAATAAGCACAAAACATTTTTTGGTTAAAAATGTATCTAGCGATACATCATGTATCCTTCTTGCGAAGTTTGTTTTTGTCTTATCCTGAATCAATCAAATACACCTAGGGTTTACATTCAGACTATTTTAGACTGTCAACCGCTGTTGAGTACCCCAGTACCTGAATGACTTGTCGTAGACAAAGAGAAGTGTCAGATATCACACTTTTGTTTTAAAAACATTGGTTGTGTGTATCCTTACAGGAAAACAACACCATTTTTACATATGCCATTATGCTCTTACCTCAACCTAAAAGAGTTGATACATATCTGTCCCGTTTCAGTGGGTGCACTTAATCGCACCATTCGTTCCATTCATTCATTAGGATCCAAACAGGGATGATTTAAGAAGCCAGCAAACAGTTCATAGCGATTAAGTGCACTCACTGAGATGGGACAGATACATATCAACTTGTCTAGCTTGAGGTAAGACATATGTAAAACGGTGGTGTTTTCTTAAAAAAAATGGTAGCTCCTATGTGATTTCATGAACTGGTAAAATAATAATTCTGCTTGTGTATTACAGGTGCTGTGAGAAAGAGCCATGTCTCCCGTGCCACCACTGATGATGAGATCACAAAACATGTGATACGGTGGTTCAACCTGGCAGCAGACAGGGGTGCCGTCCCAGTGTCAGCACCCAACAGTAGTGTTTTACTGTTTAACTTTAACTTGTGTGTTCAGTGTTCGTTTACCAGTTAAGATAAAGACAAGTTTACTACTTTAAAAAGTATTTTTTAAGTTTATATTGATCAATCTTTTAAAAACCCAGTTTACACAAAAAATACATTTAATTAAATGATTCTTGAGCTACATTAAAAAAAGTGTTTTTTTACTTAAATAAATAAAAATATTTGTACAATTTATGGTTGCATTTCATTTTCTGTAATACAATTGTATACATAAATACAGTCTGTAATGACCTATTTTTAAAGTTTAATTGTTACTGGCTTAAACGGGTAAATTTACTATGCGTTTTGAATGATTTCCTCATGTGTTATTAATATTAATAAAGGCAGGCATATTTAAAATGAAAGAGAAATCCATTCTATCCAATGTTGGTCAACTAGATTTGAAATATTTCTTTAGCTGGTTTTGGCCAGAAAACTATTATTAAATGAGGGATCTGAAGATCCGTGGCGGATCAGCTGCTTTATAAACGGGTCCTGAACGGATCCGTGGCGGATCAGCTGCTTTATAAACGGGTCCTGAACGGATCCGTGGCGGATCAGCTGCTTTATAAACGGGTCCTGAACGGATCCGTGGCGGATCAGCAGATTTATAAACGGGTCCTGAACGGATCCGTGGCGGATCAGCAGCTTTATAAACGGGTCCTGAACGGATCCGTGGCGGATCAGCTGCATTATAAACGGGTCCTGAACGGATCCGTGGCGGATCAGCTGCTTTATGAACGGGTCCTGAACGGGTCTGCCCCGGATCTGGTCCGGATCCGCCATCCTTATCTGTTCTGGATCCGCTGCGCTGTGCAAGTGGACTCCATTCCGGATCCGTTTTGCTCATCCGTTCCGGAGCTTGTGGTAGATCCGGGGCGGATCCGTTCCGGAGTCAATTTGCTATCTGGGTTCCATTTATAAACACCTGTTCTCTTCAGTCCAATCCAGACCTTCTGATTGTTATACACAGTCTTCTTCAGCTCGTTCATGTCATTGATGTTGTTGACTGTGGCCAGATCTGTGTAGTTCTCTCTGCAGTATCTCTGAGCTTCAGTCCAGGTCTTATAAATGTTTATATAGTGATAGCGGTGCTGAGAGCATTCAGATAATGAACAGAGAGCTGAAAGAGAGAGTTTATATTCAGACACATTCACTCAGAGCTGATCTAAGCAGGAGACACCACACAATCATCATTTACTGACTAAACGTTTGTATTGAAGAAGCAGATTCTGACAGATTTCAGCCTGTTAGTGTCTCAGGGAGATGAGTGCTCGAGACGGCAACTCGGAACCAAATCACATTTTAAAACACTGCAGACTTTCACAGAGAAAACAAGGCAATATCATTGAGATGAAAACTTCAGGTCCGTTTACAGATGTAAAACGCAGAGGTGTTTAGAACTTCGTATTTTACTCATGAACATTTATCGAGTATCTTTATATATTTGGTAACACTTTATAATAACTGCATGCTATGAATCATTAGTTAAGCGTCAGTGTAGTGGCAAAAACAATGTTGGGTTTTTCCTGTAACCCCCTGTTACTGTTTTCGACCACCGGGAGAATGCAAGTGCAGGGTCAGACTCACAGCCCGAATCCAAGAAATTCCAAGAGTGTTTGTAGTTGAATGTTTGTCGTTGTTTATTGTAAAATAGATGGAGTAAAAGACTAAACAAAAATGAGAACTGTTTTAAATGTCTTTTAAATATTCCTTTGTAGCGCTTTCTCGTATAAGCCAAGCTTTCCGGTATCACAGAACCAGGCCGAGGTCAAAGACTGTATCTGCTGGCACTTCTTCTTCCCCACCATGCGCTACCTGCTCCAACTTATAGGGTGGCGCGCCCCCTGGCTTTTTAGAAGGTGTACTACCCAAATGCAATAGAAAAGAAAACTATAAATAAATTATGGAACCAAAAACAAACTCAAATGCGGCTCCTACAGTCAGTAAATAGTTTATTAATAATTTATGAAGCATTGGCCCCACATTAATAGACATTAGTAAGCAGTTTATAAATACAGCTATAAACGCTTTGTTCTTGATTTATAAGCATGTATATAATATGCTTAATAATCAAATTTTAATTTCTTTTACATCTGGAAATCAATATTTCTATATTCTGTATCCCTATGTGTTGTGTTTTTCCTTTTTTGTTTAGAAGATAACTGAGCCTTTAACTCTCATTTGTAAATGCTTTACAAGACATAAATAGTCCTCTTTAGATGAGCTCACAAAAATAGTTAACTGACAACTAGTAAATGTTTTTTACTACCTTAATTAATCATGAATTACAGCAGGAATGTGTTAATAAAGCATTTATCAACAAATTGAGTAACCGTTACTATATCTCTCACACGGACATAGACAGCTACACCTCTTCTGTATTGGACTACATCAATACCACCATTGATACTGTCACAGGTCAAAAGCAGATCACCATATACCCTAATCAGAAGCCATGGATGAACAAGGAAGTGCGCCTCCTGTTGAAAGCACGCAACAACGCCTTCAGATCAGGTGATGCACAGGCCTCTAGTACTTCCAGGGCAAATCTGAAGAGGGGTATCAAAAAGGCCAAGCACTGCTACAAGTTGAAGCTAGAGGAGCATTTTAACAATTCTGACCCTCGACGTATGTGGCAGGGAATCCAGGCCATTAGTGATTAAAAACCCAACAACTCCACCCCCATAGCCACAGATGCTGCCTTTCTGAACGAGCTTAATAACTTTTATGCACGCTTTGAGAGAGACAATAAGGAACCCGCCACCAGGCTCACTCCTTCTACTGACCACCCAATCATCGCACTAAACTCAACAGATGTTTACACTGCACTAAGCCGGATAAACGCACGCAAGGCTGCTGGCCCTGATGGCATCCCTGGTCGCGTACTCAGGGCATGTGCGGAGCAGCTCGCTGGGGTCTTCACGGACATCTTCAACCTGTCCCTCGCCCAAGCAGTGGTTCCAGCATGTTTCAAATCCACCTCCATTGTGCCCATTCCAAAACATTCCAGCCCGACATGCCTGAACGACAACCGCCCTGTAGCACTCACACCCATTGTTATGAAGTGCTTCGAGCGGCTGGTCCTGTCACACCTAAAAGACTCTTTACCATCCACACTGGACCCATACCAATTTGCCTACCGTAGCAATAGGAGCACAGATGATGCAGTGTCCATGGCGCTGCACTCCGTGCTCACACATCTGGACAATAAGGACACTTATGCACGCATGCTGTTTGTAGACTTCAGCTCTGCATTCAATACCGTCATCCCTTCCAAGCTTATCATCAAACTTGGAAACCTAGGCATGAACAATTCAACCTGCAACTGGATTATGGATTTTCTGACGAACAGGCCTCAGCTTGTTAGGTTAGGCCACATCTGCTCCACCACCATCACCCTCAACACTGGTGTACCACAGGGCTGCGTACTGAGCCCCTTTCTCTACTCCCTTTACACACTCGACTGCAGGCCTGTGAATGGATCTAACTCCTTCATCAAGTTTGCAGACGATACAACAGTGATTGGTCTCATCAGCAACAACGATGAGACTGCTTACAGGGAGGAGGTACGGCACCTGGCCACACGGTGCTCAAATAACAACCTGCTCCTTAACACCTCCAAGACAAAGGAGATCATCGTGGACTTCAGGAAGGCGAAAGGAGGCACACACGACCCCATCCACATTAATGGGATGGCTGTTGAACGTGTTTCCAGTTTTAAGTTCCTGGGGACCCAGATTTCGGAGGACCTGTCCTGGACCACCAACACCTCATGCCTGGTCAAGAAAGCTCACCAGCGTCTCTTCTTTCTGAGGACACTGAAGAAGAACCAACTGTCTTTAACTATCCTGGTGAACTTCTATCGCTGCACGATAGAGAGCATCCTGACCAACTGTGTCACAGTCTGGTACGGGAGCTGTTCTGTTGCTGAGCGCAAGGCACTGCAGCGGGTGGTGAAAACAGCCCAGCGCATCACAGGAACTACACTCCCTTCCATTGAGGACATCCAGAAGAAACGCTGTCTGCGTCGAGCTCGCAGCATTCTCAAGGACTCCTCTCACCCCGATCATAGACTGTTTACTCTCCTGCCTTCCGGTAGGCGCTTCAGGTGCCTCCGGGCAAGAACCAGCAGACTAGGAAACAGTTTTTTTCCCAGAACTGTTCATTGTTGAACTCTGCTCCCCACTGATTCCACTACCCCTCATAACTTTAACTTTAATGCTGCTAGTACATTGTTTACATTGCACTACAGGGCTGCCATGCAAGACTGAACTGTACACACCAGTACTTCATGTTATCTGCTCTACCGGACTGTTTACACACCATAGCATCATTTGCACTCTATACTGCTCACTTGCACACCAGGAATATTACACTGAATGCTCATTTGCACTAATGGACTACTTTCATAACTGCATTAACTCATCTACTGCACTAACTAATCTACTGCACTGTAACTCATCTACTGCACTGTAACTCATCTATACTGCATCTATTGCATAACTAACTGCATCTACTCATCTTTGCACTATAACTTCAATAACTGCACTAACTCATCTACTGCACCGTAACTCATCTATTGCATACTGCATCTATTGCATAACTAACTGCACCTACTCATCTATTGCACTATAACCTCAATAACTGCATTAACTCATCTACTGCACTGTTACCTTTAATAACTTCATTAACTCATCTACTGCACTGTAACTTTAATAGCTAATGTCTGTAACTAATGCACACTCAAGTCACTTGCACTATTGTATAGTCTATATTGTTATCTGTTCATAACCACCTGTACATTAATGTTCTCAGTATATAGCCTTCTGTATATATTGTTCATAGTACATACCGACTGTCATATTTTCATAGTACATGCCCATTGTAAAGTATTTTCCTAATATTGTTTTCTGTATTTATTCATACTTTATATCCTGCACTTGCTAATTGCACTTCTGGTTAGACCTAAACTACATTTCGTTACACTGTACTTGTATATGTGTAATGACAATAAAGTTGAATCTAATCTAATATTTTAAATATTTATGTATTTAATGAAATAATTAATTTATAGTATTTGTGGTTTTATAAACATATAACCTATAAATAATTTAATTTCATGACTTTTATCCTGCACTTTATACATTGAAGCAGATTTGAGTCTTCTGTGAAAAAACTCAGATTTATAAAGTTGTTTTTCAAAAACTTTAAGCTTCCCGACCGTTTCCATGGTGACTCATGAGATCTGTGATCCATTGACAGTTTCTTCATGTTGTTTCTGTGAGTGTGTTAACTCTGAGTATCTTTAGGGAGATTAAACAAACTCTTCTCAGGTGTTTTGAACAGACAGACCCCGAGTAAACAAGTTTGAGTTCATCAACCGAGAGTTCAGAGTTTAGCTGACGGTAAGTTAACCTGCTTTCTGGAATACACCCCTGAACTGGGAAGCATAGATCCTCAAATTATTAAACCAAATCACATTTAATGTTAAAAGTGTAAAAAATTGAATTTTTATGTCATTCTAGATATGTAAACTGGAGCAGACAGGTTTGTGTCTATTACTGATGTTTGGATGTCTTGTCTTGATGCTCAGAGTCACTGCAGACAGGTTTGTGTCTATTACTGATGTTTGGATGTCTTGTCTTGACGCTCAGAGTCACTGCAGACAGGTTTGTGTCTATTACTGATGTTTAGATGTCTTGTCTTGATGCTCAGAGTCTCTGCAGACAGGTTTGTGTCTATTACTGATGTTTAGATGTCTTGTCTTGATGCTCAGAGTCACTGCAGACAGGTTTGTGTCTATTACTGATGTTTAGATGTCTTGTCTTGATGCTCAGAGTCACTGCAGACAGGTTTGTGTCTATTACTGATGTTTAGATGTCTTGTCTTGATGCTCAGAGTCACTGCAGACAGGTTTGTGTCTATTACTGATGTGTAGATATCTTGTCTTGATGCTCAGAGTCACTGCAGACACTACACAGATCTAACCACCGTTCACACTCAAGATGAGAATGACCTGCTGCTGACCATGATGTGAGGATTTTTTTAAGAGCATGGATTGGTGTGTTCAGAGACTCATTGAAGTGTTCAGATGGAACAAACGTCCCCATGTCCTCCATTAAGTGTCTGTCTAGTATACGTGACATAACTGGTCAGAAGTGAGCGTGTGGTGCTGTAGGTCCTGATGCTGTGATAGATGATCAACACTGCTCAACAGCCCTTCATTCATCTGTAAACAGAGTGAGTTCAAACCCAGCGGGTATATAGTCAGACGTCAGATTTATATCACCAGGACTTGAATCTTTAAAAGCTACAGAATTTATAACCTCAAGTTTTATTTTCAGTAATTTTAGTTATTTGAAAAAAATATTTGAGTTGTGAAATACAGGTTTTCATTATTCAAGTTCATGCTTTTCAGCTTTAAAATTCAGGTCTCAATTTTCAGGACATCAAATTTGATTTTGAGAATTTCTTTTGGCTATAACCAAGTGTAACATCCGGGTATGTAAAGAGGAGCAATCGACCGTCGACAATAGAACCCAAGAGGCAAACTCTGGTGCTTTTAGGGTAACAGCCAGCTGGTGGCGCATCGGCAGCGCAGCCTCCATTGAGCGGATATACTGTTAATGTTGTAATTGTTAGTATACATTTGATGTAGTTTAAAACTACTTTATTGAGCATTTATTTTGTTTGCACATTTCCGGTTACTAGTTATTACTACACTATGTCTGAAATATATATATTTATATAAATAATGAAAACATTAATTTTACAACCTGAATTGTTAGGGCAGTGAATTCATTTTAAAATATTTTCAAATAATTAAAATTAAGGACAGTAAAATTTGAGGTTATAAATTCGGTAGCTATTTCCAATTCAAGTCCTGTGGCCTCATTTATAAAATGTTGCAGAGAAACTATCCTTAATTTTATTATACGATCATTTCTCAAAGTTCATAAGTCTGATTCATAGAACAAACATACTGATAGATCTGGATAGAAACATACACTTGTTTCTTGTTTATTTCATTTTATTATTCCATTTCATTTATCACATTTATTACAATATTCATCTATCATATGTATTCATTCTTTTATTTTATTATTCACTTCTATCCATATTATTTGCTCCTAACTTTCCTGCTGTTTAACCTCGTTGAGAGTTGTATTGTGTCTTATGCTGATATGAGTATCCATTGGTCTCCATCTCAAGGTCCATAATAATGTCATGAGACAATGTTTTGATACTGTAATCTTGAATGTTAAAAACACATATTGAATCCGTTTCTAGTCAGACGAAGTTTGACAGAGCTTGACTGAGCATCAACACACAACTGAGATTATTCAATAAATCATTTGTCTGTCTATTTTACATCACTTCATCTCCTGCCTGCTGTTCTTCCCTTCAGCTCTATATCTCCCTAGTGGTTGGGTTAAAGGATTGACTCACAACGGAGTTGATATCTCCAGGTGTAATTTGTTCCTGACGGAGAGAGATCTAGTGAAACTGGACTCAACGTTTAGATCTATAAGATCTACAAGCCATATCTCATAGTTGGATCTATCATATACTCACTGAAAACATGTGTACGCCTCTCTATCAGATGTGAAATCTATATTAACAGATAATCACAGATAATCGTGATATTGTGCACAGCTGAACAGTTTCAGATCTTCTCCTTTTAATGATGTGTAATGTATGTCATTGATATATATAATGTACATTTACTGATGTATGAATTATAGTTTTATTTATTCTGCTTGAATTTTAGTGCCATGATTTTATTATGTTGAGTCAATTTTCAAAGACCTGTTAACCAAACCTTTTGAAATAATTGATATGCTTTATCTGATCATTTTTATGTTTATGAAAAATTGTTTAATTGAATTATAAGGTGCAAGTATAAATACAAGTAAAAATAAAAAAGTATATTTGTAGAGAATGAAAACTGAACACTTATCAAATACGATGTCCATTTTATACAGTATCTATTTCTGTTAAAATACTGTAGTATGCAGATTATATGCTTAGTTGTAAAGTTAACAGTTTCTGTAATTATTCACTTTCAGGTTATTCTCAAATATTTTTATTTTTATAATTTATTGGCTTTTGTCACAGGTCGGAGTGGGTCGAGCCAAACTGCACCCACCCCTAGACCAGAATCCCCCTGAGGAGCGTGTCAAAGGAGGAGGCAGGAGACGGGAATAAAAGAATCACAAGCTTTATTTAATATTTAAAAGTAATTTGAAAAACCTAATCTAAAATCCTCTTCCTTCCTCTTCCCAGGAACCCAAGCCACCCCGTGGTAAGTTGCAGACCAGCGGAGACCACACAGGTGCGTAGGTGGATCGGGGCTCGCTTTCTTCAGGCGACGGTGTCGGACTCACGGTAGTGAGAAATAGACGGTGAGTATCCTAGGTGGGGGTGTGGATCGAAACTCACTTCCTTCTGGCACTGACGCCGGGCCCACAACTGGTGAGTGAGAGACAGGTAAGTATCCCAAGGGAAACGGTGGATCAGAGCCCACTTCCTTCTGGCGCTGACGCCGGGCTCACAACTGGTGAGTAAGAGACAGGTAAGTATTCCAAGGGAACCGCTGGGTCGGAGCCCACTTCCTTCTGGCGCTAAAGCTGGACTAGTGGCGAATAGTGGACGGGTACTTCACACTAAACAGATGGGTTTCAGAGCTGCAACAGACTCATGCCACGAGCTGAGCGGGGCTTTCGCTTCTTCCTTTCTGACCAGGACAGGGGCTTCCGGCGGGGACATGTGGAGACCACCAGGCAGAGAGGACACTTCGAGCGGAACGCTCCACTTCGGCTACACACTGGAACGATACAACCCTTCCTTGGGGACAGCGGATGAAAGACTTGGATGCAGTTATTTTCTCATTCGGCAAAGGGAAGGACAGAAGTTAGAGCCAGATCAACAATCCACTCGGTGTACTAGTTCACTCGTGCCACACACTATTCCGATCCTCCACACCACTCCAGTGTTTAGTGCATATAAACAACGGATCAAATACTCATCACTGGCGTCTTCCCCACTGCTGACGATATTCCTTGACTTTTCACTGATAATCCTTCACTCCCTCCCGGTCCAGGCGACAATTCCACTCTCTTTTACTGTCCTCGGATCCCACAAGCCACACTCCTCTTTCTTCACGATAACTCTTCAGTCGTAATACTCCACAAACATTTCCCAACGGGAGAGGACACTTCAGAAGCCACACTCCTCTTTCTTCACGATAACTCTTCAGTCGTAATGCTCCACGAACATTTCCCAAAAGGAGAGGACACTTCGGAAGCCACACTCCCCTTTCTTCACGATAACTCTTCAGTCGTAATGCTCCACGAACATTTCCCAACGGGAGAGGACACTTCAGAAGCCACACTCCTCTTTCTTCACGATAACTCTTCAGTCGTAATGCTCCACGAACATTTCCCAACGGGAGAGGACACTTCAGAAGCCACACTCCTCTTTCTTCACGATAACTCTTCAGTCGTAATGCTCCACGAACATTTCCCAACGGGAGAGGACACTTCAGAAGCCACACTCCTCTTTCTTCACGATAACTCTTCAGTCGTAATGCTCCACGAACATTTCCCAACGGGAGAGGACACTTCAGATCACCGGAGAAGGAAGAACAGAACAGAACAGAACAGAACACAACGTAGCACAACCCAACCCAACCCAACGCAGCTCAGCTCAGCTCAGCTCAGCTCAGCTCAACCCAAGCCAACCCAACCCAACGCAGTTTAACAGCCTTCTCTTCCCCTTGTGTTTTATCCTCTCAAGAATACTGGCGTGGCCTCAATCAGCCACTCAGAGCGAAGTCCCAACACCTGTTGCCAATCCGCCGGTAAGTTGCCATGGCGACAGACACACACACAGGCCCGGGGCCAGTGTTACACTGGGAATATCCCCGCGGAAACACTTCTCTGGCAAATAAGTTCCGGGGATTATTTGTCACCCCGTGACACTTTCATAGAGCTTTGTTACTTAAAATCATTAAATTTCAGAGCTGGTTCTGGAAAACTTTATATTGCAGCATTTATCAATACAGAAACACCATTCTGTTAAACTACATTCACATCCATCAAACAAAACAAATGTTTAACCTGAAAAATACACATTATATGACACGTTAAACACCAAAGAAATAAATGAGTTAAAAAAAAGTGAAATAAAGTGTTATTGCAGCAGAGCTGTTTGATGTGTAAAATAAGATTATGTCGCCATCTAGTGGTTAAAAATGCTGAAGCAGAAAAACACCAAAATAAACATTAAGTTTGGATCACTGAGGATTTCCCTCAATGTTAACACTGCCGTACACATTTATAGAGTTAATGACATTAGCAATACTCAACTAAAGGAAACATTTCATACTATAATGGTGACTTTAAATGAAACATTTTCATTCTAATAATAACTTCCAACATAATATCATTTATGCTGGTTACTGTATTTTGAGATAAGAAACCAAGCAGAGAATAACCACACGGTGGAAATATTGCAGTCAAGTTCACGCGAAAAAAATTATCCTTTGCTTAGGAAATATCACAAAAATAAACAGCTTTATTCACTAAAACTGATTCTTTTTCAGTGGGACATATTAAAAAAATCAATAAAAATTTAACAGGTAAGATTTCGAAAGTGTACATATATTATTCAAGTTTATTTAACGAAAATAAATAAGTGTTTAACTTACAAATTATATTTTTAATATATGCTTAAAGGTGTCAAAGGACACGGCTTAAACAAATATTATGGTATGTTTAAGATGTAAGGTTAAAAAACACTGTATTTTCAACATACCGTGCATGTTTGTATCTCCTCTTTGCTCCGTCTCTCTGAAACCTGCAGATGTTTTACAAAGCTCTTACTGTGAAAAGCGAGGTGTGCTGTGATTGGTCAGTTAACCACTGCGTAGTGATTGGTGGAATACTGCAAGCGTGTGATGGAAATGTAACGCCTCTTACCATATTAGTGCATCTTTTTTTTCGACACTTTGGTACTCCGTTTAAGTAATTTATTTAAGTTGGTCTAAAGTTTCATTTTTTTCAGTTTATTAACTTTTCTGTTTCGACTTTCTTCCTGTAAAGCTTCACTGTGAAAAATGCTCTGTAGTTTTAATGGAAATATGCAAGTAACATTCTGTAAAAAATACGTGAAAATCAGGTTAAGAGCTTTGCAGTGTAAAACTTCAGGGCAAAAACATCAAGCTGTGTATGAACTTAACACATTTGAGTATTTTATATTAAGAGCAGGTATTTATAGTTGTATATAACAAATAAAAAACGTTTTACATAAAATGAAAACATGGACCAAATTTATAAAAGTTGTGATATATGTTCTGTGCTGAGGGTTCAGAGCGTGTGTCAAGAAATCCCGGAAGCTTTCAGTGAAGCGCGTATCGAGGCTTGAGTCGCTTTAGACCCATGACGTCACAGATGACGTATGAAGCCTCGCTTCTGCCTCAATGGTTCAGTAAGCGGTTCAAGCCAATACGTTTATTACAAAGTTATGTTTTACAATCATCATATACTATCAGAAAATACACATTATGTCCATAAAGATAGATTAGTCTTTGTGAAAATTGATTTTTTATCTTAACAGTAATTTCTAAGCCTAAACTTACGCAAATCACAGTGTATCACAGACCACATCAGGCACATCTGTAATGTGTCTGCTTGTTTCACACTCTTTGGCCACCAGATGGTATTGTGTGCATCGTTTTTATTTATAAATGTACATAAGCACTTGTTTATCACGCATATGCGCTAAATAAGCGTGGCACCATGTGCGGGAATACCTCAACTTTGAGATTGAAATGGTTCTGTCCTCCCGCACTTTTTCGACACACCTCCGCCAATATTCCCCGCCATGTGATCTGGTTAGTTACATAGATTTGAGTGAATTAACATTCAGCCAATCACAAGTGAACATTCAGCCAATCACAAGTGAACATTAAGCCAATCACAAGCGAGTGTTATGAGGCGAGTCGTCTCTCATGAACACTTTAATCTTCAAACAGATGTAAGCGGGAACGATGCAGAGCGCGTTGATGTAGCGGACACTAAAACTGGAGTGATTAATAAAGATAATATATACATGTCATGCGTCAGAAATAAGATGTTATAGTGCCGATTATGTATGTTAATATTACGTGGAGGTAAGTCCACTATTTAAGGTCCAAACCTGCGTTATAAGGTGAAAGTGAAGAACAGCGTCATCAATATAATAAATTCATATGAGTCCTGTTTAGTGAAGTACACTTTTTTCACAGAACTTATGTGATCATTTAGTAAGAAGAATATACACATACTGTGCTTAAAAATAGCGTTTGATTAACTGTATAGCACTTCAAATAGTAACAATAACGTTCATGTTACACTGTAAAAAATGCCCGTGAAGTTTACGGTAAAATTCTGTTGTTTTCACGTAAAAAATATGGAAAAACACTGTAAAATTGTCTGTAAAATTAACAGCAAAAATCGTAAAAACGTGCTTGTGAAATTAACAGTGAAATTCTGTAGTTTTCACAGAGAAAGCTGTTGGCAAAAAACGTCCGTAAAATTACGAAAAACACTGTCAAATTCTCTTGGAAATGAACAGTGAAATTCCATAGTTTTCACAAGGAGTTTTTTTTTAAACTCCACAAACACTTTTATCCCCTTCACTTACTGACACCACTGTCACTTTATTTCTGTTGCACGTCTACAAAAGTTCTAATTGAGAATTAACACAAGTTTACATGTTAATGGTTTTGTTGAGTCACCATAATGGTGATGAGTGTTTGCTTTAGTCAGGATCTTCACCCTTTACTTCTTATGTGAAGAAGTCTTTACCCAGTTTTGATGTTTATGTATTGAAACGTAGACCGAAACGGGTGGGTAAAAGCTCAGACAAAAATAACTATTAACTTCTTTAGGTTGGAGAGTAAATACATGGTTGAGAGTTCAAGTAGTGCTTTGAAGTTATTTGTTATCATCATTTATGATATTGCATGAAATTAAATAATTTACTGAAAGTCTTTGATCGCACATGTGGCACATAATAAATGTTCTAGCACACATCAAGAATATAACAAATTGTCTCAACAATGGTGACAACAGAAAAAAACCATTAAAGTTAAACGCAATGCATTGTGGGTATCATCAAAGCACAAAACTCATCAATGACTCCCATCATGCATTGCGGCTGTAAGATTTTCAATTGTTAGTTACCACTGTTGAGATTCATGCACTGATTCATAATGTGTGAGTCAAAGACCAAATACAAATCTTTTGACGGTTAAAAAATTCAACTTTTATATTGATGTTTCTGGAAATGTGAATTTTAAATGTAAATTCATTAAGACGTTTGAAACAAACAAAAAAGTATTTAAACAACATCGTAGAATTAGCTTTTGAAAAAATCTAATCACATTTTCAATTGTTGTCATTTGCTACAAAACTATGTTTTATATAAACAACGTCATAGCAGCCCAAATAAAACTGGAAATTTATATATGACGGCTGAAAGAAGCCAACTAAAGCAAACACTGATCACAAAAACGGTGACTTTGAATATACCAATAAAGCATCAAGTCATGGATGTTATGCCGCAGTCCCTGTGAAGCAGAAGTGATGATCGTCTTCAGTATTGTGACGTATTTCAAAGATGAATAGTGGGTGTGGCTCGTGTTTTCCACTGTGAATTGATTGGATGAATAAAAACAGGATGTTCTCGTAATTTTACGGTAGCTTGCTGGCAACCACAGCTGCCGGTATTTTTCCGTAAAAACTACGGAATTTGTATTTTCTCTCTTTTTTTCTGATATTTAATGTTTTGTGGGTCACCACTATGCTGAAGAATGGAGTCTGTTTTTAAATCAAGGTCAGGCAATGGCATGCCGATGTCATGCTGCATGTTGCTTTGTTTAAAAGTGACTTTGATGTTTTAATAACAAATTACAAAGAAGAAAATTAAGTAAATGTAATGTTTTCACTTTTGTGCATTTGGACCAAGTTTCAATTTTATAAAAATAAATTATGTAAATGTAAAAGACTCAAATGTATTAAGTTCATACACAGCTTGAAGTTTGTGCCCTAAAGTTTTAAACTGCAAAGCTGTTTACGTTCTTTTCCTGTATTTTTTACGGAATTTTCCTGGTAACCACAGCTGCCGGTATTTTTCCGTAAAATGTACGGAACATTTTTTACAGTGCAGCTAGTGTACAATGTGCATGGGTTGACCCATCTTGCACAGGATGCAAAACATTTTGGCAATCTGGATGTTATATCATCCTTTCCATACGAAAATTATTTGCAAAAACTCAAGGGTTTTGTACACAAACCCTCAAATCCCCTGGCCCAAATAATCAGACGCCTGTCCGAGGGATTAAATGGAGGTGTTACAAGTGACCAACCCATCAAATTGTGCAAAGAACATGCCCGAGGCCCTGTACCTGTACCAAACTTGATCTGTCACCAGTATGATGAACTGATATCAGAGAGGTTCACCATGACCACAACATGTCGAAACAACACATTTCTGGTGGGCAAAAATGTGTGTCAAATAATTATTATAATTGACTGTCACGGTGATATCATAATTGCCCACAGACAGTACGGGACGATTGAAACATTTTTTACCTATCCTTATAATTCAGACATTCTAAACATTGTGATCCCAGCTGACCTAGGCCATGAGATAAAATTCTCCAAACTGTCATCTTTCACACAAAAATGGTTGGCTGTCCCTTTCAATGAGGCAATGGTGGTTATACCATTGTTTCATATGAAGGACTAGACTTTATTTTTGAAAATCATAATCAGTTCAGTTATGTACTTTTTTTAAAATCGTTTTTTATTTATTATTTTTTACACAACGATTTTGAAGACATTTTGTGGAGTCATTTTCCTCGACGAGGACACAACAGAAGTTGTGCCGAGGTCATGGGTTAAAGATGACGAATGGTTTTGGCCAACATTCATTTCCGAGGAAAAAACCCAAAAGGCCATAAAGAGGCATGAAATGCCAGGCCCTGGCTGGAAAAGCTTCAAAATAAGAAAACTCTTTGAAAAAGGTAAATAAACAAGCAAACAGGGCAATTCTGTGTATTTTCATGTTAGGACAACAATTATGCCTTACTTCCTTTGTTCTTAAATATCTCCATATCTGTATCTCTTATTTTTTTTTATAAAAGTATATGACTTCAGTCAAGCAAGGCAAAAGCTGAAGGACTACAATACAAATGGAACGGCAGTCCTCCAGTCAAAGGATGAGGGCTCAACTGCAAAAAGGAGAAGAAAAGCGAAACAGTATGTACATTATAGATAATTGTTGTAATTCTGCAAAAGCTATGGCTGGGGATGGGTTTGGGGTACAAGTCTGTAGTATCAAAATGACACCACAATGCAAAATCTAAAAAAAAGCCTTTGTTCATGCCTGCCCATTGAATGATGCTATTGACTTGTCATTACAATTTGATATGTCTTCACTAGATACGCAGGATTTGAAAATGCCAGTACTGACTCTGAAACTGAGCAGACTCCAAAAAGAAGACCAGAGTCTCGGCCTCTCCCTATTAGTGCTACCCTTCGTAGTCTCCCTCCACCCCCCCTCTGTAAGTTTTGATTTGATTGCCAACTGCAACAATGTACAGTCCAGTGATTTGTACCACTGCAATATGTTGATTCACGGTTATCCCTTTATCCAAAAGTGGACATCGCAGAGGACATGGGTCAGGAGTCTCTGTATAACATAGGACAGAAAAACATAGAACAACAAACCTATACAGACATAAGCTGGAATGTGAGGAAGGAGTCAGACCCCTTCAATGGTAGGAATCATACTCTGTAGCAAAATTACAATACAAATGAAAGTACAAAGGTGATGTTCTGTCCTGTTCCTTTCTCTCCTTGTCCGACAATCTGCCTCTCTTGAATACATTTTCCGTCAATGGTCATCTAGTAATCAATAGCTCAGCGCAGTCAACATCACCACCACCTCAATACTTGAGTCCAGTGTCTGACATCAATATGGGTTTCCCCTAATCACATGGTAACTTTTTCATACAAATTACATGTACATGTACAAGTTCATGTCTACAATAAATATCCTGTATATATACTTATTTTTTCTTGTTTTCTGATTTTTAACATGTACATACCTTTCCTCAATTAGCCAGCGGTGGTGGAGAGCCTGGAGCTCACCTCCTCTTCAAGCCAACCTTCATAGTTGGCCATGAAACAGTGCCAATTCCTTGCACACGTAAGAAATAAAAAAAAAGAGTGTACCTATTCATTCACAGTGTTAACAACTCAGTCGTAAGTACGCTATTGCTTCAAATATTTACCTCGTCATTACAATGCCCTTAGTGAATTAGTATTTATTCACTCAAATGTCTTCCAGATTACTACTGGAAAAGAGTTTAACAGTCAAAACTGATTGTTATAGTAGTATATATATATATATATGTATATATATGCATACATACATACACACACTACCGTTAAAACGTTCAGGGTCACCGGCTCATTTCTGCATTTAACTCTATTATAAATAGATTTATTAAAAAAAATTAGGGGCAATTGTGGCCTAATGGTTAGAGAGTCGGACTCGTGACCAGAAGGTTGCCGGTTCGACCCTCAGGGCCGGCGGGTAACGATTGCTGTGCCCTTGAGCAAGGCACCTAACCCCTACATGCTCCCCGGGCGCTGCACTGATAGCTGCCCACTGCTCCGGGTGTACGTGTGTTCACCACTTGCTGTGTGTATGCTCACTAATCACTGGATGGGTTAAATGCAGAGGTCACATTTCGGGTATGGGTCACCATAACTGACTAATCGATCACTTTCACTAATAGCTTTTGACTGATTTCATTATGACCGTAGAGCAGGGGTGTCAAACTCAGTTCCTGGAGGGCCGCAGCTCTGCACAGTTTAGCTCCAACCAGCTCTAAACCACACCTGCTTGGAAGTTTCTAGTAATCCTGAAGATGTTGATAAGCTGAATCAGGTGTGTTTGATTAGGGTTGGAGCTAAACTGTGCAGAGCTGCGGCCCTCCAGGAACGGAGTTTGACACCTGTGCCGTAGAGCATTCAAGATCATTATTTCATGAAGCTGGTTATAATGTAGTTTAATGCATTAATGAGCAGGTGACCCCAAACTTGAACGGTAGTGTGTGTGTAAATACATATATACAATGGTGGCCAAAAGTATCCGGAAGTGTTGTTTTTTTAGCAAGATTCACACACTTTTTAGTTTTTTTTATAAAATAACCAAACCAGGGTATTTTCAATAGCTCAACTCAACTGAAACAACAATTGTTTTCCCCAAATTCAACACAAAATATCACCAAACTCCAGTTTACTCACTATTAGGGCTGTCAAACGATTAATCACGATAAACCACATCCAGAATAAAAGTTTTGTGTTTACATAATATTTGTCTGTGTACTGTGCATATTAATTTTGTATTTAGAAAAACATATAAGTCTATATATACTGTATATATTTAAGAATAAAAATAAATAAACATTTATTTTTAATTAAAATTATTGGATTCTATTAATAAATACATGTAAATATTTCCTAAATGTGTATGTGTTTATATGTAGACTATATACATTGCCTAAAACTCGATCCCAACCTGCCTGTTACATCATGCTTTATTTGTAATTTAAATATTATGCTGCTTTATTTTCAGAGACCCCCACAGATATTTGAGTTTTCTGCTTTCATGGGAGCCACTGGCTCCCATCTAACTCGAACCCTGTTTAGTGGGGAGATGAATGAAAAAAAATACATAAAAAACAGCATACATCGATAATAATGCCTTCTGTTTATCTTGTTGGGTTTTTTTTATTAGGCCTTGGGGCTACGTCTTAACCTCCATGGTTAGATATAGTCCATTTGTCTTATTTTGCTTCAGTTTTACAGGATCAGTTTTTTTATTATTAGGCTATTATTACTGCATTCCATCAACTAATGCACAAACCATTATAGAAGTAGGCCTCATTAGAAGGATGGGCCAATCTTCATTTGAGCAAATGCAATATATGCCTGCCTGTTTTGACGGCATGCAGCCTAGCACTGATACAAATTTCTCATTCATCCTCATCTGTTATGACATCTGTTTCCCAGGTGCAGTGCGCAAATGCACGTTGACGGCAAATGCAACAGAGGCAGAAATATGGAGGCATGCCATAAGGTGGTTTGCCCTTTCAACAGATAAGAGCGGAGGGCGCCAGGAGAGACTGGCACGTCAGCAGCAAGATTTTGTTTAATTGCATATTTTTTTGTTCACGTTGTTTTAATAGCCTGTGCGTTTTTTTATCATTAGGCTACAACTAAGAATTCATGGTCATTAACTCTGTGTTTGTTGACTTTGTTCACGTTGTTAGTTTTTTCGCATATCATTAAACATGTGAATTCGTGGTCATTAATTCTGTGTTTGTTGACTTTGTTCACGTTGTTTTAGTATGTGTTTTAATCATTAAAACAATTTATTTCAGCTATCCTACACGCATTGCTCCAACTGAAACCTGTAGCCATTATCAAGTCATGTCAAGCTTTATATTTATAGCCAAGACCTTGTAGTGAAAATGTTTTTCTGGACATTCCACAGACTGTGAAAAATGTAGGACTATGCCTAGGTAGCCTATAGGTGACTATGATACCCTAGCTGACAAAAATGCCGAAAATAAGGCAAAAGGAGAATCCGGTGGTGATTTACAAAGAATACACATCCGGCACAGGTCAGGTAGGCGGAATCGTTTCACGCACCCGTTACGCATCTGTAACGGGATGATCGGGAAGCGCTGGATCGGCGCTGGCATATATCTGGAACAACCCCTAAAAACAGACCCGAAACGGCTTCAGCCCGATGTGCGTTTGGACTCAGGAACCATTCCACGAGGCGGATCCGGACCACATCCGGCTCTATTGTTACTGTGGTTGCGGCCCTGTTCCTTTACAGCGTCCAGTGGGTATCTGGGTTTTGAGAGGTGGAGGAGGGTCATGTTTTTGATTAAAGATTACAAGTCCAAATATTTATAAATAATGATGTGCACAGATCAATAATTTATAATAAATACTTCACCACTGAGTAAAACAGTGCCAGCAGCCATACATCACCCTGTAGCCTGAGCCTGGTTGCACACTGAGGCTAAGGAGGGCTGAGCCTGGTAAGTACTTGGATGGGAGACCTCCTGTGAAAGCTAAGTTGCTGCTGGTAGAGGTGTAAGTGAGACCATCAGGGGCACACTACACTGAAAAAAAGCACCGTCCTTCGGATGAGACTTTAAACCTAGGTCCTGACTCTCTTTGGTCATTGAAGATCCCATGGCACTTCTCGTAAAAGAGTAGGGGTGTGACCGGTTTACTGTGGCTGCTGTCGCATCATCCAGGTGGATGCTGCACACTGGTGGTGGATGAGGAGAGAAATAAGATTGTAAAGCACTTTGGGTGTACAGCAACACAGAATAAAGCGCTATGTAAATGCTTTGTTCATTCATAAAACAATTAGAATGATTATTTTAAAGTTCATGTAAGAATCCTAACATTTGCTGTAAAACGTTTCCATTGAAATACAGGAGGGGAAGCTATATTTAAGTGTCGTCACAATATAGGTGAAAGAAGATATCTAACAAAAGTGGAAGCCAATGGACAATATGACATCTGATAGGAGACCTCTGAGGATATTGTAAATTTAAGATTTGTACTTAATTTTGTGCTCACCTTTATGACACAGAAAGGTCTTAAGGTCTTTGCACATACAGTCTGAAAAATCGTATACGATATTTTGTATTTGTCTTCATAAAAAAAGTTCACAGACAGAAACCTTGAACACTGAGTCTGATGCGTATTTAATAATCTGTTGCGGAAAAAATTGCAAAACAATACAGAATTTAGTCTTCAAGCAGTGAACACGATTTTGTTGTACTCTCTCTTCTTAAAAATAGAAAAATAAAGAGGACATATTGGGTCCATTCAATCCTGAGGTTGTGTAAGGAGGAAGGAGAGTTTCATCTCCTTATCAAGGAACTGCTGGATTATCCTGAGTGATTTAAAATTGACTTCAGGTTGCCAGTTACTCAGTTTGATGCTTAGCTAGCAATTGCCCTAAAAATGAAATTTCTGTCATCATTTAACTCAAATTCCAGTTGTTCCAAATCTGTGAAGACAGAGGAAGTTATTTGGAAGAATGTTTGTAACCAAATTGTTCTTGGACCCCACTGACTACCAGAGTAGGAAAAATTACTATGTAAATGTATAATCTTTTTTTCCTACTATGGTCATCATTGGGGGTCCAAAAACTGTTTGGTCACAAGCATTAAGTTAAACTGTAATAATGCATTGGTAATAATAATTACATCAAAACTGGTTATCTTTAATGGCTGTGAATAATCTTTACAAACATGTAAACATGTACAAAAACTATATAAATCACAGAGAACGGTAGGTTGGATCCTGGGAAAACTGCTGCTATTAAAGGCATTGAAACCAGCATATAGGCACCAAACAACACCATTATTTTGTGTGCTACAATAATATTTGCATATTTTGGGTATCTGAGCACCGGGGCATTAGTGGATGCTGATGGGCCATCGATATGGAGAGCTTTGGTGGGAACAGCGACAGAGGCATATTCGCAGATTCTGTGCTGGGACCGGCTCTCCATCATGGCACCCTGAATGTTCCACCCCCATTAGAGCTCCCATCTGCAACTGAATTGAGAAAGGTCAACCACGTTATCATGGAAGATGCATATCTGCTATGGCCCTACGGTAGAAGCGCATTAAAGAAGACAAGCGCATCTCAAACCTCCAACTGTCAAGAGCACGACGGATCTCAGAAAATGCGTTTGGCATTCAGATTCAGGGTTTACAAATGGCCAATGGAGGTTAACCCTGACCTGACCGACAGCATCATTAAAGGGACATGCATCTTATGCAACTGCCTGCGCCATGAAGTAATGGGACAAGCATAATAATTTTATAATAATTTAATATATAATAATAAAAAATAATGTATAATATTTATTTAAAATTTCAACTATTGGTAAATACAAATACAAAATGAATATGCACAGTACACAGACATAAGGCCAGACTTTCTCATTTCTGTTTGCTTTCTGGACTTTGGGGCTGCGTGCTTAAAAACGAGACCTTAGAAGGTCACAGCCTTCAAATTGGGACACAGCTGAAGTATATGTAGTTCAGGTAATGAGTGAATGAGGAACAGGTGCGTGGGATCAATAGTGTGGCCAACTGAGGTCTGGTGCTGGGGGCGGGGCTAACAGAGCATCTGAGTCTGTGACAGAGATGAATATCAGACTTTTTATTCAGCAATTATGCAAAATCACAACAAGTTTGAGCTTGAATTAACAGACATAAGTCAACACGCAATTCAACTACGTTACACAAATACAATAACACAGACACAGTTACACAAACTGTCTGTTACCATATTTAAAGTAATAGTTCACGAAAAAATAATTTATTCACCCTCAAGATGTTTTAAACCTGTGTAAAATACTTTTGTTCTGCTGAACAAAAAAAAGAATTTGAAAGAATGTGTGTAACCAAACAAAAGATTACTATAGTCAATGGTGACCAGTAAAAGTAAAAGATGTCTACTTTTTTCCACATTCTTCAAAATATCTTCTTTTGTGTTCAACAGGAAAAAGGAAATGATGACAGATGTTTCATTTTGGTGTGAACTATCAGTTTAATACAGGAGTGACAATACGTATTGTTTAAAAGCATTACACACATATGTATAAAATCTGATCAAATGAATCTCGCTGTAATTTAGTCATAAAGAGGATTTTATTCCTAAACTGCTGACATCACTGTGTCTTCAGGATGAGCGTTCTGAGTCCTTCTTCTGTTTTCTGAGAAGATAAAAGTAAATAAAAGTGATGAAGTTCTGCTGTTTGTTTTCTGGATTGTTTCAGTTGAATGTGAATGATGATGATGATGATGAAAACTCACGTGCTCTTCCTGCACAGATGATCTGAAGAAGAATGACAGTAGGAGCAGCATACACTGACACCTCAACAATCACTAGAATCACTAGAAGACACAAGAACACCATTAAATCATCAAACTCTCAAACACTACACATGAGAAACAAACACAAGATGAGTTCAGTGAGAGTTTCACTCATGTACTTATGTAACAGGACACATGGATCACAATCAACACTTCATACCTCTTATTATTATTGATGTTGTAGTTGATGCTGTAAAAAACAAAGTTTAGTTAAGATGAGTCATAATGTGGAAACACACACAAACACACACACACACGTACACATGCACACACACACACACACACTGACGGTGATGATGTACATTGTTGTTGTGTAGTTTCTGATGTGTTAAGAGTTGAGAATCTCTCAGGGTTTGTGGTGGTCACTAGAATCTTGTTTGAATCTGTAGAAGATGATGAATGTTCAGAGACATCATACTGTTGAACATCACAATCATATTTCATGTTTATGTCATTTCTTCATCATCAGTACAGAGTTTAATGACTGAAGTCACTTTGAGTTCAGGACACTCCTGTCAGAGTGATGTCTTACCTGTAAATCTGACAGTATATGTGACTGAGGTCTTGATGTCATTCTTGTGTCTGAGCACACAACTCAACTCTGTGTTGTCGTCTTCATTCACGAGTGTTGTAGTCAGAGAGATGAGACAGAGTTTATCTGATCTAATCTGATATCTGGAGTCTGTCTGTAGATCAACATCAGTCTGATTCATCCACACCAGCTGAAATCCATCATAACTGAGCAAATCATCACATGAGTCATATGAAAACAGCTGACAGGAGAGAGTGATAGATGTGTTTGCTCTTATCTCAGTCTGTGATGATGATGATGGTGATGATGATGATGATGAAGACACTGAAACACAAATCACACAACACACTCTCAGTACTCATGAGTTTCAGTTAAAACACAAGAGATAAAGAGAACTGTGATCTGAAGTTAAACATGTGTTCATATAAATGAAGAGAAACACTGACCATGAAGAACATGTAGATAAACACTTGAATCATTGCCATGATGACGTCCATTCACAAATTGTCTGCAGATGTAAACTCCACCATCATGTTGTGTTGTGTTATAGATGTTGAGAGAGCAGTCAGATGTCAGACTCAGTCTCTCAGATCTCTTTGTGTTATTCTGATTTATTCCTCCAGCAAACACTTCTACTGTAGATGATGTTGTATAATTACTGTAGATCCATGTAGTTGAGGAGCATCGATGAAGAGAATCATTACAGGACAGAGACACACTTTCACCAGAACTGATGATCACATCAGTCACTTCTGCTCCACTCACACCTGAAACAGCAGATGACATCATTCATATTAATACATCACAATATATTCAAACAGTTCAATATTTATCTCTTAATAACAGATAGATTTGTATTATTTTAACATAATATAATTCAGAAGATTTGAGAGTAAATCATGTGATCTAGTTCCTCTTTCCCTTTTCACACAGAAATGATGGTAAAGTCATTCAGGTGATGTCATGTTCACACAAACAATGGCATGCTGATAATTTAACGGTAAGACAGCGTTCACACAATATCTTCGCATCACAACCACTTAGAGACAAGGGGGTGGGCCTCATTTGACTAAGGCAACCAATCAGTATCCCTGAAACTTCATTAAGCTACGAAGCCACGCCCATAGCAACAAAACATGTTAACTTAGCAACCATTTACCAAGACCTATAACTCTACATCAGAACTTCGTAGAGACACAGGGGTTGGTTCGTTTCATTGAGGGCTTGACGCATCATCATTTGGCTCCTGCTAAGCCACGCCCATAGCAACCAAACAGTTTAGCCTAGCAACCGTTTTGCAATACATATATCTCTTCATCGGAACATCATAGAGACACAGGGGTTGGTCCGTTTCACTCATAGCTTAGAGTATCATCAAATGAAAGATGCTAAGCCACGCCCATAGCAACCAAACAGGTTAGCCTAGCAACCATTTTGCATTACCTTTATCTCTGTATCAAAACATCATAGAGACATGGGGGTTGGTTCGTTTCACTCATAGCTTAGAGTATAACCAAATGATAGATGCCAAGCCACGCCCATAGCAACCAAATAGGTTACCCGAGCAACCGTTTTGCAATACCTATATCTCTTCATCGGAACTTCGTAGAGACTCAGGGGTTGGTTTGTTTCACTCATGGATTAGAGTATAACCAAATGACAGATGCTAAGCCACGCCCATAGCAACCAAATAGGTTAGCCTAACAACCGTTTTCCAATACCTATATCTCTGCATCAAAACTTCGTAGAGACACAGGGGTTGGTTCGTTTCATTCCTAGTTTAGAGTATATTCAAATGACAGATGCTAAGCCACGCCCATAGCAACCAAATAGGTTAGCCTAACAACCGTTTTCCAATACCTATATCTCTACATCAAAACTTCGTAGAGACACAGGGGTTGGTTCGTTTCATTCATAGCTTAGAGTATAACCAAATGACAGATGCTACGCCACGCCCATAGCAACCAAACAGGTTAGCATAGCAACCATTTTGCAATACCTATATCTCTGCTTCAAAACATAGTAGAGACACAGGGGTTGGTTCGTTTCATTCATAGCTTAGAATATCATCATCTGTAAAATGCTAAGCCACGCCCATAGCAACCAAACAGGTTAGCCTAGCAACCGTTTAGCAATACCTATATCTCTGCATCTGAACATCATAGAGACACAGGGGTTGGCTCGTTTCACTCATGGCTTGGAGTATCATCCTAGCAACATGCTAATTATGCTAGTGAACATGCTAATCATGCTAACAACATACTAAGCCAGGTTTTTACACACTGGGGTCACACAATCTTTTCCATCATGTTAGAAAAAGTTTACCAATAAAAACTTTCAAAGTATTTTAAACTCTTCAGGACAGGCTTTGTCAAGGCAACATAAAGTTTGTACTCGAACTTTACAATCTAGTTTTACTTCTTTCTCTACACATCCCAACCTTGCGGTACAACAGGGAGATGGAAAACTTTAAAACTGACCTGAGCTATATGAGGACAAATGCAGAGACGCAAGAAACTTCAAGCAGAAATAGAAATGTTCAAACATACAGATACACCGAAAGTGCACGAGTTACGTGAGCAGTTTGGCAAATACATGAGAAAGTGTTTGGCACTGTTTTGAACAACTTCAGTGAAGAAATTGTTAGAGTTTTAAGACTGGGCCAAAGCAGTAGAAGCTGTTTGTATGTCCTCTTAACGGTAATCTTCATTCTTCGTTCACACATTAGATTAGATTAGAATAGATTAGATTCAACTTTATTGTCATTACACATACACAAGTACAGTGTAACGAAATGTAGTTTAGGTCTAACCAGAAGTGCAATTAGCAAGTGCAGATATACAGTGTGAATAAATACAGAATACAATATTAGGAAAATACTTTACAATGGGCATGTACTATGAAAATATGACAGTCTACTATTAAAATATGACAGTCAACCACTTACATCACCACTTACTGGAATTTGACCGTAATGTTACCGTAAAGTACCAATTTACCGTACAGGTTCCGTTCACACATGATCTGTTGACTGAAGTTTCCTTGCAATTACCAGTAAAGGCTGTATGTGTGAAAGGGACTATTGACTTTGAATGCTGAATGTGAGAATAAGACACATGAACTCTATGATAAATGTGACATGAGATGAAACTGAACATGTTTGTCAGAATGTCAGTGAGAGTAATGAAATGAAATATGATGAAATAAATGTGTTGTATAGTTTACCTGTGAATAGTGAAGAGAGAAGGATCAGTCCCAGCAGACATATATCACTCTTCTCAGTCATGTTGTGTTTCTCTTACTGAGTCTCTTCTCCTCATCTACTTATAGTTCTTCATGAGAACATTTGTAGCTCTTCCTCTAATTTCTCATTTCCTCTTTTCACATTGACTGAGTCATGACACTATTATAGACTAGAACACATTCTGTAGTTTAATGGTGATATTTATAAAATACTTCTGTTGTCTTAAAATAATTGGACACAGTGCTCAGTTATGACTTTTGTTGTCAGAGACTTTAACAGGACTAACATGATGAAGATTTTCTCCAAATTCATTCAACACATGACTTTCCTGCCCGAGCAGAGCAGACGCCCAGCCTTCATTAAAGCTGATCACACCTCCGTTCTTCTTCTGTCTCAACACACACACAAAAGCAGGACATGAGTGAGATCATCTTCACACTTCTTACAAACCACAGATCGACAGATTACCAATGATGCAGCAGACACAGATATTTATAAACACATTAACTCTGTCACGGATTATATCAATATGTGCACTGTAGTGGTGTAGTCCTACCTAAAAAGGTGGACTACTACACTATACCTTATGCTATGCCATGGCTCCGCCCCAACACCAAGAATAGACAAGATGGCTGAACCATGACACATAAACCTGCATGCTCCAGGCCTGCAGCCTCCTCATATTGCTAATACGTGGCTACTGGTTATTTTGGGGGGAAGTACGGCTGATTTTCACCCCAAGGGGGCGTTTCCCGCTCTTCCATATTTGAAGTTATCTTGGAAGAAGATCAGCGGCACCACTCGCTTAACCTGTTGTACGAGAAAATGCATGTCAGATCAGAGGGACAGATCCCATCTTATAAGTTTATGATCACAGATGAATGCTAACTTCCATAGGTTGATAGGACAAGCAAATCTGGCAAATCAAGACCAAGAAGGTAGTCTGATCAAACGGTTCTTTGCCGTTAATGTGTAATTATAAGGATACTTGAGGAAAACAGATGCCTTATTAATAATGACCAGGTCATTAAAAATAATGTCAATTAAGATTGAACGTAAACATGCTGCGCGAGCTCCCACGGATAACAATCTTAACTACAATCGTACTTATTGCAGAGATATTTACAAACGTAATAAGCGTAAAATATTTTTTTTATCCGCGAGCCAGAACTTTAAACGCATTTTAAATTATATTGCACAACGTGTTTTTCCACGTTCTGCGTTTTTTCTTTCCAAATGTTGCAGTTTGAGTTTCATGGTAAGTAGGGCGGGCTTTTGCATCACCATTGGTCCACTAGTTCTAGATTGACAGCTCCTCCTTTAGCCAATCAGTTGAAGAGGGTGTTGACGTCCCTTAAAACGCAACTCGCGGCATACCCTTGAAGGTGGATTATAACCGTATGGTTGTCGAATGGGTGAGTAATTCATGACAGAATGTTCATTAATTGGTGGAATGTCCAGTTAATCTTTTTTTTGTTTTCCACTGTTTGTTTTCCAATATGTAATGCTGCTGTATGCTAAAATTGAGTGTTGTTGTTGTGTATCGACCCAGTTCCATAGATTATGTGTGTGCACTTTCATAGATAAACATCACTATACTCTTTGAGGCCATTTGCAACAATAGTCAGCGCCACTTTATCTTCTGCTTGATCTTAATTGTTGCAGGTATCTGGGAATATTTGTCTCTTTGCGAGCTCTTTCAATTTATTTTATTTTCTTAATGTGTGTTTGTCATGATTAAAATGTTGTTTCTTTGTTTCAGATTTGGTTTAGTAACTCCATCACCAATGGAGAGGTTCAACCTCCAGAGTTTACAGCTAGAATGATATTTATTCATGCCCAATCCTTTCCAACATACCTGAAACACTTGTAAATAAGTGGACACAGTAGCACTGCAAGACCGCTCTCTGAAGCAGCCTCCTGAGCATAAACAACAACAACACAAAAAACATCAGCGGAAGTTTTGTTCAAATTGAAATACAAAAAGAGTCTTGGACAAAGACTAATATAAAGTATAAAGTATGGTTACTCTGGAACTCAGAAAGTCAAAAGTGCCCCAGAACTGTTTGCTTTTTTACATTCTTCAAAATATCTCTTTTTGTGTTCGTTCCAAATAAACAGATTATTGGATTAGTGCGTGTCCGTGATTTTTGTGACATGTACAATATTCAGATGATAAACTTTGTGAGCTCATTGGAATAAAGGGTTTTGACATTGAACGATTTCTGAACACTCAGCACGTTCCTCTCAACAGGACTTTGTCTGCTCACTCAAGCAATATCACGTCAGTATGTTCTGATCCAGGAGAAGAAGACCTGGCATGAAGCACAAGCTTACTGCAGACAGAATCACATTGACCTGGCCACTATTCAGAGCACTGAAGACTGGACAAATGTATAAAAAAATATTGAGTCTTCATTAACATAAAATACCTGGATTGGATTATACAATGACATCAATAGCTGGAGATGGATTTACAAAAATGAGAATATTACATTCTAGATTTGGTCAACTGGAGAGCCAACCAACGGAAATGAGGAATGTGCTTTAAAGTGGAGTGGCTCATGGGAGGATTATCTGTGTGATTATAAACCCGCTTTGTTTGTTACAACGGTAAGAAATAATACCCATCGCTTGTCATTGTTGGTTGTTCCCTTTCGAGAGCGGTCACTTCGACATTGCGGAGAACCGCATATGAAACTCCTCCCCTTTTTCACTTTTCCTGAAGTCTTATAGGATAACGCCAGTAAAAAAACTGGCCAATTGTCGCAAGAATGCAACAGTATGCAAATGCTGACGAATCCAGACAGTATAAATACAGTGCATGTGACGACAATCCTCAGAATCTTCTTTTTCACGCTGCCATCGTTGAAGACGCAACCGAATACTTCTTTCACCGCATCCGATGGCTTCGTACTGTTGTCTTTGCGCGGGTCCCATTGACCCGCAGGATACGCACGAGCACTGCATTTCCTGCCTGGGCCTGGCCCATGCAGAGGCTGCATTCTGCGAGTCCGTTTGCGCGCACTGTGCGGACCTGCCGGCGCGTGTCTTGAGAACTCGCAGGAACATCGCTCGTGGAACAATAGGGTCGAGGCTCACTGCCACCAACGAGTCGCTGGTGAGTCTACCCATTCCAAGGGGAAGCGGCGATGACACGGCTCCGGGCCGCCGTCCTCTGCCGTCACCCCATTCCCCAGTCCTCTTCCTCGACGAGAGTCTTCGTCCCCCGCCTTCCGTCGCGGGCGCCGTTTCCTTCGGCGCTGAGGAGGACGTTGACTCCATGTCCATCTCAGCTTCGGACAAGGACTGGGCAGGATCGGAGCGGGATCGCCCCGACCAAGAGAGCACCCCGGACCTCCACGAGGAGTTCATAAGGGTACTCGAGAAGGCCGTCAGCGAGCTCGACATCACCTGGAGTTCACCTGAGGAGCCGGCGAAAAGTAAGCTCGACTCGTGGTACCTTAAGGCGGGCCGCCGTCAGGCCACATCAAAGAGGAGTGCGCCATTATTCCCATATGTCCACGAGCACGTGGTGAAATCGTGGTCTGCTCCTCAGTCGGCGCGCGTTCTCGCTGCTACGCAGTCCATGTTCGCCCACGTGGTCGGAGCGGAGGCCCACGGTTACGTGCGCATGCCACCCGTCGAGGAGACCCTCGCCGCTCATTGGTGCCCTTCCACCACCTCGCTGGGCTCGGAACCAGGCCTGCCATCGAAGCCGTGCAGGTTTACCGCCCATCTCGCTGGTAAGGCTTACGCATCCGCCGGGGAAGCCGCTTCCCCTTTGCACGCATTGGCGGTGCTGCAGGTGTTCCAGGCTAAGATCCTTCAGTCGCTGGATAGCGGCAGCCTGGAGGCGGACGCCTCGAGGGATCTGAGGGCAGCGACCGACTTCGCTCTGATGGCTACGAAGCGGACTGCACAAGCTATCGGCCGATCCATGGGATTTATGGTCGTCCTCCACCGTCATCTGTGGCTTACGTTGGCAGACCTAAAAGACGCTGATCGTAAGTCTCTTCTCAACGCACCGATCACTCCCTCCGGCCTCTTTGGTGACGTCGTGGAGTCGGTGGTAGAGCGCTTCAGGGAGGCGCAAAAGCGCGCCAAGGCCATGAGTCACGTGCTCCCGCGACGCTCTTATCAACCGTCGCCGAGAGCCCGTTCTTCTTCCGCGCCGCACTCCACGCAGAGACCGGCCAAACAGCACACTGTTTCCGCTCCGGCTTCTCGAGGTCGTGAGCCGGATGCCCGGCCTAAACAATGGTCAGGCCCACCTAAGAAGAGGTACGGGCCGAAGAGAGGACCGCCGCGCCACGGCGGCGGAGCGTCTTCGTCGGCCAAGCCGTCGTCCTGACCTATAAAGAGGAGTAGAGAGTTTGTGAGCGTTCCGGTGTCCCCCAAACGCCGCTGTTTGCATCAGTTTTCCCCCGCGATTGCGGGCGAGCATTGCAATGTAAATGTTTGTGTAAATGCAATAAAAACACATACCTGTTCACAAACCTGTTCTTTCCCCCTCACCCAGCCAATGCTGCGTTCCTTGCCCTGCCACGGTGCAGCGCGAAGCCGCAGTTAATCCCGGCTATAACCAGCCTTCCCTCATCCACGGTCTTTCCCGTGGGCGAGAGACGGCTGGAGTCTCGCGCACAAGCCATTTCCCAGCCAGTGCTATTAGCCTCGCTGCACCAGCGTGCTTCCCTAAACGGTCCGCTGACGGTAACGCCCGAAGAGATTCGGCCATCATGTCTGTTTCTGGTCCATTCCGGGCATTTCTCATTGGCTACTAAACGTGGTAGAACACGGGTACACCCTGCAGTTCAGACGCAGACCTCCCCGCTTCAGCGGTGTGGTTCCGTCGCTTACGTCAGCGCAAAATGCGCCTGTGTTGAGACAGGAAATTTGCAGCCTGCTCGCGAAAGGAGCGATCGAGCGCGTCCCTCCGAACGAGCGAGAAAGCGGGTTTTACAGCCGGTATTTTGTAGTGCCCAAGAGAGATGGTGGTCTGCGTCCGATTCTGGACTTGAGACCCGTCAACCGAGCCCTTCACAAACGAGCGTTCAGAATGACAACTCTAAAACAGATCCTGGCACAAGTGCGTCCCGGGGACTGGTTTGCATCCGTGGATCTGAAGGATGCGTACTTTCATGTTCAGATAGCCAAGCGCCACCGAAAGTTCCTGCGATTCGCTTTCGCGGGTTCAGCGTACCAATTTGCTGTACTCCCGTTCGGACTGGCATTAGCTCCGCGCACATTCTCGAAGTGCGTGGACGCGGCGCTTTCCCCTCTCAGAGCGAGCGGTATGCGCATTCTGCATTATCTGGACGATTGGTTGATTTTAGCCCATTCACAGGAGGCGCTATCCGGTCATACGCAGATGCTGCTTCGTCACTTGACGTCCCTGGGGCTGCGCGTTAACATGCAGAAGAGCAAGCTCACTCCGAGTCAGTCTATAACGTATCTGGGGGTATGTTTCGACTCAGTGGAGATGCGCGCTCGCCTCTCTCTAGAGCGGACGGAGTCCATCTCTTCAGCTCTACATTTGCTCAGGCCGGGTCGGTCTGTTCCCCTGAAGGAAGTTTCAGCGGCTTTTGGGTCTCATGGCGTCAGCCTCGGCGGTCTGCCACCTGGGTCTTCTGCACATGCGACCGCTACAGTTTTGGCTGAAGGCTCGGGTTCCATGGAGAGCATGGTCCTCGGATCGAGTGCGAGTCCCGGTTACACTCAGTTGCCTCAGTGCCCTGAGCCCGTGGCGCGACCCGAGCATGTTCAGTCGGGGAGTTCCCCTGGGGCTGGTAACCAGACGCATAGTCGTTACGACGGATGCGTCGTCCTCCGGATGGGGCGCGGTGTGCGAGGGCATGCCGGCATCCGGCCTTTGGACACAGTCACTGAGAAAATGGCATATAAATTGCTTGGAGCTGAAGGCGGTGTCTCTAGCTCTCCATACTTTCCAGTCGAGGCTGGAGAAGAAACATGTCCTGATTCGCACCGACAACATGTCCGTGGTTTCGTACATAAATCGCCAGGGAGGGGTACACTCCAGAACTCTTTTCAAAGAGGCTGCGAGTCTCCTACTGTGGGCAGATCGGCATCTGCTCTCTGTCAGGGCAGCGCATATCCCCGGTCGTCTGAACTGCGGAGCGGACATGCTTTCGAGGGAGGGTCTTCCGCACGGGGAATGGAGGCATCATCCCGACTCAGTGCGGTCAATTTGGGAGCGCTTTAGGAAGGCGGAAGTGGATCTATTCGCGACGAGCGAGAACGCGCACTGCCCGCTGTATTTCTCGCTGACCCACTCCCCCATGGGGAGCGACGCTCTGACGGTGCGTACGTTCGGCTTTACGCGTTTCCTCCGGTGAAGATTTTGCCCCTGGTGCTGTGCAAAATCAGAGAGGAGACGGCGACGGTGATCCTCGTCGCTCCGTTTTGGCCGAATCAACCGTGGTTTCCGGACCTGAGCGAATTGTTAACGGCACCGCCGTGGCGGATTCCCCTCAGGAGAGACCTGCTGTCCCAAGCGAACGGCACGATATTTCACCCCAGCCCGCAGCTGTGGAGCCTTCATGCCTGGCCTCTTCGGGGGTTTTAAATGCACTTCCTCAGCGTGTACTTGACACTATTTCGGAGTGTCGTGCGCCTTCCACCAGGCGTTTATACGCTCTCAAATGGGGGCTGTTTGTTAAATGGTGCAGTAGTAACAATATCGACCCGATGTCTTGCCCCGTGTCTGATATTTTATGCTTCCTGCAGCACAGGCTGGACAACGGCGGACTCCCGTCAACACTGAAGGTTTATGTGGCTGCTATCGCCTCGTTTCATTCCCCGGTTGATGTACAATCGATTGGTAGGCACATGCTGGTGCTCAGATTCCTCAGAGGAGCGAGGAGACTTTTTCCCCCGCGATCCCCTTCAGTACTGCCTTGGGACTTAGCACTGGTGCTAAAGGCTCTTTCTTCTCCCCCATTCGAGCCTTTGGAAGCGGCTTCCATAAGAGAGCTCTCTCTAAAAACTGTTCTCCTTCTTGCCCTTGCTTCGGCTAAGTGCATAGGGGATTTACAAGCGCTCTCAGTTGGTGCTGATTTCATTCGTTTTGGAACCGGCGACTGCAACGTCACTCTCCGGCCGAAATCGGGTTATGTGCCAAAGTCTATGTCTACCCCATTTAGAGCACAGGTCATTTCTTTGCCCGCTTTGTTTTCCGAGTCGTCAGACTCGCAGAATGCTAACGCTCAGAGAGCGGTCTGCCCGGTAAGGGTTTTATGGGCTTACATTGATCGCACGGCCGGCTTTCGGCAGTCTGAACAGCTCTTCGTCTGTTTTGGTGGGGGAACTAAAGGTCGGGCTGTATCAAAGCAGAGACTCTCTCACTGGGTGGTGGACGCTATTACCTTAGCGTATGAGAGTCAGGGACAGAACTGCCCCTTCGGTATCAGAGCTCATTCGACTAGGGCTATCGCCTCTTCGTGGGCCTGGTCTAGGGGCACATCTATTCAGGACATATGCTGTGCGGCTGGCTGGTCTTCGCAGAACACTTTCGCCAGGTTCTACAGATTGGACGTGTCCTCTTTGTCGTCTCAGGTCCTCTCGGTGAGTGCTGATCACTCTTTATCTTCTACTTTATAACCGCTTATGTTACACAGTTGTTGCCGCGTTGTTGTTTACGCTGTCCTTGGTGTACTTTTAATATCTTTGTTATATCCGCCCGGGAATCCGTGCTGGCTCTTACTGTTGTGGTGTCTACCCTGTTTCAGCGCAGCCCGCTGTATTTGTTGGGTTTGGATATGCAAATTTGGCAGGAGCCCGATCTAACAGTTCATTGGCCTGTTCAGTGATTTAGCAGTTCATTGGCCGATTTAAGCCAATCAGCTGTTGACGCTTAGGGCTACCTCGCGAATGGTTAAAATTGTATGCTTGCCATGCTTGTGTGTTTTAACCCAGTTTTTCTGGCTGATTTTGCAAGCTCTCACGGCGGGATTGTACTACCGTTCCATATGCGGTTCTCCGCAATGTCGAAGTGACCGCTCTCGAAAGGGAACGTCTCCGGTTACTTTCGTAACCTCGGTTCCCTGAAAAGCGGGAACGAGACATTGCGTAGATCGCCGTGTTCGCCGCTCATCACCGTGCAGGCGTTATTTCGTAGATTCTGAGGATTGTCGTCACATGCACTGTATTTATACTGTCTGGATTCATCAGCATTTGCATACTGTTGCATTCTTGCGACAATTGGCCAGTTTTTTTACTGGCGTTATCCTATAAGACTTCAGGAAAAGTGAAAAAGGGGAGGAGTTTCATATGCGGTTCTCCGCAATGTCTCGTTCCCGCTTCTCAGGGAACCGAGGTTACGAAAGTAACCAGAGACGTTTTCTCTAGCTGTTATAAACACAGTAACTCAGTTAGTATAATGTTGCTTTATCTGATCATCCCAACCAGGTGTGTGTTTCCATCATCACTGCTTAACCACCATGAATCAATATCATTGGTGAAGATAGCTAGTCCAGATTGAGTCACTTATGAGAGAACTGCCATTGTTTTCTTTTTAAACATGTAATACCCTTTCTGAAAACTGATCTATAAACACAAAAAACTGTTTGTTATTAGAGTTTAAAAGGAGAAGACAAGAAATATTCGATAAAAATATTAAAATATAGAAAATGTGCATATCTCTGAATAAGTTCATTTGTGGAGTTTGACATCAGGTGGAACAACCAATTGCAATGTTTTCAGCCAATATAACTGATCATTCAATATTTGTACCAAATCATTCAGACTTGATAAATACAGTGTCAATCTAACCGTGTTCAATACTACAATAATCATTTATCTTTCTCCTATTATTACAGAAAATGGAATACGTTTATTTTTATCTCTCATTTCTTGACGACGTGGCGTGAGGCTCGGAGCTACTGCAGACAGTATTACACAGATCTGGCCATCATTCAGAGTCCATCTGAGAAAGACCAGTTGGCATCTATGACACAAGGTTATAGAGTATGGATCGGTCTGTACAGGGACTCGTGGATGTGGTCAGATGGGTCAAAGGTCAACACTTCCTCCATTAACTGGTTGACTGAACAACCTGATGTTACTGGGCTGAACCAACCTTGCGGCGCTATACGAGCTGATGGTCTGATAGAGGATGGGCTTTGCTCACATGTGCTTCCTTTCATCTGTTTGACTTGTAAGTTTGATGTTTAATGCTTTGCTATTCATCTTAGGTAACGACCATCAGAAACACACTTTATTGTGAGTCAGTAAAGTGAGAAAGTGTCTTTATAAAGGTACGCTGTGAACGATTCAGCTTGACACAGTTGATTCATCAGTCAAATTATTACACTATTCAGTGTTTGTGTCCATTAGAGACACTGATTCAGTGTTGAAGTGAATAAGACAAGATTTTAAATGAACAAAAAATATATTACATTTACATTTATGCATTTGGCAAATGCAAAGGGGATTGCAAATGCCTATGTAAAATGTATAGGATAAAATAATGTATGTTGCTTTGGATAAAAGCGTCTGCCAAATGCCTAAATGTAAATGTAAATGTAAATACAAGGTCTGTAGTACCATTAACAGCCACAGGAGGGAGGCCTTCAAACACCAATGAATACTACTAAATGCTTCATTTTATGAAATTGACACAAATAGTTAAATTAAATGTTATTTTAAACCCTGTTATAAAAGCAAAAGAGCCTCTGGAACCCCTGGAGAGATGATGGTCATAAAACTTTGGAGAAGCAGCAGGTATCAGGTTATTTGGAGCCGTCTCTCAGGGATCTAGGTGACCTTCAAAAGAGATCTGCAAAACTCTGAGGGGGAAGTTTTATTACATGACATGATCCAATACTTGACAAGTCAGGCACTACACATATAACATGATGTACTTTTATCTGTGTCTCTGCGGGCTATGTTAAGAGAATGACTGACAACATGACACAACAACAATTTGGTTTCCTGAATTGTTGTTGTGTTTTATGTTTCGCCATTTTGTTTTTAGATGTGATTTCAGATTTTTTATTGCGATTTTGTTTTTTTTATTTTGTTTTTTTAGATTTGTTGTTAGTTTTGTTTTGTTTTGCACTACGGCCACGGTATACAGTTTATATTGATTCAGTGAAATTAACATTGACAAATCACCATTTTTTGACATTGATTCCATGGTTTTCATCTGCTCTCTTGATATCAAGTGTCTGTTAATAACTCCTGTATATTACAAATATTACAGTATTTATCACATTACTTCAATTTGTTTCACTTGTAATTATATTGCATTATATCTTGTTTTATCTATTGATTCTTTGAATAAATTGTTCTTTTATGTCCATACTTTCTTTCGCTCTGTCTGCATATATTTGAAAACTCCCACCTGCAAAACACATTCTGTGCGTGTCAACTTGACATTTAAGCTGTTTCTGATTCTGAGAAAATGTTTTTGTTAGCCGGGCAGGATCTGAACCCTGTGCTGAACTGTCACGATCTTGTTCCAATGAACTCTTAGAATATAGACAGATTGTTCCACCATGTATTGTCTAAGATCCACCATATTACAAAGGGTTCAGTCATCATTGCTTCCAGATATGGATGTGATTATATCTGCTCTTCATCACATCAACAAATTTGAATGTTTTTTTTTCATATTTAATTTCCTCATTTGTGCAAGTCTATCTATGTATACCAATGATAAGAGATATACTGAAGAGGAGATATTATGAGATTATATCTACTCTGCAGCACCTTCTGTGTTTTTTTAGCAAGTGAAATTTACATATTTTCTTGTTTTATTTGAGTAAGACTTTAGGTGAGATAGAGAAGAGGTGATATAGAGTAGATGTGGTTTAATCGTATGTTTTTTTCAACAACTCACTTAATTTTGTTCTTTCTCAGAATGTGTGAATAATAGGACAACATATTGAGAGTAAATACAGAAATAGGATAATATAATGTGCTTTAGTCAAGATGGGGAAGAGACGTATTAATGTTTAGTGTTCTGCTCTGTTGATATTTTAAAGAATTTCTGTTGTTTGGTTTTAATTAACTGCTTTAAACACTTCATGAGTTCTATGCGAGGTACCGGCTTGCTAAAATACCCTCATAGAGCCTTGTTTTGGATGTCTGGTAAGTCCGGTTTTAAAATATGAATCATAAACGCTGTCCAATAACGTGACTTTACTCGTAAGCTGTTAGGTTAGATATCTTTAGGTTAGCTGTTAAAATGCCAGTGTGAACGATAAGCGAAACAGGACCACTTTTTTTTGTAGTACCAAAATAACTTTGAGAAAAGACTCGTTGGACAACATCAGTTAGTTTGATATTGATTTTTTAGGTTTGTTTTATTTATTTAGGTGGAGTTCCACAGTATGGAAGCCTATTGGTAGCAGATTTCAATTATAAAAGCAATACGCAACATGGCAATGCAGTATGTAAAATGACAATGTGTTTATGTAATTAAATATACATTATGAGCAAAACGAAAATGGAAAATCAATAATATAATTAAACTTATCAGTTCCTACATAAATTTTAATGAGATATATCCAGTTGCAGGCCTACATGTTTCAGGTCACATGATCCAGATCACCAGTCTTAGGCTGGAAATGAAGGTGAACCACACAGATCGTGCTACCAGCAGTTTCTGTACATTATGTCCTTATTTTCACATAGATTTTGGTGACTTTTATGTACAATATCTGAGAACGCTAGGAAATGTGTGACCTATGTAGTTATCTACATGTAGTTATTTGCATAGTGCTTTCTATTTTACTAGATATAATATTTACTTAATGTTCATAATATTGACATAATTAATATCGGTTCATTTTGAAACAAACACTTGGGCACAAAGTACAGACTTTCAATGTCAAATATGCTTTATTTTTCATAATTCAAAATATGATTTACTTGATATTCAATTAATATCAATATAATATCAATGTCTGTTCAGTTTGTAACTTATTGACAAAGTGTAGACTTTTAAGGTCAATTGTTCATTTGTTTTTAGAATTCAAATAAATAGAAAATAAAGGCCCAATCCCATTTCTGCCCCTTAACCCTACACTATCCCCTCTCTGTTCTTCTAGTTCACATGAACGGGTAGGGGTGTCTCGATTCTCTTTTGGTTGGAGGGATAGGGGACAAGGGGACAGGCCATATAGCCCTTCAAATGAAGATGTTTCGTGACCTCACTTCAAAAAGGTGTATGAAGTTTTCCAAGATGGCTGCTCATACGAGTGTAATATAAGCCTTTATTTCTGGGTTTAGTAAGGATTTAAACAACAAATAATCATACTGTTTTTGTTCAATTTAATGTTGTTTCAGTGTCTTGTCTTGAATACTTGAAATTTTTTTTTTTAATTGCTGCATGATAGAACCGCAACATATACAACTTAAAAAAAGTAATTGTAACCAGGGCCGCACTGCGGAGACGGCGAACTGAGGAGTGTGTGGTGAGCTGCTTTTTGGTCACTTTTTAGGGTTAAGTACACAAAACTGATATGACTTCAGCTGACAGCAGCATCTTGGAAGTGTGTGATAAACATTACCACATCTCGGTAGGATCAGTATTACATAATATACAAACTCATCGTCTAAACTGACAAAGTAACTAACAGTTAAGTGCCTTAAAGTAACGTACCACGAACACACAAACCATAAATAAATGAGCTATACATTAAATAAATAAAAATAATTAAGAAATAATAACCAATGATAAAGAGAGACATAGCAGCTACTCCGCAAAGCCCCTTTAAAACACCCTTTCTAAAAAGAGTATTTCAATCAAAACTATTGAATACTACAACGATTTTACACTTAAGAAAGCTGAGTCAAAGTCAAAGTCTGCTTTATTGTCAATTCTGCCACATGTACAGTACAGACATATGGAGGATTGAAGTTATAAAAATATAGATAAAAAACAGATTATTATACATGTGGAAAATACAACTTTTATAAACAAGGCTAGTTAAAAAGAGCAAAATAAGGTAGGTAATGGCAGATAGAGTGGAAGGACCTGTGGATGAGGTCAGAGTTCAGTGATGTCTGGGGCAAGAAAGGGGGGGAGTGGCAGGCTCGGGAGGGAGTTTAGTGTCCTGTCTGCCTGATGGATGAAGCTCTCCTTTAGTCTGCTGGTCCTGGCCTGGAGACTCCTCAGTATCCTCCCTGATGGCAGCAGTCTGAAGAAGATGTGTGTCGGCGGGTGGGATCACCTGCAATGCAGAGGGCTTTGCGGGTGAGACGGGTTCCATAAATGTCCTGGAGGGAGGGCAGACAGACACATGATCTTCTCAATTGCTCTCACTTTACGTTGGAGGGTCTTTGTGTTTGTGGAAGATTTATAAGATGTGAAAGATTTGCACATAATAGTTGCGATTAACACCTAACTTAATACATACACTGATTTATAGAGAAGGTACGTGAGAGAGATTTTTTACCATTTTTGGGATGGCACCACAAGGCATTGTACGATTGCAGAGCATAAGGATCTGACGGGTACATAAGTGTGTATTATTGAGTGAAGATATGGAGCTGCAGAACCAGTGGTGGTCTTGTAGGCCAGGAGCAGAGTCTTGATTTTGATGCGAGCGACTACAGGAGCCAATGTAACTGAATGAATAGAGGAGTGACGTGTGCTCTCTTCAGTTCATTGAAGAACACTCTTCTGTAGAGGTTTGGTTGTGTAATCTGGAAGTCCAGAAACAAAACTGGACAGAACTCACCCTCCTGCCACCATGCTGTTAATACATGTGTCCATAAACGCACGGTGCTGCTGGTCCGCCCTTTCCGGCCTGAGACTGGTGGTCTGGATCATGTGTCCTAAAATGAGTTCCTGCAGGCCTTCAGCTGGATACTCTTGGTTTTAATATAAAATTTAAATAGATATTTTTACGATCTTTAAGTTACTAAATTCAAATGAAGTTCCCCAGATTGATTGAAGAAGTTTAAGATTGTCAAGCAAAACTGGAGCAAATTCATCATTCAAATGTTATTTTCCAATTCAAATGAGGGGAGTCTCTCCTCAACCACCACCAGTGTGCAGCAACCTGGACTACATAGAAACCTGAAAAAATCTGGTTGTTTTGTAAAATGAAGTTGAAATGTAAAAAATAATGCGTTTGTTCACAAACTAAGAGTGAACTCCTGTTGCAGTGCACCACAAAAACACAACATTGTGGAATATGTCATCTTTAAATCACACCAACCCAAATAGTCTTTTTTTGTGTTATTACAGTATGAGTGTTGTGTAAGTCTGTTGAGCACACACTGAGGGTGTTGTGAGCTTACACTTTTAGTTTGACATTGTGACATCACATCATGAGTATTCTGAGCGCTCATGGTGGGATCACTGTAGGATCAAATTGTAGAATGGGTAATAAATGTACACCTTGAATATTTTTCTGTGAAAATGTAGCTTCTAAGGTTAAGGAAAAATATATTATATATGTATTAAAGTTATATTTCAGGTGCTTTTACCTTTATTTGGACAGGAAAGTGGAGATCACACAGGAAAACGTTGGGCAGATGGGGGATGAAGGGTTTTAAAGTTATGTTTTGTATTACAATGTTCATTTAATTACAATCTACGTTTTTATTACATTTTATTTCTTTTTATGGCTTACATATAATCAATAGTAGAATGTGTGTTGGGGCTATGTCTTATGATATGTCTTATGATATGTCTTATGCTAGGTCTTATGCTATGTCTTATGATATGTCTTATGCTATGTCTTATGATATGTCTTATGCTATGTCTTATGATATGTCTTATGATATGGTGCAGAAAACGAGAAGAATAGAATGTGTGTTTTGCTGTATCATGTGATGTGTTGCAGACAAAGGAGAATGAAGCTGAATGGAGGAAAGACGAGGCGGAGCTCTGCAAGAAAAGAAGAAGACACACCTACACATAAAACATATAAAAATGTAACACACTGTTTAGGCGGGGCTGATCTCTGGTAGTACTCTGTGCGTAGAGTGAGTGTGTGAGACAGCCCAGCGCTGAGTTCAAATTAATAAACTTCAACTTTTGTTCATCCGAAGTCCAGTAAGTCCAATTTTTGAATACGCAGGACAGTTGATGTCCATCAGGGACCAGGACAGGCAAAGGGACGTCAAGACTGGAATCGAATTCATGCCATCGTGAGTGTAGTGACGCTATAGTTGCATCGACAAGGAATATAAATGAAGTGCCTACAATAGAGCATCAATTACTGGACAATGTTATACCTGTGTTTTAAAACAACACACCACAAAGACTTAGTATATAGACCAAATAAATATTAACATTATCATTTGATGTTTCCTCTTCTCCTTTGTGTACTTTATGTTTCTGGTTAAAACAGGATTTCACAGAAAACTTCTCTCCTGAAACTCTTAATCTCTATATTTAACTAATGGTGGATAAAAGTGATGACCTACTTTGGACGATTTAGTTATTCTTTACTACATATTCTATTACATATTTTGTATTTAAATATGTTATAAAAGGGACAGTTTACAAAAAGTAATTCATATCATTTAATTAAATAGTCATTTAAAAATTAAAATATTTAAGTGCTCTCATTTTAAGTGCTTAAAACAGTGTTTCAATAAGAACACTTGTGCATTTATAAAGGGAAAAAAAAGAGAATAGAACACAAAGCATTAATTATATTGTGACCACATCATGAGTATTCTGTGAGCTCAAATTGTTTATATTCATCACAGGTTACCCAACAAGAATATTCACATTATCTGACAGCTACATTCTCAACTATCAGAATGTGTTCCCACAGCTATGATTGATAAATTTAGCGATAACATACTGAAAAGCTTAGGACCTTCTTGTTGTAATGAACAAAAATTTGAGAAATTTCATAATACCAAATTATACCATATTACACATCATCACTTTTATTCAGCAAGCTTGCTATACAAACAGTTCAGTCAAACCATTTTCATCAGAGCTTGTGTTGTTTGGAATACAGTACAAACTAAACATTTACATTATGTAGTTAGGCCTATTTGCCTTTTATTATTTATTATTATGGATGAAAATCAATATGGAAATCGCTTTTAGAAACTTCCTGAGATCGTAGATATCTTTTCAGATTGTTGACAGATCGATGACAGCTAAACTGTGCACATAAGGTTTGGAGATCATCGCTCTTTTTCTCCGTAACACAACGACTAGTAATAGTAAAAGTTTCATTATCACACCTTTTCAATAAAGTTACACAGTATTTAAATCTTATTTACCCAATGAGCAAAGATATTTCCATATTTTTCATCTTTAGCCCTATTCAGACGGGACTAGTTTTCAAAACAACATCTGTTTTCACACAACTACTGTGATCTTCTATACCAATTTGGATGGGACTAGATCTAAAATGTGTTTGGCTTCAGACGATGCACTCTCAGCCGTGCAATGCGCACAAGGAAACATGCACTCTCAGACACATGCATATCAATCTCTGTCGCACATACTACACAAGTCATTCATGCACACACCACCAAAATATAAGGTTAAAAATGGCATGTTATCATGACAAACTGGGCAAATGGATGCTGTATTTTTTCCACGAACAGGAAGAGTCTTAAAGGCCATCTTATGTAGCCCTTTTATAACATGTAACATAAATCTTAGGAGTCCTCAGAATGTGTCTGTGAAGTTTCAGCTCAAAATACAGCACATATCTTGTATTATATTATGCCCTACAAGTATATTTGTGCCTGGAGGAAAACAGGCTGTTTGGTGTGTGTCTCTTTAAATGCAAATGAGCTACTGGTCTCCGCCCCCTTTCCAATTGAAAGCTCATGGCTGTGTGAGCCGGTGCTTCGACCAGCAAAACTGAAGAGAATGATCAGTAGGCGAATGAGAAACAATGTCTCATATTAAAAACAAAACACATTGTTTTGTATAAGTGAGAGTACATAAGACAAACGCATTATTTGTTTAAAAATGCTGTTTTCTGAGTGAATGCACAAACGCATTGTGTCCTCAAATCAGGAACATTGCTCTTATAAGTGACAGTTAACATGATAAACACATTATATCTAAGCGCACATGAAACTTTCGCTCGCTCACGAGTTTTCTCTTTTTCCATGGCTCCATACAATGTTTACAAGATCATCAAAATGTTAAGTATGTCATCAACTTATACTATGTGAGGTGGTTTATGTTACATGACAAACTATACAGAATTTAAACATTATTCAGAATTCTTCCTGACTGTAAAGTGAAGTCATTTCTCTCTCAGCAAACCGGCATATCCACACATGGTGTACTTGTTCGCAGTAATTGAAATTTGTTGAGGTAAATTTTGTTTAAACTTTGTTAGTGTCGAAAATTGTTGATGAAAAAAAGCATACAGTTTTATTTAGGCTAATGCATTAGATGGTGGACAAGCATATAGCATTAATATACTTGAATGTATCTTTAAACATACTGTATGGGCTACTTTAAAGCTCCTCTTCATTTTGCTAGAAAGTGTGACAGCTGATAGGAGATGACCCCTGAAAGAAAGTGGCCATTCCCAAATTTGTCCTTGAGGACCCCTAGAGCCCAGTGTGTCTCCCTCATCTGACAAACTGTCACATCATTAGTAGAGACTAAAAGATTGAAAGAGTTGCTAAGTGAGTCTGAAGATTGGCAACACTGACATGGATGCTAAAGACCACAGAGTCTACCGTCTGTTGCTAGAGGACCTCTCAAAGTCGAGGAGTGAGGTTTTCCTGCTCAGCTTTCTCTCTTGCTGGCCTCCGTTACACATATGTTTCAGTCATTATCAAGGACATCTTCTATCCCCACTGTGAGTTTGGATAGGAAAATATGCCACATATTTTATCCTTTACATCTACCGCAAATGCGAAACTGGATGTTCTTGATTATTACAGCCACTTCCAATAATGTTAATTGTTATTTTAAGTATGATAAGTATGACTAAAACATTGTGTTACTATGGGGTTTGAAATTAAACCATCTCATTGCCTATAGGGGGCAATTCTTGATATTTACTTAACTATGACTTTCCACCCAATACACTCTTAATTTGTTGTTTAGTAATATTTAAAAGGTAATTGTTAGGTTTAGCTATTGGGTAGGATTAGGGATATAGAATATGGTCATGTAGAATATGTGCTTTATAAGTAGTAATAAACAGCCAATATGCCAATCAGAGTAATGCTTATAGCAACTGGTTAATAGTGAGAATTTGCCCCTTTACAGAAGTGTTACCTAATATTCATATCCCAATTCCTAAAAACATTAATTTATTGCCGAAGTCTGGTTGTTAAAGGCAAGCAACTGAGAAATTGAGAATAAATAGAACGGAAATGTTATTATTCCACCAGAGGTACATTTATGCCAGTTCAACAGACTATACAACTTCCCTCTAATACACAACAAACTATTTAAAAGTATGTCTAGTCAGTATTATTGTGGGTTATCAGCAGAAGAACCTTTGCTTTGCTTAAACAGGACAAAGTTACACAATTCAACAAACTGTTTAGTTAATACAATTAATAAAAAATAAAACTCAACATATTGTTAATTTCTCACAATTAAAAATACCATAAAACCTTCTTTAATAAATGTATAACAAAATATATGAAATACAATATGAATTGTTATATTACTAACCATTGCCAGGCCGATCATGCACGAATGATGGGAGTCAAGAATGCGTTTTGTCACTATTGTTGAACTTCATACACTGATTCTTGGTTCTTTCAGCAGCATGTAATCTAGATGAGATCAGTGAATCGAACAGGATGTTGGAAATCTAAATGACCATCACCAGTCAATAAACTTCTCATTTGCCTTGCCATAACAACTATACTTTATAAACACACACATTTAAAGTAACAAATGTACTTTAAACACACAGTGACAAACAAATTCGTTCCGTAAATGAAAGTCCAGGGTCAAGGGCCCAACTCAAGGAAACATTGATCACCATGATGGTGACTTTTCTTAGCTACACTGTTAGCCTTTAACTGCTATTTCTACAGTTATTTATTGTCAACACTGTTGCCAGATAGTGACTGTAGGTGTTTTACAGTTAACTACTGTAATGACTGTTTGAAGATACATCATTAAAATTTTCTAAAAACTCACTGAAGTCACATATTCTTCGAGGAACAATAAGTGTAAATAACATTTGAACACATGAAGTCTGTCAAGATCTCACCAGAGGAGAATTAAACGAAAACATCATTCACATCTTCACTTATTACAGACACCACTTTCACTTTATTTCTGTCATCTGTGTAGATCTTATTGAAAATTAACAGAGATGTAAATCTAGTTGATTAAAGTGGTTTTATTAGGTATTAAGTCATGATGATGGTGATCAGTGTTTGCTTTAGTTGAACTCTTGACCTATCGCGTCTCATCATTTTTTCCCGGTATTTGCATTAGTGCCTTGTTATGAACACTTATGCAATAACCTGAAAGACATTTTTCTCCTAATGTAACCTTACACTGTGAAAAATGTTCCGTAAATTTTACGGAAAAATACCGGCAGCTGTGGTTACCAGGAAAATTCCGTAAAAAATACAGGAAAAGAACGTAAACAGCTTTGCAGTTTAAAACTCAGGGTACAAACTTCAAGCTGTGTATGAACTTAATACATTTGAGTCTTTTACATCAACAGAATTTCTTAATATAAAATTGAAACTTGGTCCAAATGCACAAAAGTGAAAACATTACATTTACTTAATTTTCTTCTTTGTAATTTGTTATTAAAACATCAAAGTCACTTTTAAACAAAGCAACATGCAGCATGACATCTGCATCTCATTGCCTGACCTTGACTTAAACACAGACTCCATTCTTCAGCATAGTGGTGACCCACAAAACATTAAATATCAGAAAAAAAGAGAGAAAATACAAATTCCGTAGTTTTTACGGAAAAATACCGGCAGCTGTGGTTGCCAGCAAGCTACCGTAAAATTACAGGAACATCCTGTTTTTATTCATCCAATCAATTCACAGTGCAAAACATGAGCCACACCCACTATTCATCTTGGAAATATGTCAGAATACTGAAGACGATCATCACTTCTGCTTCACAGGGACTGCAGCATAACATCCATGACTTGATGCTCTATTGTTGTTTAAAGTCACCGTTATTGTGATCACTGTTTGCTTTAGTTGGCGTCTTTCAGCCGTCATATATAAATTTACAGTTTTCTTTGGGCTGCTATGACAATGTTTTATATAAAACATAGTTTTGTAGCAAATGACATCAAGTGAAAATGTGATAAGATTTTTTCAAAAGCTAATTCTACGATGTTGTTTAATTACTTTTTTTTTTTAACAAACGTCTAAATTAATTTACATTTAAAATTCACATTTTCAGAAACAATCAATATAAAAGTTGATTTTTTGAACTACAAAAGATTTGCATTTGGTCTTTGACTCACACATCAAGAATCAGAGTATGAATCTCAACAGTGGTGACTAACAATTGAAAATCTAACAGCCGCAATGCATGCTGGGAGTCATTGATGAGTTTTGTCCTTTGATGATACCCACAATGCATTGCGTTTCTCTTTAGAGGTTTTTTCTGTTGTCACCATTGTTGAGACAAACTGTTATATTCTTGATGTCTGCTAGAACATTTATTATGTGTCACATGTGCTGTCAAAGACTTTCAGTATATTATTTAATTTTGATTTAATTTAACTATTGTTAGACAACAAATAACTTTATAGCAAAACCTAAACTCGCAACCATTTATTTACTCTCCAACCTAAAGAAGTTAATAGTTTGCTTTGTCTGAGCTTTTACCCACCTGTTTCGGTCTATGTTTCAACACATAGATATCAAAACTGGGGAAACACTTCTTCACATAAGAAGTAAAGGGTGAAGATCCCAACTAAAGCAAACACTCATCACCATAATGGTGACTCAACTAAACCATTAACATGTAAACTTGTGTTAATTCTTAATTAGAACTTTTGCAAGAGAAATAAAGTGACAGTGGTGTCTGTAAGTGAAGGTGATAATAGTGTTTGTGGAGTTAAAAACTCCAAAAGTTGTGAAAACTATGGAATTTCACTGTTCATTTCCCAGAGAATTTGACAGGGTTTTCCGTATTTTTACGGACGTTTTTTGACAACAGTTTTCTCTGTGAAAACTACAGAATTTCACTGTTAATTTCACAAGCACTTTAACAGGGTTTTTCCGTAAAAACAATGGATTTTTCGCTGTTAATTTTACAGACAATTTTACAGTGTTTTTCCATATTTTTTACGGACGCTTTCTGATAACAGGTTTTTTGTGTGAAATCAACAGAATTTTACCGTAAACTTCACGGGCATTTTTTACAGTGTAGGCAATCCAAAAATAAATACTAAAAATACTAAGATTAAATGTATTTTCAATAAAAAATACTAATACAAAATAACTATTTCAAATGAATGTATTTGAAACACTGCCCATCCGTGCAGTCTAATAAGGAGGTTGACTGGCATACGTAATTTAGTTTGAAAATACGGTTAGGGATATGTGAGAATCTGGATTTCGTCCTGTCCTCTTTAAATACATCATCTATGTCTAATAGAACATTTGTCTATCATATGTATACATTTAGATTAGTATAAGCTTCCTTCACCCTAATATGGGCCTTACTTTCCTGTTGTTTAACCTCGTTGAGAGTCGTACTGACCTGAGTGACTATCGGTCTCCATCTCAAGGCTCCTAATGATGTGAACTGATGTGTTTTGATGATTAATACGTACTTTGTAATCACATCTGATTGTTTCAGGAGGAATAAGACTAAACATAAAGTCTGGTGATTTTCCACTCTTTAGTGGTTTTATATGACACCTCCTTTTAATCTTATAAATACTAATCCTTAAACAAATAAACATTGGACTCTGATTGAACTAGACTCTTGTGTCTGTGTCAAACTTTGTCTCCTGGATCCAGAACTCTGTGTGTTTCATCGACTAGACTTTTCAAACGTAGAATAATATTTAGAAGGGGACATTGAGAATTTTACATTCTAACAGGATATATTTATTGAATGGTTTCCTAGGTGTTGTATATATGTTTTGTTCTGTTGAAAATGGTGTTTTGGAGATTTAGGAAAGCAAACAATTCTGGGTGACCAGCATTAAACATTTTTCTACTATGGTAGTCAATGATGCCAAATAATTTTCAGTTGCTAACATTCTACCAATTATCTTTGGCAGCCGAAAGGATCATCTGTTGAACACTCACGCGTGATTTCTTTTATTTTGCAACGTGACATGCACCTCAATACAAAACATCATTCGGATGCTACCACCGCTGCAGACAATACGACCGCTATATTTCCTCTTTGGTTGAGCTGAGCTCCCTTGTCACTCCCTCCCTGTACTGTAGCATGCCTGTCTGACAATTCCACCAGCCAGAGAGAGATGAATGACACCATATGCGTCTATTCACAAACAGGAAATAGAACTTACATGCAGGATTTATAATTAGTCACAGGCAATTTTTTTTGGTAACTCAAGCGTTACTCAACATGTACCGTAAAAAAAATACTGTATATTGATTAGTAATGCCTTACGCTACTGTGTTACAGCAAAAAGTAATATGTTACTGTAATACATAACTTGTAACGGATTACTCCCAACACGGATTGTGAATTAGTTGTTGCAACTAACTGATTTTGACTGCGGTCAGTCTTAAATTTAACAACTTTTGCATATTTGCTGTTAATCGCCATAACAGTGACATTTGATCAGATAAATGTCAAGTTAACTATGGTCAGTTCCATACGTTTAGTTCACTGTAATGTTGCCAGTTTAATTTTAAAGTAGCTTTTGCTGTTTTTGAGGCTTTGATTATGGTTTTGGGGTGTTTAACAATGGATGTTCATGTTTAAAAATAAAAAGGCTTTATATTTCACATGTTTCAAGTCTATTGTACACCACTGTCACTCTTCTAACAAAACGACTGGATTTCTTCTGGTCTATATAAAGTCCCTCCTTCCAAACGCTCTGATTGGTAAAGCTGACCAGATTTTTTTTTCGTGATTGGTTCCCCGCTTAGAATGTGTGTGTGTGAAGATGTCCCACCCATAACATATCAGCGAGCTTCCGCATCTCAGGCTGTTGTGATTGGTCGGTCTCCTCTCAGTGCAAATTTATTCATAAACTTTTAGCAATAAACAGTAACAATGTCGTCAACTTCACTTGGTCGGTTAAAAACATTTATATCGACCGGAGTGTAACGGAGGTCAGCTATTGGATGTGCAAACGTCAGTCTTTGTTAGAGATCAAATTATTTCCTACTATGGCGAGGGAAATGACACTGGACCCAATGGCATCAGACCGGTTATATTAAGAAACACTAATACCAGAAGTGTTAGTTTTGGCTTTTTATGTTGGACCTGGATAAGCAGATTGACCAGAAGACATTTGCAGGCAGGACTTCACAGGACATTTCATAGAAGTGTTTCAGAGGTATGCGCACACACAAAATCAGTGTATTACACAGAACAGCTTTCACAGCCGATGTTAAACTCATGAAGCTGTTATTTGACTGTTGGTTATCTTAGAATGTGTGTAGCTGAATAATTATTACCAGCTGTAGGACTGTGATGAAAGTGAAAACAGTTTAGCGGTCATTAGAGGTTTAGAGGTCATTAAAAGCACTCAGAATAATGACATCATGTACACGGGAAGTATGGGGTTGTAGTCCAAATCCAGCCGTTCTCTGTAGTCCTTAAAAAACGAATTCTGTTAAAGACAATATCTCGCTTGGCACTACACTTTGAGCTTTATAATTTTGAAGGTATTGTTTTGCTCTAAAAGCAACAATACACACTAACTAAAGGTTGATAAAATGCAATGGGATCTTTTAAAAAACGCGATGAAAAGCAGACTGCTTCTTATAATGAAATTAAAATACATAAATGCTCAAATTAATTGTCGTGTGATCATGATGACAATATTGTTTCACATGCTATGTCAGGTCTTTAACTGCTGCGTAGAAAACACATTAGGCTACTGCGCTGTGGGTGCAGGTATAAAGCCTTGTTTAAAAGAGTACTCAGTGATCAGGTTAATTAAAATGCTTTTATTTTTGTGTTGATTATTTTTATTAAAGTCATTTTTTATTTGCATTTAAAGGCAGACGATGCCATTTCTGTTTCCTCTCCGGACTTATGAGGACTTTGACAAATAATTGCTCTATTAACTCTTGTTTTCAATTTTAAAATATTGACAGTCCAGAAGTCCATTACCTTGCCTTTAAATGTGTGGTGTTGTGATCTGTGGCAGTTAGGTGTGTGCTCCTTTTTATCTCTCAAAGACTGTGATCGGCAGTTATTCATAGTATAAAGTATTTAATGGGTAGTTTACCGCAAAATTCTTTGTTCTATTGGACACAGAGGAAGGTATTTGGAAGAATGTCAGTAACCAAACAGATCTCATCCCCCATTTACTGACATGGTAGGGAAAGCATATGCAATGGAAGTCAATGGGGATGAGGTCTGTTTGGTTTGGGTGAACTATCTAACACTAAGTGGCTGTAAAGGGACAGTTTGCCCAAAAATGAAAATGATGTCACAAATTTCTCACCTTTGAGTCATTCCAAATGTTTATAAATGTCTTTATTCTGATGAACACAGAGAAAGAATTTTGGAATGATGCTTAAAACCAAACATATCCAACGCCCCATTGACTACCATAGTAGGAAAAAACAATCTTAGTCAAAAGTGTCCCAGAAACTTTTTGCCGTCCTGTATTCTTCAGAAAGTTCTTTATGTTCAACAGAGCAAAAAATATAACGTTTTTTTCATACTATTGGAGTCAATGTGTGTTTAGATATGTTTGGGTATAAGCTTTCTTCCAAATATCTTTCTCTGTGTTTATCAGAAAAAATACATTTGCACATTTGGAACTTAAAGGTGAATTCAGAATTTTTCTTTTTGGCTGAAGTATCACTTTAAGGTTAAGTGTATTAATACAGTCCCATACTATATTTTTTTATATTATTGTTTTGAGCCACCACCGTAGTATACACATACACAATATAACACAAAGTGAAAATAACATGAAGAACCATCGTGAATACAAAATATTAACATGAACTGTTAAAGAGGAATATGAACCTCCATGTAAATCCTTCCTAGATAACATACGAAGTAGCAGTTATTCGATTTTTAGGTTCTTTACTTTTATTTCACACTAATATTTACAAAAAGGAAAGAAACTGTTAACAACAATTTGGCGACAGCTATAACTGACTGTCAGAATGAAAAACTGAAGCAGATATCACAGACACTTAAAAAACAATAAAAAACTAACTGGTTGACAGGAAAAGAAGGCTTGTTTTACAGGAGTCTTACAGGAGTCAAATAGCCTGTAGCATTTGTCATTTCCACAGCAGTCTATCGTGTTAGCAGTCACCAGAATGGTTAGCTACCACTAGCTAATGGCTTATATTCACGGGAGAAAAGTAAGACAGACATCCACTCTCTTTGGATTCAGGATACGAACTTCTATTACGCTTTTTATTCTGCGCATGCTAACAATTAACATTCTTGTGCGCACAGGCACATGACATCACAGACACGGCTTTGCTACTCATATAATAGGATATGCTCAACAATTGTTTTAGCAGTTGCTGGAAGATTAGCTGACTCTTCAGTTTAAACCTGCTGAACACCAGCCTGGTCAAACTGGTTCCCTTTCTGTCGGTATCTCGAGGTTGTGTCGAACCGACAGATTGGGTTTGTCTTGAGAGCGAATCAATTTCAGACTAGATTAGAAAAGGCAAATGCAATTTGCAAATTAAATTTGCAATCCGGACTCCGCCCCGGATATCCGGGTATAAAAGGGAGATGGCCTGCTGAGGCGTGATGCCGAGAAAATCTGCGTTCTTGAAGCACCCATCTTGCAGGCTGGGCGGTTTGGTGATACTGTCGACGACTTCCACCAGCAGTCCTCGACAGTCAAGAAGCAGACGGAGGTCATCAAGCATTTCCTGCCCTGCTGCAACTTGACCGCCTTTCGGCTTTCGAGATCCCGTACACGAACGGGAGAGCACAGAGGAGTAAACAATGTGAAATCTTGACATGATTAGCAACAAATCGACAAGAAACAGAGAAACAAAAGGGATACAAATAGGGAACAACTAACGAGGAATAATTACAAAAGGGAGTTGATGGGCAGGTGACGGCGATAAAACACTAAACGGGCAAAATGTTAAAGCATACCGCCATGTGTCTCCACACAAAGCATACACACGAGACATGGTACTGTCACAACCCTGTCTACAAGGCACGAAATCTAAGAACAGGAAGGATAGGATCATCACAGTTTTACTTGCCTCATGGTCCTGCCCTCTCTCACTCTCTCTTCGCTCTTCCTAGCGCGTTTGTGTTCCATGTTTACGTATAACGTGTTTTGTCAGTAAGTGTTTAGGCCTAATGTCTAATGCCTTTTTCCCATAGGATTTGGTAACTTAGTGTTTCGTTCTACGCTACCTCTGCTCTAAATTCTGTTTGGTAAAGTCACATTACTAATAATAAAATTAGACTTCAAAGTGTATAAAATCATTGATGAATTTGCTGGACGAATACATACAGGGATTTTTATCACTATACTTCTATTCAGAAACTGTAAATATCTATAGGTAATGACAATTATTATACTAAATAGAGAATTATTATACTTAATGTGATCTTGATAGATCTGGTGGAGAACATACTGTATTTGGTGTGCTAAGCTCATCATTATTTAGTTCCCTGTAGCTCAGTAGTAAGAGAATTGCGTTAACTACGCAAGGTTGTGGGTTTGATCTCAGGGAATTGCACATATATGTATAGGACAATGCAATATAAGTCGCTTTGGATAAAAGCTTCTGCCAAATGCATAAATATTAAGTTAAATTTATTTTAACGTGCAGATAAAATGCTACACCAGGTGTCAGCTGAGTTATCTAGCTCATAGCTCTAACCGGACCTACATTTACATTACATTTTACATTTAGTCATTTGGCAGACGCTTTTATCCAAAGCGACTTACAGTGCACTTATTACAGGGACAATCCCCCTGGAGCAACATGGAGTAAAGTGTCTTGCTCAAGGACACACTGGTGGTGGCTGCTAGTGGACCTAGTGCTTCAGAGGAAGTAACACCCTGCAGGGTGGTTACATCTGATATATCCTCATGATTGGTTCCCACCATGGTAACCCATGAGCTTCCCTAGGTGGACCTCCACCTTGGGGTACTTTCTTCAGTCCGCACACTCCTCCCATGAGTTCTCCCCTACCAGCAAGACCATGTTGGTGTTGGTGTGACATGTTGGTCCCTACGGTACGAAGTGGTCTCTGTGGCACGTTTCCTCAGTGAGGAAACAGATCTTCCCCAGTGGCCCTTATGGTGCCGGGCGGCTTCTCGCTGTTAGAGGAACAAGGCCTCCACCTGAGACGGCCAGTGGCAGGGGCTTCCCACCTTCAAAACCTCTGGGACCCCCTACCCTGCCAGTGGAAGGTAACAATTTTGCGCTAGTGCTCACATCTGACACGCCCAGGCCAGTCACCGTCGCTTTGCTAGAGATTGTGCCACGGCACAGCACTGTGGTATTTTCCATAGGAGCCCCCTCTGTTGGTTTGATACAACGTCGAGAGACCGACAGAAAGGGAACGTCTTGGTAACCTCTGTTCCCTGATGGAGGGAACGAAACGTTGTGTCCTTCATCCCACAAGCAGCAGTCAAGAGAGGCTCTAAGGCTCCTCAGCCCAAATGGTGAATGAATGCATCACGTCGTCTCCCTATTATACACAGATATCCGAGGCAGAGTCCGGCATGCAAACTTAATTCACCATTGCATTGGCCTTTTTTAATCTAGTCAGAAGTTGATAGTTTCTCAAGACAAACACCATCTGTCGGTTCTACACAACGTCTCGTTCCCTCCATCAGGGAACAGAGGTTACAGAGGATATTTTTTTGTCTGACCAGCTATGAAGTATCTGAAACCCCTTAAAAAAATAGCCAGCTACAAGACAAAGCTTTGAGCACATTTAAGGGGTTGTTGAATACCACAAATAGAAAATATAAATGTGCATGGACTCTCTCCCTCTCTTTCTCTCTCTCTCTCTGAAAACACTGATTGAGTGAATCAACTACTGCGAATACTTCAACAGTCATTCCTGAACATAAGACCTGTGTAAAGATAAACACTTACCTGAGAAAAGCAAGACATGTTTCAGTCGTTCCATTGCTGATGGCTTTTACAGTATGAAATGAATCTAGCAGTCCAGTTTACCTTTAACAACAGTCAGAGGTGAAAATCAACATGAAGTGTCTCTGTATGATCAAATCTTATATATTTAGTGTGTGTTGGTACGTCCCTCATTGCCTTCATTTACCTACACAAATGTAAATGAGTCATCCTTATGCAAAATTGTTCCCAGTCTACTGGAACAGCAGGTGCTCATTTTCATTAAACTTTGCAATATTATTTGAATGAAAGCATCGAAGCGTAAACAGTGAGTGGAAATATTCACCACTGCACACATGCATCTCAAAGACGTGTTTTAAAAATAAGCTTTTTTGAAATGTGTGCAAACATTCTCATTAACATCCTCACAAAGAGCACTGACACGTTTCAAGAGGACGATCAGGAAATGTAAAAAATTCAGAGGAGTAGGTAAGGAGTGTGTAGCTCTGTGTACCATCAATACAACAGATAACCTTGTGTGGTGTTCAGATCTGTGGATCCTTTTTCTGTGTTTACTCAAATAAAAATGATATGATTGTTTTCCCTTTCATATGTATTGACCCTGGCTCGTTTTCTTTGAAGAACATTTAAATAAAGACCTAACAATGAACAACCCCCAGAAACATTATGTTATGTCTGTTTTATTTTTCGGCTAAACACAATTCAAGCGAAACACAGTATCTGCTGCATGGCATGCTCTGTGCGACAAAGGTGCAAATGCACTTCCACATTTGTGTACCTCCTCTCCTAAAAGCCCTCTGCAAAGTGCAGAGATGCAAATGTATGGTAAAATATTCAGGAAAATATAATTAAAAAGTGAAAGTGAACTATTTGTCAGATATGGTAACCCATACAGGAAATGTGACCTCTGCATTTAACCCATCCAGTGAGTAGTGAAGACAGGCACAGCAAGTGATGAACACACATACACCTGGAGCAGTGAGCAGATCACAGCAGGGCCCAGGGAGCATGTAGGGGTGAGGAGCCTTGCCCAGCTTTATCAGCTGCAGGTCTGAGTCTGGCCGTGCCGTGAAGGTCCCTTCAACTGGCAGTGAATGCTGAGCTTTAACACGACTAGCTTACATCCTCTACCATCACTGTGAAAGAAAGGAGCTGTGACAAAGAAGGAAACTACACGCTGGATAATATTAAGGAACGATTCATTTGTAAACATAAGAATAACAAGTATATTAATCGAAAGGGAAAATAACTAAGACGTAACCCATCGAGAATCACAACATTAGATGAAATCAATTGAAGATAAAAAGACAACAAATCTTCAAGCAGGTCAAGAACTGCTTTTTAAGAACTGGTGTTCATCATTAAAGCTTAATCATCTCTAATTAATCACTTAATTAGCTCATCATCTTCAACACTACATCAGTTACTTTAACACTTTTGTAGAGTGGGACCATATGTACTCTGAGCAGTGCTGAGTTAACACTGGGGAAGAGAAGTCAAACACTGTAGAGTCATGAGCTCAACTAAAGCAAACACTCATCATCATAAATATGACTTCAAATGAAAAACCAGTCACATCTAAACCTCTAAGATCACAGTACAAGTAGATGACAGTTTGAGCACACAGTGAGTTTGATGTGAGGTTACATTTTCACCTCATCGTGAGTATTCTGAAAGCTCATGGTGACATCACTATGACATCATCGTGTTGACTGGGAAGATTGAATGTTGGAAAAACACAATCTGTGAATCAACTCATTTCATGATGATTAAATCATCTAATATCATTTATCAGGTTACAGTCAAAAGTTGACTATCAACAAAAAAATCTGTAAGACATTTAATGACTTCTAAAGTGTGATGGAATATTCAGGTGAGGTGATGTTTTTTGTTTTGTGTAGTGAAGACTCATCATGTTAACACGGCAGGAACGTTCTGTACTTTCACAGAAGAACAACGACTCTTTGTTTGCTTTGGCTAAACAAAAATGGCACTTTGTGTCTCCCAGATGATTTGTTATTTGAATACAGAGCCTCATATTAAAAACAACCGGGAAATGGCTGGCAGGGTTGGCACGAAATGTAATTCAGGCAGATTTGCATGAGGACTCATAATCGGGATGTACAGATCATAAAACATTCATCTGAAAGACACATCAGAAGTCAGTAGTGTTTCGTCTTCTGTCAGATACAGGTGTAGGAGCCACACATTGGGTTTGACTTTTATTTCTTCTTATTGTACTGTTGTGTATGTATACATGCATCGTGACGTCATTACTGTGGGTGGCACCGGGGATGTGGTGTCTACATTAGTGTGTGCGTTCACCTGGGAGGTTATGGATCGTGGCTGCAGGGTGAGCATGGGTAGAAACTTTCTGTTGACCGTCACCATCGCCAACATCATCCCCATCGTATGCATTGTCTGAGGTATCTTTGCAAGGTTTTCATGAGTACATCAATCAACGTAAGTGCTTATGTTTTCTAAAGCTTGTGAAAGAGAGTAATAAAGACATTCCATCATGTGCAATGGTTCAGCGTGACGCGTCTTCAATTGTAATTCCTCATGTTTCAGCCTGCTGCGGCTATTGGTTTAGTTTTTATGTAAAATACGCCGCAATAACAGGTAAACAGATTTATATTATAGATACAGTGAGGAAAATAAGTATTTGAACACCCTGCTATTTTGCATGTTCTCCCACTTAGAAATCATGGAGGGGTCTGAAATTGTCATCGTAGGTGCATGTCCACTTTGAGAGACATAATCTAAAAAAAAATCCAGAAATCACAATGTATGATTTTTTAACTATTATTTGTATGATACTGCTGCAAATAAGTATTTGAACACCTGTCCATCAGCTAGAATTCTGACCCTCAAAGACCTGTTAGTCTGCCTTTAAAATGTCCACCTCCACTACATTTATTATCCTAAATTAGATGCATCTGTTTGAGGTCGTTAGCTGTATAAAGACACCTGTCCACCCCATACAATCAGTAAGAATCCAACTACTAACATGGCCAAGACCAAAGAGCTGTCCAAAGACACTAGAGACAAAATTGTACACCTCCACAAGGCTGGAAAGGACTACGGGGAAATTGCCAAGCAGCTTGGTGAAAAAAGGTCCACTGTTGGAGCAATCATTAGAAAATGGAAGAAGCTAAACATGACTGTCAATCTCCCTCGGACTGGGGCTCCATGCAAGATATCACCTCGTTGGGTCTCAATGATCCTAAGAAAGGTGAGAAATCAGCCCAGAACTACACGGGAGGAGCTGGTCAATGACCTGAAAGAGCTGGGACCACCATTTCCAAGGTTACTGTTGGCAATACACTAAGACGTCATGGTTTGAAATCATGCATGGCACGGAAGGTTCCCCTGCTTAAACCGGCACATCGCCAGGCCCGTCTTAGGTTTGCAATGACCATATGGATGATCCAGAGGAGTCATGGGAGAAACTCATGTGGTCAGATGAGACCAAAATAGAACTTTTTGGTCATAATTCCACTAAACGTGTTTGGAGGAAGAAGAATGATGAGTACCATCCCTACTGTGAAGCATGGGGGTGGTAGCATCATGCTTTGTGGTGTTTTTCTGCACATGGGACAGGGCGACTGCACTGTATTAAGGAGAGGATGACCGGGGCCATGTATTGGGAGATTTTGGGGAACAACCTCCTTCCCTCAGTTAGAGCATTGAAGATGGGTCGAGGCTGGGTCTTCCAACATGACAATGACCCGAAGCACACAGCCAGGACAACCAAGGAGTGGCTCTGTAAGAAGCATATCAAGGTTCTGGCGTGGCCTGGCCAGTCTCCAGACCTAAACCCAATAGAGAATCTTTGGAGGGAGCTCAAACTCCGTGTTTCTCAGCGACAGGCTGATCTAGAGAAGATCTGTGTTGGAGGAGTGGGCCAAAATCCCTCCTGCAGTGTGTGCAAACCTGGTGAAAAACTACAGGAAACGTTTGACCTCTGTAATTGCAAACAAAGGCTACTGTACCAAATATTAACGTTGATTTTCTCAGGTGTTCAAATACTTATTTGCAGCTGTATCATACAAATAAATAGTTTAAAAAAATAGTTTTTTTTTAGATTATGTCTCTCAAAGTGGACATGCACCTACGATGACAATTTCAGACTCCTCCATGATTTCTAAGTGGGAGAACATGCAAAATATATGGGTCTTCAAATACTTATTTTCCTCACTGTATACATATGTTATATTTAGATTTTTTGTTGTTTTATGAATCATTTTTCTTATTTAAATTTGTGTCATGATTCAATATTTCGACTGTTTCAGTTTTATTACACACTTTAAATTCATCAGAAATGGGGAGGCTGTCTCACTTGAGTCGTCTGTCAGGTCAGTGAGCGTTTATTCCTTCATTTACACTGAAAATGATTTTTTTTATGCTGTTCAATTTACATGAACAAATCACTTTTATTCAAAATGATTGTATAACTGAAAAAACGGATTCTGGCAAAAAACCTGTGCACATCAGTTAAATGTTACTCAAATGCACTCACCTAAAGGATTATTAGGAACACCATACTAATACTGTGTTTGACCCCCTTTCGCCTTCAGAACTGCCTTAACTCTACGTGGCATTGATTCAACAAGGTGCTGAAAGCATTCTTTAGAAATGTTGGCCCATATTGATAGGAGAGCATCTTACAGTTGATTGAGATTTGTGGGATGCACGAAGCTCCCGTTCCACCACATCCCAAAGATGCTCTATTAGGTTGAGATCTGGTGACTGTGGGGGCCATTTTAGTACAGTGAACTCATTGTCATGTTCAAGAAACCAATTTGAAATGATTTGAGCTTTGTGACATGGTGCATTATCCTGCTGGAAGTAGCCATCACAGGGTACATGGTGGTCATAAAGGGATGGACATGGTCAGAAACAATGCTCAAGTAGGCCGTGGCATGTAAACGATGCCCAATTTGCACTAAGGGGCCTAAAGTGTGCCAAGGAAACATCCCCCACACCATTACACCACCACCATAATTGTATTAATGAGAAATTGAACAGGTGTTCCTAATAATCCTTTAGGTGAGCGTATATAAGGTAGTAAAGTAAACCATATGTAAGCTTGCTGAACCTACTCAATCAGATTGAGTGAAAACTGCTGCCTCAATTTTATTGAGTAGATTTTAATCTATATGTTTAGGTAAAGAGTAAATTGATCAGATATGAGTCATGACACACTAAAAGAAATTAGATAAAGTCTACCTAATATTTCTCGATATTAATAACATTGAGTTATATTAGTTTATATAACCAACAACAGATCATCTACTTGTTATGAATGATACATATTGAATAATTAAACACTAAATATTACTTATTCAGAGAAGCTTGAATTGACCTAAAAATGGTCAGAAACAGGAGATCACACCAATTGATTTATTGACCAAATAATAAACGTTGACAAAAGCCCTTTTTGACAAAAAACACAAGTTGAGTAGACATTAAATGTGTTGTATGTCAATAGCTTAGGTCCTACCCTTAAGCCCTGCTGTGTCAATTATAAGTGATTTTAAAAAGTGTAATGCAGAATCACACAGATGCCCAGACACATCAAGAATCAGTGTATGAATCTCAACAATGGTGACAATCAACAAAAGAAAGCTTCATGCTGCAATGCATGCTGGGTAACATCGTACCACAAAACTTATTCTTTACTCCCAGCATAAATTGCAGTTGATCTGTTTATATGAATTAGTTTGATGATTATCACCATTGTTAAGGTGTGTATGATTAATGTTGGTGTCTAAGTATAATCTAAATGCACAAATTTCTACATGGCACATTCATTGCATAATCCTTCATAAACACTATTAAAATAACACTTAAACATCTCAAAAGCAATGTGAAACATCTAATACACTACTGCACTTACACGTAGTGTGGCACATGAAAAAAAACTGCAATTGATAAAAGAGAAATAACTTAACGTAGTGCAAGAGTCTAGAGCTCAACTAAAGTGAACACTGATCACAATAATGATGACATCAAAAGAAACTTGAGGACTGAAATTTTTTTTTTTCATTTTTTATCATTTTGCATTCATTTTTTTAAATAAACATTTACTCCAGAAACTAATCAAATTAACTTAGTGTTTTGGTAAATTTATTTTGAATTTGTGAATAAATCTTACATAATTTGTTTAGCTGTACGTAATAAGACAGTTATGTAAATCTAATTTGATTATTCTCCATAAAAATAACTTAAGAGTAATAAGTAAATAGAATGTGTTATTATTGTAAATGTCAGATTTTTTACCATTGTTGCTGATAACAAAAAAATACTCAACTGTATCAAAAAGTATTTATTAAATTCTTAATAAAACATTGTTACAATGTTAAGTCTGTTTTAAATTTAACCATAAAATGCCCATTGGTGGCTATTATTGTAAACCATAATGCAACCATTGAAACCAATCCCAAAACTGTAACAGTGGCATGTGGATTTGTGCTCTACGCTTGTGAAATTGTGTTTTATGCGTGTGTGTGTGGGTGTGTCTGCATGTGTGCGTGTGTGCGTGCGTATATTGTTCTTAGTGCATGTGAAGTTGTGTTTTATGCATGCGGTAGTGTATGAACATGTGAGCTTGTATGTTTTTCGGTGTGTGTGTTCACTTGTTCTTGTTTAAACTTGTGACTTTAATGCTTTGCTTATAGCCGTATGTTTCATGTACAGCTGCTTTGTAGCTATATAAATAAAGTTGACTTGCCTGACTTGACATGGTTTTGCAGTAATAACCACCAATGAAATCAATCCCGACATCGTATTTGTACCAACATTTCAACATTAGCTTATCACAGTATTCTTTTTCAACTGTTGATGAACTAAAATGCTTCAAATTCTGCAAACGTTTTTATGGTGTAAAACTACATGTTTTGCATGGCCACCTCATACAGAAAGAACTGGAAAGTCACAAGTTGATTCCTGAGTTCTACCTAATACAGTCTGCCACAGTCACTGATGTGCTCAACTGACAGCTCTCGGTCAGTATTCAATCCTTCTGAACTCCTCTCTTCAATTTCATGCAATTAGAGAAATACATATTAATAAAGCTTGCATACATACACTCACAAGTACACGGTAGCTAAAAAATAAATGGATAAATGTGAACTATTGACCCTTCAGTTTTTTTTACCCCAATCAAATATTTTCCCTTTAGGCAAGAAAACTACACATAATATCATAATGGGTCCTTTTTGCAGTATGTAAAAAAACTGTATCTAAGATCATTTCATTTCTAAAGTATATTTTTGAAAGATAAGCCGTGCAAGAATGAATACATGAGCATCCATAAACATGTATAAATGACATACATGGCAGATCTACACGGATTACAGAACTTCAGATCAGACTGTAAATGTGACAGGTGCTTTACGTTTCAAACTAGGCCCATGTCTCTCTATGTCTCTTTTGAATGCAAAGACTTGAGGCTTACGTGTGCCTTGAAAACAAAGACTTAGTCCCACCTCTGGTGAAGCGCATGAAAAAAATCCTTATTTTTAGTGCATCACCTGCTTTATGGCACACGTCACGTTTTACTCGTAGCCTGGGAGAAGTTAGCGGACAGCAGAGGTAGCAGTACAATGAAACGAACCAAAACATCACCATGCAGATCCATCCATCCAAAAAAAACAAAGAGGGTTTTGTCAGAGGAAGTAAAGACAAGAAAGCAAGAGAGTGATCGGACAAGAGCCCGAACACGAATCAATATCTGACGGATTTACACTCGGTGACGCGAACAGCAAGAGGCAACCGGTTGCAAAACATATGGAGACCTACTGTTAGCCTTCCTGCGACTGGATTTGAAAGTCTTACATGTGAATGTTTTTCTTACTGTCCTTTACTTTTGAGCGTATCGGTAATTTGTTTCACAATTTATAACCGTAAGGTCGACTAGAGATAATGTAATGATGCAGGTGTTCTGTCAATTTTTGCATGGTCTTGCCTTGTTACAAATTTACTCATATGCTTGTAAACGATGACTGCCAAACCACAATAAATATTTTATGGTCAAAAGTTGCTGATTCCTCATTGCACGTAGACTAATGTTATCTGTATCTACACTGTTAGACATTTGAGATGTACAGTACCAGAACTGTATTTCCCTTTTACAGTAATTAAACACTACTGTAAATATATAATACAGTCCAGGTACTGTAAAAACCTAGATTAACAGTACATCACTGTAATAGTATTCTTTGGTTTATGTTCTTACTAAATATAAATTCGATTTTATATTATTTATATTAAAATTATTTTTATTCAACACATTTACTGACAATAACTCCCAATGCAATATTGAAAAAGAGTTTTTTAATTAAATTAATTTAAACATTACAAATGCTAAAAACACAAAAATACATTTAATACAATTAATGTTATTTGCAGGAATGCATTAACACTTCTGTCATTCAAACCATTGTATCAAATGTAAAGATAAAAAAAATATTTTACAGTATATTGTAAAAAAAAAGAAAATCTGGAATAAATATAGAACTGATTTAAAATGGAATTCACAATTAACTTACAATAAGAAATGTAAAGTAAATAAATTATTTTATAGAATTATATCTGGAATACAAAAAAAACTTTATTTTAAATGGAATTCACCATCAACCGCATCAAACAATACTAACATGTGAATAAAATTCATTTAAATAACTTAATAAAATAAATTGAAAAATCCTGTAGAACAGGATAAAAACCCATCGTAAAAGATAAATAACATTCCTAACGAAATCCTGCAGGCTTCCTTTGGACTCCTGGTCCTGTGAGAGTCCTACAGGAAAATGATCACGAAGATCCTTCGGTATTCCTGTAGGGCATCGAAATAAATTAATTGCACCACAAAAAACTGTCAGTACATACTGCAGTTCACGATCGTTATAAAATTCTCCAAAATAACAACATTCTCCAATATTATTTACAAATTTATTTTTTTGTACTATTTCAACACAAACAACGTTGTTACCTATGTGATGGTGATATTTATTTCAAGTACGGGTTTGCGCTGACAAGATGGTTGGTAAATGATGACAGAACTTTCAATTTTTAGGTAAACAATCACTTACACTCTGTTTGGCTAACATACACAGCTATGATGACATGTGGCGTTGTGGCTGGCAAAAGCAGTTTTGCCTGTTATATTAAATAAAACAAAGCCAGATCCTTAACAAACGTATCTGAGCTCAAATCTTGGTTAATTCCACTAATATGAGATGGGCCCACATTGTCACCATGGACTTGGATGTCTGGAACTTCATCAATCACGTCAGTATCTTGTCCTGTATGTGGCTATGCTACAAGTGACTGCCAGTGTTTTCTAGATATGTGTGTGGCTAAGGACGACCTAACTCTAAATATTTTGTGTATCCCTCAAAAGGACAAGTAACTTTTTACCATCCCGTAACGTTATGTACTCTTAAATGGCCGTATGGTGGTTGCAAACCTTAAAGAAATACATATTGGTGGCAGTCTTTCACGGAATGCTTAAAACAAAGTAGCAATAATACGTTACCTTGCTTTTTTCTCTCTTGGGAATACAATCTTCGTTGGAAATGTAAGTTTCTCTCAGCTCCGTCGTAACAGCTCCTTCGTAAATGTACGGTTGTTTCGACTCCGTCGGAAAAGTTCTCTCTGCTCCTTTGTAAACGTGCGGTTTTCTCAGTTATAAAATATTTATTTAAAAGTCACGGTCTCTCTCAGCTCCGCCGAAAACAAACCGTTACATTTTCAGCCTCAGGTGTTTTCAGGAACTGCGCCACTCAAATATACTTCCCCGTTAAAACCTTCACCGTTCTGCGTTGGGGTTCCTTTTTCAAAACGAATAGAGCAAATCCACTTTCCCTCAAAAACGAGCAAAATAATTACTTTGTGTTTGAAGACCGCCAAAGACCATTAGGGGAAAAACAGTATAGTACATCAATTTAAAAAAAATACAGTAAATCACTGTGTTTAGTGTTTGACGTCAAACAAAATTCCCACAATGCAATGGAAATTACAGTTATTTACTGTATAGATAAATTGCTGTATTATACTGGGTGATATAAAGTAAATAACTGTTAAAATTACAGAAATGTCTAACAGTGTATAGTTACTGTGCTAGGCTCTTTTCCCATAGCAAGTGGACTGTAAGTTATTGATTGCACCTGTTAGAAAGAGCACAAAGCCTGGTCGCGAGTGCGTTTCCGAATATATAACAACAGAACATTTGCGCTGGTAACTAAACACATTCACGTCCATGCATTGTGTTTTGGGCGACTGCAAATGTGTTAAAACCTGTTAACTGTCCGAGCCCTTTTTGAGCCTACACATAAAAACACATGTTGGAACTAAAATGGTGATAACTCATGAACTCTCGTTTGAAAAAAAAAACTAGCTGATTATTGCAAAAAAATATCTCACACAAAAGACAAATTAAATGTATGGCGGTAGGTTTATTGTAAAAAACAAATATAAAAAGTTTATGATTTTTACGGGTCGCAAAAGGATAACAAAAAATCTAAGCACACTCTTTATAAAAAAATAATCAATTAATCTCCCTAAATTATTTTTCTTAAAAAACACCAAATACATCTGTATTCTAGAGTCTTCCAATGATATATAGTCTGTAAAGAATTTGTTTTTTTACATGTTTTTATATTAATCAATGTAGCTTCACATTATTTACCCTTTTATCTTTTCTCATCACTTGTTTAAACTCTGAATTTCGTCAACAGAAGAGAATAAAAATGTCACTGCTTTATTGTTGTTATCATCACCAGCTGTAGTGCGCTTGTCATCCACTAAAGGCCAATTTTCAAACCGTTGCCATTCACAATGGATTACAGATCCCATATGTCTTTACTCCAACTCATTTAGCGCAATCATATTCACAGGCGTAACTTTTCAAGTCTGGTATATTTAATTCACAAATATAAAGTGTTAAACTCAGTTCTATCATGTTGTTTTAATGTGTCTTAGTCTGCAATGGCATATAATGCATGTGTGCTTTTCCACATTATGACTCATCTTAACTAAACTTTGTTTTTTACAGCATCAACTACAACATCAATAATAATAAGAGGTATGACGTGTTGATTATGATCCATGTGTCCTGTTACATAAGTACATGAGTGAAACTCTCACTGAACTCATCTTGTGTTTGTTTCTCATGTGTAGTGTTTGAGAGTTTGATGATTTAATGGTGTTCTTGTGTCTTCTAGTGATTCTAGTGATTGTTGAGGTGTCAGTGTTTGCTGCTCCTACTGTCATTCTTCTTCAGATCATCTGTGCAGGAAGAGCGCGTGAGTTTTCATCATCATCATCATCATCATTCACATTCACCTGAAACAATCCAGAAAACAAACAGCAGAACTTCATCACTTTTATTGACTTTTATCTTCTCAGAAAACAGAAGAAGGACTCAGAACGCTCATCCAGAAGACACAGTGATGTCAGCAGTTTTGGAATAAAATCTTTATGACTAAATTACAGCTAGCTTTATTTGATCAGATTTTATACATATGTGCGCAATGCTTTTAGCAGAAACCCGGAATCTTTGCTGATTTGATTTCTTCACTGAGGTTTATATAATTTGGTTAATTTAGCTTTCCTTTAGTTTTGATTTCAGCTGTATTTGTTCATTATATTTTGATGTGTTTAGTGTTATGTGGTAAATTTAATGTGTTTGGTTGTCCCCTCTTGTTAAGAATGGGCCCATAATTTCTTTATAAGGTTTGTGTTTGTTCATTTGTGACCCTGGATGAAAAAAACAGTCTTAAGTAGCACCGGATTTTTTTTGTAAAAGACTAAAATACATTCTATGTGTCAAAATTATCGATTTTTATTTTATGCCGAAAATCATTAGTATATTAAGTAAAGATCATGTTCTATGCAGATATTTTTTAAATTTCCTACCTTAAATATATAAAAACTTTATTTTTGTGAGTCGATGGCCTGCCACAGTGCCCCTAATTAACAACTTCAAAGGCAATTTTATCAATATTTAGTTTTTTTGCTCTCTAAGAATCCTGAGTTTTAAACGGTTGTATCTCAGTCAGATATTGTCTTATTCTAACAACTCATATATCAATAGAAAGCTTATTTATTCAGATTTCAGATTATGTAAAAATCTCAATTTCGAAAATAATCCTATAAGACTGGTTTTGTTGCCCATATTCACATCTGTGGAAGGCCGTCCTTGCTGGGCTGTTTTTCCTTTGTTTGACTTTATGTTACTATTATTTTGTTGTAACAAATTTATATTTGAAATTGTGATCTGGGTTCAAATAAAAAAAGATTATTTCATAGTAAAGCTGGTGTTTTCTTGGCCTCTCAGTCCCTCACAATTATGCATGACACATCATTGAATTTAACGTCATTTATTGATCGTGCTGTTAAAATGATGCAAGTATTTGTTCTCATATGTAAGCAAAATTTAAAATAGTCAAAATGCAAATAATACCCAATCGTAGTATTGGTGAAGACACTTTAAGAATTATTAAAAAATAATGTCTTCGTTGTGTAAGGTTCAGCACGTGCTGTGGGACAGGAGGGTAGAGGGTAACATGGACTGAATTGGTGTCATATGTAATGTCTATGTTGCGATGCATTGTGTGACAATTTAAACATGAGAATCTTTTTCTCTTGGTCTCACTGCTTCACTTCTCTGATACGTGATCCGTATGGGTGTGCTCTCTGGTTCGTAACGCATATGACCCCGCAGATTAAATGTAATTTTATTCATCATTGAGTAAAAGAGTATGGTAATACAATCTCAGGAAGAGGGCAGACAGCTAGCTACTGCTTGTTCTACCTGTGGCATCGCCCCTTACCCATGTTCAGTAACACCAGCAATATTGAAGTAGATATTTGCTTGCGGGGAAAACAAAGGCTGAATATATGTGGAGTTATTTGTGTGCCAATAAAAATTAATGTAAACAATCCTGTATTTACTCGACGTTGGCTTGTTGTCACAGAGAGATATAGACTAAAAGTGTGTGTCCCACTCTAGATGGGTTAGAGTTAGCAACCCTGCTAATACTTACAAAATAAGAAAGTGATTTATGTTAAAGCACTGAATAAAAAACAATACAGAAAACTTCATGCAGATCTGTCTTTATTCACTGCACTGTCATCAGTATCGACTTCCTGGTCAGGGAGCTGTCAACAAAAACTCACTAGCCAATGAGAGTAAAGTGGCCATAAGTCCTACACACAAGTCTAAAAGTGCAAATAAAAAATCTAGCAGCGAATTCATGGAGGATCAGTCTAGGCCAACATTTAACTAATGTAAACATTTAACTGAGCGACTGTCTGCGTCACTGCCTCCACAAGCTCCTCACAGGCGAGAGAAAAAGATGTGTGTGACTGGTCTACATCCCCTTTTTGAAAGTTTTGAAAGCAGACTTTATTAAAGTTTCAGATAGAAACACAGTGTGCAGATTTGGTCAGTTACAGACTTTCTGTATCAAGTCAAGACTGAAAATCTGAGCGCAAGTCTTGTAGTGTATTTCAGCCTTAAAACGATGAAAAGACGGAACTCTGATAGTTTACATCCGGTACAATATCGCCACCTTCTGAGATAATCGAGCAACAATAACTAAAGTCAGAACTTTTCTTATATTTACTTTAAAACATCAGGTTTTCTTTTTGATAAAACAGCTTGTTGCCATTTTAAACGCCGTGTGTCGCGTCGCACTTTAAATCATAACAATAATGAAAAATACACCACACAACTTAAACATAAGAATCTCTTTTAAAGAATAAAGTGGGTGGCTCTTGAAAGAGCCTTTGTGTGCGGCGGATGAAAGCGGCGCTTTACTTTGAGCTGGTGTACTTGGTGACGGCTTTGGTGCCCTCGGACACGGCGTGTTTGGCGAGTTCACCGGGCAGCAGCAGACGCACGGCGGTCTGGATCTCTCTCGACGTGATGGTGGAGCGCTTGTTGTAGTGCGCGAGACGAGAAGACTCACCGGCGATGCGCTCGAAGATGTCGTTGACGAAAGAGTTCATGATGCCCATCGCCTTGGAAGAGATGCCGGTGTCGGGGTGGACCTGCTTGAGGACTTTGTACACGTAGATGGCGTAACTCTCCTTCCTGGACTTTCTGCGCTTCTTTCCTCCCTTGACGGCGGTCTTGGTGACGGCCTTCTTGGAGCCCTTCTTGGGCGCGGGTTTGCTAGGTTCTGGCATGATACTGTTCGGGAGAAGTTATTAAGTAGAATGTGTGATAGTTACACTACAGAGGGGTTTTTATTCACTCCCGCATGCAAATGTTTGCGTCACATTCGCATTCTCTGATTGGGTGTCGTTGTCGACCAAAAACCCATTACATTCGTCTATTGGTCAGCTCATAGTTTGACGGGTCGGAGAGAGAGCCAATGAAACCTTTTCCCGCCCACAGTCTAATGTTTGAACGTGACCGTCCCACAATCGATTCAGTTTCCTTTGTTGTTCCTTTCCCGCTCTTTTTCGAATGTGATTAAAATTAAACTTTATATCTGTATTAATTCTGCACTATGAAATAAGTATGTAATCGTGTCATCACAGTCACTTATTAGTTTGTTCAGAAAGCATCACATCAATGTATGCACTGTAAAAAATGCCCGTGAAGTTTACGGTAAAATTCTGTTGATTTCACACAAAAAACCTGTTATCAGAAAGCGTCCATAAAAAATATGGAAAAACACTGTAAAATTGTCTGTAAAATTAACAGCGAAAAATCCATTGTTTTTACGGAAAAACCCTGTTAAAGTGCTTGTGAAATTAACAGTTAAATTCTGTAGTTTTCACAGAGAAAACTGTTGTCAAAAAACGTCCGTAAAAATACCGAAAACCCTGTCAAATTCTCTGGGAAATGAACAGTGAAATTCCATAGTTTTCACAACTTTTGGAGTTTTTAACTCCACAAACACTATTATCACCTTCACTTACAGACACCACTGTCACTTTATTTCTCTTGCATGTCTACAAAAGTTCTAATTAAGAATTAACACAAGTTTACATGTTAATGGTTTAGTTGAGTCACCATTATGGTGATGAGTGTTTGCTTTAGTTGGGATCTTGACCCTTTACTTCTTATGTGAAGAAGTCTTTCCCCAGTTTTGATATCTATGTGTTGAAACATAGACCGAAACAGATGGGTAAAAGCTCAGACAAAGCAAACGATTAACTTCTTTAGGTTGGAGAGTAAATAAATGGTTGCGAGTTTAGGTTTTGCTATAAAGTTATTTGTTGTCCTCATTTATGATATTGTATGAAATTAAATAATATACTGAAAGTCTTTGACAGCACATGTGACACATAATAAATGTTCTAGCAGACATCAAGAATATAACAGTTTGTCTCAACAATGGTGACAACAGAAAAAACCTCTAAAGAGAAACGCAATGCATTGTGGGTATCATCAAAGGACAAAACTCATCAATGACTCCCAGCATGCATTGCGGCTGTTAGATTTTCAATTGTTAGTCACCACTGTTGAGATTCATACTCTGATTCTTGATGTGTGAGTCAAAGACCAAATGGAAATCTTTTGACGGTTCAAAAATCCAACTTTTATATTGATTGTTTCTGAAAATGTGAATTTTAAATGTAAATCACTCAAACTTTTGTAACATTAAAACTCAATGAGTAATTTAAACGACTTCATAGAAAAATCATGTGAAAATATCGAATCACATTTTCTTTTGATGTCATTTGCTACAAAACTATGTTTTATATAAAACACTGTCACAACAGCACAAAGAAAACTGGACTTTTTTCGATAATTTTTCGAGAAGGATGAAAGAGCGCAACTAAAGCAAACTCTGATCACAATAACGATGACTCTAAACAACAATAAAACAAGTCATGGATGTTATGCTGCAGTCCCTGTGAAGCTGAAGTGTTGATCGTCTTAAGTATTCTGACATATTTCCAAGATGAATAGTGGCTGTGGCTCATGTTTTCCACTGTGAATTGATTGGATGAATAGAAACAGTATATTCCTGTAATTTTACGGTAGCTTGCTGGCAACCACAGCTGCCGGTATTTTTCCGTAAAAAATACGGAATTTGTATTTTCTGTCTTTTTTTCTGATATTTAATGTTTTGTGGGTCACCACTATGCTGAAGAGTGGAGTCTGTGGTTAAGTCAAGGTCAGGCAATGACGTGCTAATATCATGCTGTATGTTGCTTTGTTTCATAGTGAATTTGATGTTTTAATAACAAATTACAAAGGATAAATTAAGTAAATGTAATGTTTTCACTTTTGTGCATTTGGACCAAGTTTCAATCTATATAAAGAAATTCTGTTAATGTGAAAGACTCAAATGTATTAAGTTCATACACAGCTTAAAGTTTGTGCCCTAAAGTTTTAAACTGCAAAGCTGTTTACGTTCTTTTCCTGTATTTTTTACGGAATTTTCCTGGTAACCACAGCTGCCGGTATTTTTCCGTAAAATTTACGGAACATTTTTTACAGTGTAGATATCACCCGTGCTTCACGTATAAAACAACATAACATCTGATTTTCCACGGCAAGCACAACAATCCGCTTTACCTGCTCTTAAGCTGCTCTTCTCTTTGCTGTAAGATGGAAAGCTTCTCTTCCAGGTAAATGCGATTTATTTTAAGTAAGGTTTTATTGGGTTTGCTGCTATCTGAAAGTCAAATTTTCTCAAACTGAATTACTGGAAAAGTTTGACTGAGCAGCCATCCATCAACTCACAGGCTTAGTCTAGAAAACAGATGCCAGTATATAACATCCAAAAATATGTTTTCTTTTTGTGGATTTCGGATGATATCAGCTCGTTTGCATTTATATTAATACAAATAAAAAAAAAATATTTTAAGAAATAAATATTTATATAAAATATCAATGGGACTATTCATCATGGGTAGCCCGTCAGGTCTGTTTAGTTATGTTGCAAGTTGTTAACCCAAACCTAACCCCTTAACTTCATTATTAAACACCCCGTTAGCCTCTTTTTTTTATATATTTTTAAATTTTATTAAGAATAAATGGTTTTATGATCTGATATGTGATTGGGAAAAAAGTAGTCAGGAGGCATTTTCGGACCTCCGATGATCAGAAGTTAACATTCGCTATACTCTCCACGCAACAGAAGACGCCAGCAAGCGTCATTTTTACATCTCTAATCCAATCAGCAACTGGTAAATATCCTCTGTTTACAAGACGGGTTATTTGCGATCAGTGTTAATAGACACCCCGTAAAATGCTAAGCAGTTTTCTGACGTGGCTATAGCCCCAGCAAGCCCACCCCCCTAGCGCCGCCACTGCTTTTAAGTAAACAGTAAAGATATAGCATATTTATCAAAGCTTGTAACTTAAAATAGCACAGCATTTCAAAACTACCAGCTAAAGGTTTTAGGACTGTCAGCAGTAAAATATAATTTATATAACAGTTATACAACAGCAAATAATTTTCAAAACCTAAAAGATGGCTCTAAATACAATGTCTGATTTATTGCAGAACACAGAGATGAACGGCATTGTTAAAAATTGACCTCTGAACAGCCTTCCTGGTTGAGATTAATTTCTTCAGCAGCATAGTTACGATCATATTTTGTTGAGAAAACATTTCCATTAGGCTGCAGTCTCCACTTCAATGTTGTGTCCTTTTCCATCCCTTGATCCTTCAGTTTCTGATTGATCTGAATAAATACATATTGTGACACTAAACTGTGTAACATATTCATAAGAATTGTGTTAACCAGTTTGCCCAGTAATGCACAGAGGTCTGAGCACAAATAGTTTATTACAGTGGTTTTTGGGTCAATTTGGGCTCCCACTTTACAGGTTTACATTGGAGTTTGGTTGGAACTGAAAATCTGATGGACTTCAAAATCCAACATTTCCATCAAAAGCCAAGTGAAATTATTATTGAGCATTAGAGATAAAACCCGCTACTTCCCAGAGGGTCTTATGAAGGCCCCACATGGGTTAGCCAAGAACAATGGAAACTGTTTAGTGTGCATACTAAAGTGAGGTAAATGTGCCACTGAATGTTGGAGTTAATGAACTACAATTACTGACACTGATAAAGATGAAGAAATGAAACAAATAACTGACTTAATATGAAATAAATCATTAAATTGCTCACCAGAAGAGTATTAAAAAACTTCACAAACAACATTACCATCTTTCATTTGATGAAGCACATCATTGAGAATTATGTTATTTTCTATCACCATTATGTTGACACCCTGTTGAGCACCATGTGTCGACAACATGTTGAAATCCCAACAAATGTACTCACACCCAGCATGTGAAACATATGAATCTCCACAACGGTGACATGCTTCATGGCACAATAAAATCCGAGTACATTGCAAAACCCATCCATTGATCCCTGAATGCATCGTAGCATGAATCATGTCATCATTGTTGAGATTCATCCGCTGATTCGCTGTGAATAATTGACACAGAATTTCAACATGCGTGGTATGAAGTGATTTTTAAAATCCATTTGAAAAAGATTTCCTTAAAGTCATGTTTCTTTTCAGAATCATAACACTTTATATGACACATTATAACCTCACATCAACTCCTATCAGTTTAAAACCAATATAATTGTTACAATTTGACATTGAAATTGTATTTAGGCAGCAAATGAATATTTTATGTCATGGTTAAATACTCACCCACTGAAAGATGGTCTCCATCACTGCAGCATCATTTACATTTATACCAGATTTCACCTCCACTCTCACAATCTGCTTCTTTTGATCTGTTTGAACATGACAAGAACACTTGAGGAAACTTGAACACTTGAGGAAAACCTTATGAAGTGTTAGTGCAAATAGAAATAAAAATTTGATGCTGATTTTCTCACTCTCATTCCATCCAAGATGTAAAGAAGAGTTTAGTTGAAACTGCTGTTGTTGGTAATCTTAAAATTTAAGTCCTTCGCTGCCATCATTATAAAACGTTCAAAAAGTAGAAAAAGGCAGCACAGAATTTGTCTGATATATATTTTACAAAGTCATTTGAATGATCTGTGCTACAACTGAACATTGTTTACAACCAGTATTTAATTGCATCAGGAAATCGATCTGTGCATCAGTAGCGTTACATCCATATAAGCTGCGAATGTTCCACATAGCAAGGCGGTTTTGCCAGAATGAATTTGCAGACGGGCGAATTATGTTTATAAATTGAAACTTGTCATTAGAGATGTAACTTAAAGCTTTCTAAATGAAATGTTGATAATACGTAGGTAAAATTGTTTATTTGCTGAACGATGGTCAATTTCTGTAAATCTGTGCCATTTACCGAAGCTTTCGGGCAGGGATGGGCTTGTATTTCAAACACAAAATACTTAACCATTAAAATTAATAATTTTTAGTAGTCGCCCAAAGCTGCTTTGAATCCGCTTGCCAGGAACTTGAAATGTATTTAAAAAACAAAATACTTAACCTGCACAGGGCCCCTTGGCGGATTAACACTTAATATTTGTTTTGTTGAAAGTAATTGAATTGAAACTCGCCATCATGGTGATCAGTGTTTCCTTGAACACTATAATGTAATTTCAAGAACAGCACACAACACAGATTATTTCAGTGATTCAAGCTACGGGATGATTACCATTTCCACAACCACATTCACCATTCATTAAGATTTTCATCTCCATTACCAAACAATCTACTTTAATAGCAACCAGTTACAGCATGCCAGAAAATCTATCACCAAAAAAGCAAGAGCCAAGAGTCTCAAAGAAGGAAAAAACTGATCACCATGAAGGTGTGTTTCAACTAAATTATTTTCAACAAAACAAATATTAAGTGTTAATCCGCCCAGGGGGCCTGTGCAGGTTAAGTATTTTGTTTTTTAAATACATTTCAAGTTCCTGGCAAGTGGATTCAAAGCAGCTTTGGCGCCTTCGCTTTTTGTTGTGACATTAATACGAGTTCTTATGTGTTTGCTGGGATGCGGGTTACTTCAAGGCAAAGGTAACTTGTCTGCAAAGCGCTTGCTTAAGCAGAAAGATGTGCTTCTGCTGCCAGATTTCATTATTGACATCACATTGCGTTTGATACCAACCAAGTTTTCAATAATTTCTCAAGCAAAGCAAATTAAAGTTAACTGAAAAAAGATCTTCGGTCAAACTTCAGTATAGGGGGCAATTATCACTATTTACATTCCATTAACTACATAATTCCCGCCAATAAACTCTTCATTTGTTTCTTATTAATTGTTAGTACAGTAGTTGTTAGGTTTAGGTTTTGGGTAGGATTAGGGATGTAGAGTATGGTCATGCCTAATATGTGCTTTATAAGTACTGATAAACAGCCAATATGCCAATAATAGCCATGCTAATAACAACAATGTAATAGTGAGAATTGCCCAGTATACTGAAGTGTTACCAGATCTTCTTACATTTTTGGCATACAAAGTGTATGTTGATGATATAGTTAAAGTCTACGTTATTTGGCATCATGCAGTTCCGTAGGGCTCTGAAAACTAACTGCACACTCCGTCAGTAAACACACTAGAGAAGAGTCACTGCAACGGCTGTTAACAAATCATTATTCATAATGATTTGCAGATAATTAAAATGAATCGTTATATTTCCATGTATAAAATAAACAGACGTTCAGTATGCAAAGTGCTTGTTAATCTTACTTCCATAAAAAACATTTAAATCAAAGAGTCACATGTACAGTCATGGCCAAACGTATTGGCAGTGATATACATTTTAAAATGTATAACACTGCAAATATAAAAATTGTGTATAGCAAAGTTTGCTGCTTCTGTATTTGTAGATTATAGTGCCACGTGTTTCTAAAGTATACTAGATATCTTAAGTTAAAAAAATTGTGTTTAAAATAGTTTTAGTGTTGACATTTGAAAAATATTTCTACTTTAATTGCGTTTGCAAATGTGATCTTGATAAAATTTTATTAACATTGACCAATGAATTATTTTTAACATTGATTCAATAGTAATTGATTCACCTGTTATTGGTTGTTATATGCTTAAAGTGCATTTTGCAAGTTGGAGAGCCCAGAGAGTCAATGTGTAGAAAAATAGCATAGGAATTATATGTTCTTTAAAATATACTCTAATTCGGCTTCTGGGGACGTTTTTTGAGAGAATTTTCTTTTCCGCATCTGAAAACCACCAAAACCGGAAGTGATGTAACGAGAGGGAGTGCGGTCGATGTAGACAATAGGAAAACAATGGATCGTGATGACAGTGAGAGTTCGGAGAATATTATAAATATTTATTCAGATTCGTATGACGAACCACTGCCATACAATTATGAGCCTGCTATGCCGACAAGACATAACGGGTAAAACATGTGGACACCATTTCCTGACAGGAAGGAGTTTGTGCAACCTCTACAAAAACAATCATTTACCATGACGATGAAACATTTAAATAAATAACAAGTTAAAACAGACACAGCCACGACCGCTCCTACTGAATACCAAGATATTCTGCTGTGATCAAAGGCAAAGCGCCGCACTCTTCTCCCTCTCGTGACGTCAATGACGCGATTTTGAAAAGAAGACTTTTTGAAGACGGTCAAAGAAACGTCATTTCTTCTATTACATTTGCGCCCTTAAATTTTGAAAATCCAGCATTAACTTTTCATATGGTACTTTTATACAAGGATATATATTTATTTTAAAAAAATCGACTTGCAATATGCACTTTAAATAGTCCTAAAGCCACCCTTAAAGCGACTGACACAGCGAAGAAGCAGACATCAATATAACCACAAGAATAAACTTTCTCTTCTCATCACAGTGTGTGTATGTTTGCAATGTCAGAGGAGCAGCAAATGATTAGCCATGAAACTTACAGATCTCGCAGATGAATGGAAGAGCATCCGAGCAGGGAAGATCATTTATCTGACCATCAGGATCTGCAGCACCACAAGGTCGATTCGGACCAATCATGTCAGGTTGACCCATCTTCCAGGTGATGGAGGAAGAATTTACATTTTTTCCATTCAACGATTTCCATGAGTCTCTGTACAGACCTATCCAAATATTATAATATGCTCCCATCATCTGCACCAGCTGGTCGTTTTCAGCTTGATTGCGAATGGTGGCCAGATCTTTGTGATGCTGTCTGCAGTAGCTCTGAGCTTGATGCCAAGTCATATAAAAATGATAGATGACAAACCTGTCTGCTCCAGTTTGCTGCTCTGTATAAAGACATGGAGGAGTTGATTTAATGTTTTTTCGCACCAAAATTTTATCAACAGAGCCGTATTGTGATCAGTGTTTGCTTTAGTTGTGCTCTTGACTCTTGTATTTTAATGTTAGGGCTTTTCTGTCTCCTTATGGACAGTGTGTTAAAGTTCGTTTAGCAAAGATTAAAACTAGGACTAGGACTGGGACTGGAGGCAGCAGTAGTATGGCAGTAGTGTCCGAATGGTTAGAGAGTCGGATTCTCAGAGCCGGCGGGCAATAACTGAGGTGCCCTTGAGCAACGCACCTTACACCCACTTGCTGCGCGGATGCTGCAGTGATAGCTGCCCGCTGCTCCCGGTGTACATTTCTTCACTACTCTCTGGATGGGTTAAAAGCAGAGGTTACATTTTGGGTATGGGTCACCATATCTTACTAATGGTCACTTTCACTTTCAGTATGATGAGGATGATTTCTGCACAAAGTAATTGAGTTAATGGAGCTTTATAATCAACCAGTTGCCATAGTGGAAGACACCAGATTTCAGGGAGGGGCTGACACTAAAACCACAACGTTATTAGCACAATGCTCTTACCACTGAGCTACAGTAAAGCTTTTTCAAATATTGAATTGCAAAGAAATAAAAAGTCAATCTTATGTTTTCACTTTTATGCGTAAGGTTCAAGATTTCATTTTATATAAAGCAATGCTTTTAATATAAAAAGCTCAAATGTATTCAGTTCATACACAGCTTGACGTTTGTGCCCTGAAGTTTTAAAATGCACAGCTGATTACGTGCTTTTCCCGTAATATTTACAGAATTTAACTGGCAACCACAGCAGCCGTTATTTTTCTGTAAAAACTACGGAACATTTTTCACGATGATAAAAAACTAACGGTGTTTTAAACAAGTTAATCTCTTTAACATGCTGTGGCTAAAACTTCCGGAGCGTCAACCCGGTGAGTGAACAGCATATGAATGGTTAGCATAGACGACAAAGATCATTCAATTCAGCTTTTTTTATTTACAACATGAATTAATTTGTGACTGTTTCATTTAATTCATGTAAAATCTTTACTGGGAGAGGAACTGATGGCTAAGGCTATGTGACACAGTGACTCTGAGATCTTTTACAGCAAAGCTTCATAAACTACATATCAGGCATTAAATGTAACATCTCAATTGTGCATTTATTGCTCTCTGTTAAATAAAGTGTATACAACCTGTGCACCAGAGGTGGAGCCACAGGGTTGTCCTGGGTACACAAATTTTATTGGGCAGTTTAATGATGATTGACATCTCATTTCACCACTTGCAGAAAAAGCGTTCGGAAAAGCTTTCAAATTAATCAAGGACAAAAGTGATGCGAGTAACAGGAGAATAAGGAAACTTCGCATATAAGGTTAGTTTTCAGACTAGGCATCGGGATTCCTTGGATTCTCGCTCTCGCTGTATGAGTAAACATGAATGTTGGCGCTAGACGGGTTAATCAGATAAGAGAGATCCCGATTTAGCCTAAACATTATGTTTAACGTACATCTGTGTTAGTTATATACTGTAGCGAGGAAGGCGGGGCAAGAGCCGTCAGACAAAGGGGCGGGGCCGGTGGCGTGAGTGATAATGGCTATCAGCTGTGCGCACACCGGCTCCGCATTTCTGACTGTGGAGATCGGAAGCATAAAAGAACGAGCTGACAGAAGGTACGAGGAGAGAGGACCGGGCCCGACCGGGTTTTAAGTTTGTAGTTATGTTTACGTTATTTCGCCGGCGGTCGTCCGTGAGGGGCCGCCGGCTGTTTATATTCGTTGTGATTATGTTAAAATGTCTCCCGGTTCCCGTCTCCTTCCTTCCCTACTCTCAATCTGTTACATATACACATAAACATTGCAGTGCCAATACATTACACTATTTGCCTGTTTACTTAATGTAGGCTAACGTCAGCTACAGCCACCACCAGTGTTTAAATGTTAAGCTAACTTTGAAATTCTCAAGCTATTTATCTGGTTGTTGTCCTGTGATCAAATCATGAAGAGGCGTTTGATAGGTACAATAGTTTCATTAGACTCCTGGAACTCCGTTACAGATACACAACATGAACTGTTGATGATGCATTTTTCTGTCTGATGTTTACACGGCCGGGCGGAAGTGCTCGTCGGCCGCGTCGAGATCGTAAACAAAGGCGGGGAACGCGCGGAGGGCTAAGAGCTAAGCTAAAGCTAACACCACACCGGCTCTCTTTACCCAGCATTTTCCTTGCTAATGTACGATCATTAGTGAACAAAATGGATGAGATTCGACAATGACATAATCTTCACGGAAACATGGCTACACAGCGGCATACCGGACAACGCTATTGAGTTAGCGGGCTACAACACACACCGGGCGGATAGAACGGCAGAGGAATCCGGTAAGACAAGAGGAGGTGGACTGTGCATTTATGTCAATAAAGCTTGGTGCAGGAACTCTGTTATTGTCGGGAGACACTGCTCGGCTAACCTTGAGTTTCTCATGGTTAAATGTAGACCGTTTTATCTGCCACGGGAATTCACTTCCACCATTATAACGGCAGCTTATATTCCACCGGATGCTGATGCCAAGCTTGCTATGAAAGAACTTCATGCAGCCATCAGTAGACAACAGACTGCTCACCCGGAGGCTGAATTTATTGTTGCGGGAGATTTTAATCACTCTAACTTAAAGACAGTGCTCCCTAAATTTCACCAGCATGTTTCCTGCCACACAAGAGGAAACAAAACTTTGGATCATGTCTATACAAACATGGCTGAAGCTTACGCCGCGACACCCCTCCCCCACCTGGGTCAATCTGATCACCTTTCTTTGTTCCTCACCCCCAGGTATTCACCTCTCATTAATCGTGTGAAGCCATCAGTGAAGACCGTAAAGGTGTGGCCTGCGGGGGCAGACTTCACACTCCAGGAAAGGTTTCTACACACAGACTGGAGTATGTTTGCTTCTCAGGCCACCAGTGGCTCTCACACGGACATAGACAGCTATACCTCCTCTGTATTGGACTACATCAATACCACCATTGATAGTGTCACAACTCAGAAGCAGATCATCATATACCCCAATCAGAAACCATGGATGAACAAGGAAGTGCGCCTCCTGTTGAAAGCACGCAACACTGCATTCAGATCAGGTGATGCATAGGCCTATAGTACTTCCAGGGCAAATCTGAAGGGGGGCATCAGAATGGCCAAGCACTGCTACAAGTTGAAGCTAGAGGAGCATTTTACCAATTCTGACCCTCGACGCATGTGGCAGGGCATCCAGGCCATTAGTGACTACAAACCCAACCACTCCATCCCCATAGCCACAGATGCTGCCTTTCTGAACGAGCTTAATGACTTTTATGCACGCTTTGAGAGAGACAATAAGGAACCCGCCACCAGGCTCACACCTTTTACTGACCACCCAATCATCACACTAAACTCCACAGATGTTTACACTGGACTAAGCCGGATAAACGCACGCAAGGCTGCTGGCCCTGATGGCATCCCTGGTCGCGTACTCCGGGCATGTGCGGAGCAGCTCGCTGGGGTCTTCACGGATATCTTCAACCTGTCCCTCGCCCAAGCAGTTGTTCCAGCATGTTTCAAATCCACCTCCATTGTTCCCATTCCAAAACATTCCAGCCCGACATGCCTGAACGACTACCGCCCAGTAGCACTCACACCCATTGTTATGAAGTGCTTCGAGCGGCTGGTCCTGTCACACCTAAAAGACTCTCTACCATCCACACTGGACCCATACCAATTTGCCTACCGCAGCAATAGGAGCGTAGATGATGCAGTGTCCATGGCGCTGCACTCCGTGCTCACACATCTGGATAATAAGGACACTTATGCACGCATGCTGTTTGTAGACTTCAGCTCTGCATTCAATACCGTCATCCCTTCCAAGCTAATCATCAAACTTGGAAACCTAGGCATTAACAATTCAACCTGCAACTGGATTATGGATTTCCTGACGAACAGGCCTCAGCTTGTTAGGTTAGGCCACATCTGCTCCACCACCATCACCCTCAACACTGGTGTACCACCGGGCTGCGTGCTGAGCCCCTTTCTCTACTCCCTTTTCACACTCGACTGCAGATCTGTGAATGGACCTAACTCCTTCATCAAGTTCACAGACGATACAACAGTGATTGGTCTCATCAGCAACAACGATGAGACTGCTTACAGGGAGGAGGTACGGCACCTGGCCACATGGTGCTCAGACAACTACCTGCTCCTTAACACCTCCAAGACAAAGGAGATCATCGTGGACTTCAGGAAGGCGAAAGGAGGCACACACGACCCCATCCACATTAACGGGATGGCTGTTGAACGTGTTTCCAGTTTTAAGTTCCTGGGGACCCATATTTCGGAGGACCTGTCCTGGACCACCAACACCTCATGCCTGGTCAAGAAGGCTCACAAGCGTCTCTTCTTTCTGAGGACACTGAAGAAGAACCAACTGTCTTCAACTATCCTGGTGAACTTCTATCGCTGCACGATAGAGAGCATCCTGACCAACTGTGTCACAGTCTGGTACGGGAACTGTTCTGTTGCTGAGCGCAAGGCACTGCAGCGGGTGGTGAAAACAGCCCAGCGCATCACAGGGACTACACTCCCTTCCATTGAGGACATCCAGAGGAAACGCTGTCTGCGTCGAGCTCGCAGCATTCTCAAGGACTCCTCTCACCCCGCTCATAGACTGTTTACTCTCCTGCCTTCCGGTAGGCGCTTCAGGTACCTCCGGTTAAGAACCAGCAGACTAGGAAACAGCTTTTTTCCCAGAGCTGTTTCATTATTGAACTCTGCTCCCCACTGATTCCACTAACCCTCATAACTTTAACTTTAATGCTGCTACTACATTGTTTACATTGCATAACAGGGCTGCATCCATGACTGGACTGTACACACCAGTACTTCAAGTTATCTGCTCTACCGGACTGTTTACACACACATAGCATCATTTGCACTCTATACTGCTCACTTGCACACCAGGAATATTACACTGAATGCTCATTTGCACTAATAAACTACTTTTATAACTGCATTAACTCATCTACTGCACTGTAACTCATCTATTGCATCTATTGCATAACTAACTGCATCCACTCATCTATTGCACTGTAACTTCAATAACTGCATTAACTCATCTACTGCACTGTAACCTTAATAACCGCATTAACGCATCTACTGCACTGTAACTTCAATAACTGCACTAACTCATCTAATACACTGTAACTGTATTATCTGCATCTACTCATGTATTGCACTATAACTTCAACAACTGCATTAACTCATGTACTGCACTGTACCTTTAATAACCGGATTAACTCCTCTACTGCACTGTAACTTTAATAGCTAATGTCTGTAATTAATGCACACTCAAGTCACTTGCACTATTGTATTGTCTATATTGTTATCTGTTCATAACCACCTGTACATTAATGTTCACAGTATATAGCCTTCTGTATATATTGTTCATAGTACATACCGACTGTCATATTTTCATACAACATTTGTATAGTATTTCCCTAAAATTGTATTCTGTATTTATTCACACTGTATATCTGCACTTGCTCATTGCACTTATGGTTAGACCTAAACTACATTTCGTTACACTGTACTTGTATATGTGTAATGACAATAAAGTTGAATCTAATCTAATCTAATCGAATACAAGCATTGATATATCGGGGTTCTAAAAATGTACAAAGATGTGATTTCCGTGTTTTAAAAGAAAATCATAATTAACAGGAAGGAAAGGTATTTAATGTTAAAAGGTATGTCTGAAAGGGGGAGATGTCAGAGTATTATACATAGGCTGGGTCGGTGCCAGGACATACAGAACGAGGGGGCCTCGTTGTGTCACTGGGGGGGGCATACCTCCACAATACACCCACTTTGAATTGAAACAACAACAACCATCAAGTCACCATTAAGGCTACCAGACGCAACGATACAGAGCACGAACGCTGCCTACAGCATTCTCATAAATAATAAACGGACCAGCACTGGCTATAATCAATATCAGACAAAAAAGCAAAAAACACATCTTACCTTTAGAAAAGCTGCAGTCGACGAGTGGAGGAGTTAAACTTTCTCAGAACGAGGTCTTTCCATTTGTTGCACATTTTCTTTGTAAGGTCCCGCTCAAACGCAAGTTGCACGAGCTGATACTTACGTGTGTGGTTCATTGATCGTCTGTTGTCCGTGAAAACGTTCTTGAGCACAGAAAATGAGTTCTCACACATAGCGGTAGAGGCCCCGAATGTGACAGCGAGTTTAAGTGCGGACAAAACACTCGGCATTGCTTCGAGAACTTTGTGATGTTCAGAGAGAAGTCTTCTAGTAGTCATCATCTGCTGGCTTTCCTCCTCTTTGATTCTGGAGATATATTGCTTTGCAACAATGCACTCAGTTTCCACAATGGTAGAATTAGTTAAATCCATGATGGGCTTTATGGACTTTACATCCAAAAAGGTCTCATTTTCTGGGTCAAGAGCGGCAAGTGCTGCGGCAAACTTTGAATTACGTTCACTGAAACGCACCTCAATTTCATCAAGAATATGATCCAAAGCACTGAAGTACAGCCTGCGTAGCTCCACTTTATCAATGATGTTGGCTCCAGTTGTTTCTTCAACTACATATTCAGTCAGGTTCTTGTTTACCTGTCGCCTCCGTTTTGCTGAGACAGGTGTATCTTTTGTGCTCGCTGTAACTGTGTCACAGAGAATGCAGAATTCATCTTCGCCGCGGAGATTGCGCACACATTCGGCAGCTGAAGATACAAGTTTCATCCCAGTTAAAAGGTCTGTATCCTCTCCTTGCAGAATTATATTGGCAGGATTGAGCAACAAAAGAACCTAGGGTGGCAACGATTTAATTAAAGGTTGTGTTAACTGAAATTGAACATTGAAGGATATCTCAAAATTAATGCTGTTTGTCTTTTTTTTTTTTTATAAATCTTGAAAAAGGCTTTTAAAAACTAAAAAGTATTAAGTCCATTCGTGCATTTAAAACTCATAAAATTCTATCGAATTGAAATGAGAATTGATTCATCAATTTTAAATGATGGAAATTAAAATAGCCTATATGCAAATTTTATTTTACATTTTTTAAAGAAAACTTTGAGTTGACTTGTTGAATTTTGTTATTTAATAAAATAATATTTACACACACACACACAAAATTAAAATAGCCTAAATGTCTTAGGCCTACCTTGTGAATGAAATTGCAGATGAAAAGGAAGCTTTCATCTGACACTTCCCTTAACAGTCCAACCGCCTCCATGCGAACTTCAGCTCCATAAGTCCTTGCAGAGCTGACATGCTCAAGAACTGATGTAATGTCCTCGAATGAACTGACGATGACGGCAACAGTAGCCAGACGGCCTGTCCACCTCTGGTCAAATAAACGTTTGAGTCTGTCACCTCTATATTGCAGAGCAACCGTGGGTTTACGGCAAAAGTTATAAAGCGCGTTGCATATGCTGAAAAAATCTTGAATGGCTTTCTCAGCAGATAACATATGCACAACAACTAAGTGCAGCTGGTGATTTAGACAGTGTACGTACGGTATCTCCCGGCCAACTTTTTCCTGCAGAAGTCGCTGCACTCCACCACATTTCCCCGACATCACCACGGCTCCATCGTACACTTGACTCAGAATCTCAGACGCATTCAAGCCTGCCTTGGACAGCTCTGAAAGTATCATGTTTGTGATGGTTTGTGCATCACCCGAATTTGCGATGGTCATCACAAGCAATCGTTCTGTAATTTCCAGTGTTTTTTCATTGAAGTAGCGAATTACAATAGAAATGTTTTCCATTCCAGTAGGGTCCCTGGTTCCGTCGACTTTCACAGTAAACCACGAATCGCCGATTTCTTTCACTATTGCATCGAGCACAAGGCTGCTCATTACAGCAACGAGTTCATTTTGAATTTCATGGCTTGTGTAAGTGACATTTTTTGGAATTGTTTTCACAATTTCAGACAACTGGGGGTCCTTCCTGATTCTGAATTCCAGTAATGACATGATCAGTCCACTCCCACCTTCATCCATATGATCAAAGGCCTCAATTTTACCCCTCAATGGTAATTGGTTGGACACCAGAAACTCCACAACATCAATAAGAGACGACATGTAGTATCGATTTCTCTGTATTTGTTCTGCATAGAGTAGCGTCGAGATTTCTTTACCTTTATCAATTCGGCTTACTTTTTCTTTCCACATACTATAACAAGTCAAATGTTCTTTGGACATTTCATGTCTGCTGAATCCTTTATTTGTTTCGACAGCGTGTTTCCAGTCATGGAAGCCATTGGTTGTAAAAGCTGGGTCAAGCCTAGTCCCGCTCTGCGGCTGCCCGATCTTGATCTGCCTAGCACTTCCAGCGCTAAATTTTCTGCAAGGGTAGCAGAAGGCCGCATCTGCTTTAGCCGAATACTCGAGCCAATCTCTTTTCTGAAACCACGCGTGTAAAAATGATCTGTTTCTGGTGCCAAATAAGCGTGTGGGATACGAATTTAGTCTTATTTGCAAAGGCTCATCTTTTCCCAAATCATCTGGGCAAGTATCATCATCATGACTGGAAGCAGTCACACTAGCTCGCCTACGGTCGCTCGGAGAGGCCTCTGTCACTGGCCTGTCGACATCACTGGTGGTGCTAGTGCTAGGCATGACAGTTTTCACTGATGTCGTCGAGGTGGTGGTAAACCATTTCCTTAAATCCATGATTGCTGAATGATCAAGCGCGTTAGGTGTTTTAGAAGAATACAGATTATTATGAATTGAATAAAGCGTAGAAGTTGACTGAAAAAAGAATACTTAACGTCATGACGTATACAGTCATATTTCAACCAATTACATACAAGCTGCTAGTGACGTAATTTAGTTAATCGCCTGTCGCGAATTTTTCATGCAAAGTTGCAAAGCTGATTTGATTCTAGTAAAACTAAATTAATTTACAAAAAAAATATATATATATTTTAAATATATATAATTATATGTCAGGAATAAGAGGGCACAGCCACAGTGGAACCGTCACCGTGCCTGTTGCTGAGTCTCAACGGCTGAAATCGCGCTCCGAGGCAGGGTGGTGTGCTGACTAGAGGTGAGGGGGCACAGTAACCTAGGTGGCCGGGCCATGCCCCCTGGGGCCCCCCGTGGCGCCGACCCTGTACAAAGGACATGTCACCTGCCCACTAGGGGCTGCAGAGTCAGGACGGCTTGAAGCCGCATACATGCATAAGAGAAGATAGAACAAGTAAGTCGTAGTTCATGTTGTATATCTGTAACGGAGATTCAGGAGTCTAATAAAACTATAGTGCCTATCAAACGCCTCTTCATGATTTGATCACAAGACAGTCGTGACACTCAAAAGATTACTTCAATTGCAAATAGCCTTTTTACATATCATAAAGGGCTAATAAAATACAGCCAAGTTACTCCATATGTTTAAATGGAGCGGGTATTATTTTGCATTGCTTTTTTATTGAATTAATTATTAATTGAATCACATTAATCGCAAACCCACACTATCAATATTGATATCGGCCAGAGATGGATAGTGTTAGATTTTGAATATGTATAGTTGATACAATATGCTCAAAGTGTTCAAATACACTAATATTCTGAGCATTTTTACTCACAAACGTATCGTTTTACTTAAGAAGATATATCACCTCCCTAGAGTTGTTTGGATTAGTATTGACGGATAAATACATTTTTGCAGATTACCTGAGTCTAAATGAATTATGGATTCAAATTCATTCTAGTTGATTATTCAAGAGGATTTAGCAGTCAAGAGCCAAACTCTAGGAAACACTAAACTCTATTTGGGTGATTTCTTATTGTTGATGTCTTCTTTTGGGATTGTTAACACCAGGTTTTCTATGACAAGCCAAATTAGCTTTTAATCCTTCTCAGGATATGAATTTTTGATATAAACAATTACATCTTTAGTAGTAAAATGATCATTCTTAATGTCAAGAATAGAATTTCTACTAGTAACAATTGCTCTTTTTGATGTCCATAATCCTATAAAGGCGGGTTGTCCGATTTCCGAATTACACTTGTTTCTTGTACCAAAATTACCTTGTAGCCAATAAGCAGTAAGGCGCACAGTGCACAGGATAGACATTACTCGAGCCGTACGCTGACGAAAGAGAAAGATGAGGGTAGGGGTGTGTCTGTTTTGGTGATTTGAACATCAACAATGGCTATGAGAAATGGGAAAACCCGGCCTTTAATAATATACACATTATTATTACAGCATTGCTTACCATTGAAGCAAAAAAGGGATAGGCTTCGTTGCACGACATATCATTAAACTTTTGATTATACATAAATCCACATTCCTGTTTTCCATCCTTGTTGTTTGGCTCTCCAGCATACCAAGTTGAGAATGTCAAATACTCATCTTGATAAGACCACCTCCAGCTACTGATGTCATTTTAGAGTCCAGTCCAGACAGCTGAAGTTAATGCAGGTTGAACTGGTGTCTGTACTTTTTCCCAGTGTTCAGTGCTTTTAACAGTGACCAGGTTTCCAATCTGATTCTGTCTGCAGTAATCTTGTGCCTCATCCCAGGTCTTCTGCTGCTGGATCACAACATAATCAAACGAGATGCTCTGTGTGAAGAGTCCTGTTGAGAAAAGTGTACAGAAATACTAATGTTAGCCCCGAAGACTTGATGTGATGTGCTTTGTAAGCAATTAAATTGATACATATTCAGGACACAATGTGTGCAGAACATGATGTCTGTTTAGTTCGTTAAAACAAAATAGAAAAATCTAAATGTTGTCTCAACAGGCACACTGAGGGGATCCTTAGTTCCCGGCCCAGCATGAGGATTGCTGGGGTACAGCCATTAGTCTCCTGTACCTCACGCCGACTGGCAAGCAAAATCAAATTCAACTGAAGATCCCAGTTCTTCTGATCCTGGCTCACCCATAGGGCCAATTGGGTGGCAAGGGTTCTGTTTGCCGCTCCATCAACCAGTCACTCTGGGGATGTTGGGGAGTTGTTCCACATTACTGTCATCCATGTCAAGTAAGAACGGTAACTTTGGATCTGGAGCAGCGAGGACTGGTGCTTGACACATATTTGAATGAAAAAATATGTTACGGCCCATAACCAGGTTAAGGCTCGATAAACTATATAAGTCAAACCAAAAGGAAATCGGCCGATCATATTCAAAAATCACAAAAACTGAGTTGCTTTCAAACATGCCTCCATTTAATTAAAGGACAAAATTGGATTCCAGAAGTAACAATAAAAATATGATTTCACAAATAATAATAATTCAAAACGAAAAAATCATTAACAAGAAAAGAAAATAGTAGGCAACGGATAGGACACTAAGGAAACAGAAAACCCTGACTACATCTGCCTCGGAGGAAAGTTCTTACCTGGCTTCGGACAAAATAATATCAAACAGGTGAGTCTTCCGGGCACCTGCTTCCTTCGCTTCAGCTCTTATTAACTAACAAACGTGAACTAAAAATAAAATACACTACCCGCTGCTACTTACCACACAAGAAAAACAATAGTATTTACGAAATCCAAGCATAACAAACAATAACGAAACTAATCCAAGAAGGCCACTGGGAGAGACGCCCGCGAGCGCAATGGTCGTGGATTGAGACCGAGAGAGAGAGAGAGGCCATTGCTGCGTCAACGTCCGCTTATATCCGGAATCCCCGATGACGTCACGCAGCTCTCGTGCAACAGGGCAAGCCCACTGGTCTTCCGATGGATTCTAATACATAGAAAAAAAAAATACAGAGATTTTCGTAACACCCTCAACCTTAAGTGAATACATTTTAAGAAAAGATGATACTCTTCAATTTTTCCCTTTTTTTCTTTCTTTACAAAGAGAAAGGGGGGGGGAATAAAATAAATTTATTCCCACTAAGCAAGAGATAACACGTCAGCAACGACATTATCTTTACCACGAACGTGCCGAATGTCCAATTCAGACATCTGTAAAAACAGACTCCAACGCATCAAACGTTGATAGTTTTTTGAATCGAATGAAAAACAACAAAGGGGTTATGATCTGTATAAACAATCAAAGGATATGAAACAGAACCAACATAAACTTCAAAATGCTGGAGGGCAAGGACAAGAGCGAGTGCCTCCTTCTCAATCGTGGAGTAATTTCGCTGATGTTTGTTAAATTTTCTCGAAAAATAACAAACAGGATGCTCAACACCAATTTGATCTCGTTGGAGAAGTACAGCTCCCGCACCAGTGTCACTTGCATCAACAGCAAGCAAAAATTGTGATGAAAAATCAGGAGCAGATAAGACCGGAGAATTAGTCAAAACCGCTTTGATCCCTTCAAAGCTCACTTAACACGATTCCGTCCATGTAAATGATACTTTGGGACTAAGGAGGTCGGTTAAGGGAGAGGCAACCGAAGAAAAGTTTTTACAGAAATTTCTGTAGTAGCCAACCATTCCCAAAAATTGACGCAACTCACGGCGCGTTGTGGGTACTGGGAAATGAGTGATAGCCTCCACCTTAGACTCAACAGGACGAACTTGCCCGCCTCCGACAATTTTCCCCAAATACGTAACCGTGGCTCGTCCAAATTCACATTTAGCGAGATTCACAGTGAGATTAGCATCAGACAAACGCCTGAAAAGCATATGGAGTTGTTCCACATGTTCTGACCAAGACTCACTATGAATAACCAAGTCATCCAGATATGCGGCAATATTATGCATTCCGCTGATAACCTGATTTACCAACCACTGAAAAGTTGCCGGTGCATTTCGTAAGCCAAAAGCCATTACAGTATACTGCAAAAAATGGTCCGGTGTAACGAACGCAGAGATCTCCTTTGCACGATCTGACAGAGGCACCTGCCAGTATCCTTTCAGTAGATCAATTTTTGTGACAAAAGCAGCATGTCCAACACGATCTACGCAATCTTCCATGCGAGGTAAAGGATAACTGTCCGGTTTGGTAACAGAATTAACACGTCGAAAGTCAGTACAAAATCTAGATGAGCCGTTAGACTTTTTAACCAACACTCAGGGCGAGCTCCAGGAACTAAAACTCGGCTCAGCGATGTTGTTTTCAAGCATAAAATTAACCTCCTCTTGCAACTGAGTTCGCTTCCCCGGATTTACTCGATATGCATGTTGTTTTATGGGTATCGAATCACCAACATCAATATCATGTTCTATCAGCGACGTACGAGAAGGAACATCAGAGAATAAATTTCCATGAATTCGAATGACATTACTCACATCACCACGTTCGGTATCAGTCAAATGAGAAGGAAACGAGTCGAGATTTTGAAGTATCTCGGAATTTTTCAACCTTCCCGCAACCAACTCTATAGAGGGAAAATTCACATCATACTCCTCCAGGTGGGTCGGGCAGCAGTGGCCTCCGATGCAACAGAACACAATGGAAAAGTCAAATGTTCAGCACTGGACAGCCTCTGCTCTTTGGTTACTAGAGAATCTGTGGGTGAGACAGTTAACATAGCCGTCTTCCGTTCAGACAGAGCTAACGGTCTCTCGAAGTACGGCTTAAGCATGTTGATATGACACAGACAAGTTTTTTTTCTTCTATCTGATGTCATAATCACATAGTCGAGCTCACTCACCTTCTCTTTCACCTTGTAAGGACCGTAATAACGAGCCTGCAGGGCAGATCTAGAGACTGGCAACAGCACTAACACATTGTCCCCAGAAGAAAAACTACCGAGCTTAGCACCATTGTCAAAACGTTTTTTCATTTGTTGTTGTGACCGCTCCAAATTCTCCTTGGCCAATTCACAGGCACGGTGCAATTTCAAACGGAACTCTGAAACATAGTCAAGAACATTGTTTGAGCTATGATCTGTAGACCAATGATCTTTGATCATCTTCAATGGGCCACGAACAGTATGCCCAAACACTAGCTCAGCCGGACTAAAGCCCAACGAATCCTGCGCTACCTCCCGCACTGCAAACATAACCATAGGTACTCCATCATCCCAGTCTTTTTGGAACTCTAGGCAGAATGAACGAAGCATGGATTTTAAAGTCTGGTGGAATCTTTCGAGTGCTCCTTGGCTTTGTGGATGGTAACAACTGGACGTGCAGTGTTTGATGTGTAACTGATCTAGAGCCTGTTTGAACTCACGCGACATAAAATTCGTACCTTGGTCTGATTGAATAGTCCGCGGGAGACCAAACAGAGAGAAGAACTTAATAAGTGATTTAACAATCACTGGGGCAGTAATTTTCCGCAAAGGAATTGCCTCCGGAAAGCGCGTAGATGTACACATTATGGTCAATAGGTACTGATTACCGGACTTTGTGCGAGGTAAAGGACCGACACAGTCAATCATTACACGCTCAAATGGTTCCCCAATGGCTGGTATTGGATGTAATGGAGCATGCAGAATATTCTGATTCGGTTTTCCAGTTACTTGACACACATGACAACTTCGACAATAATTTGCAACATCTCGTTTTAAGCCAGGCCAGAAAAAATGTCGGAGTACACGATCATAAGTTTTACTTACTCCCAAATGACCAGCAAACGGACTGTCATGTGCCAGCCTCAGAATTTCTGAACGATATGAGGAAGGAACTACTACCTGCTTAATAATTCGCCATTCAACAGAAGATGCACTAGCGGGTCTCCACTTTCTCATCAACACCCCATCTTCAACAAAGTATCCTTGCGATACACATTCAAGTTGCTCACTAGGAACAACAACTTCAAGGAGAGATGACAGTTTCTCATCTTTCTTCTGTTCCACAATAAGCTGCTCGTGTGACAGAGACAATTTATCGAGCTCCATTGAATGTTCATCTCGTTTCTTGACAGCGATGTCTAAACCATCAATAGAGTTTGAACTCTTCACCTCAGCACCATTTGAATTGGAGAGGAACTTATCATTTAAATCAAATTTCCACTCACCATCTGACTCAACGAAGTTTTTATCTTCCACTCTCTGTGACATAGCGCGAGTAACAGCGCACGAAGGAAACACTTCTGGGTATTTCCGAGCTAACTCATCAGGAGTAATGCAGGGAAGAGGAACATTAGTTACCTCAGGGCTGGCAAAAACTTTTCCTCCCGCCAAGTCATTCCACAAAATAAATGTGACATCTCGAACGGGAAGACACGGTCGCACCCCAACAACAACGTGGCCGGTAACAAGGGAGGACTCAAGCTCAATTTCGTGTAAAGGCACATTCACAAAGCCCATCTCAAATCCCTGTACCAAGAAACTTGAACCAATAGAGCTCTCATCCGACAACGGTACCAAAGATACAAATTTGTTTTACCTACCAAAGATACAAATCCGTCAACAATGAACGGTACATACCCCTGTTCTTCACACAGGTAATCTTTAATAGGTAATAAATCCAGTCCTTGTAACGGTAACGAGGACGTCATCAATAAACCTACGGGTTTAGGGACACTGTTTTTCCTTTTGAGTACATGGCACTCTGCAATAATGTGTCCACGTTTCTTACAATAGAAACAGACGGGTGAGGACGGAGACTTCACAGACTGCTCCACTTTATCAGAATGCGGAACATGATCATGGCTACGAGGTGAATACCGTCGACTGTTGCTAGCTGATGGATTTTGTACAATACCAAACACGTTCTTATGTGTAAGAACATATTCATCAGACAAAGAAGCTGCTGCAGAACATTTTAGAACTTTTTGCTCATTTAGATAGGTTACGACACGTTCTGGTAAGCAGTTTTTAAATTCTTCCAAGAGAATCAATTCACAGAGCTCTTCATAAGTTTTTACTTTCATAGAACCACACCATCGGTCAAACATTGATTCCTTCTCACGGACGAATTCAATGTAAGACTCATCAGTTTTCCGATGATTACGGAATTTTTGGCGATACGCCTCAGGAACTAATTCATAAATTTTAAGAACGGCAGATTTTACTTTGTCATAATCAAGAGTGTCTTCAACCGACAGAGAAGAATACGCTTCCTGGGCTTTCCCCACAAGAACACACTGCAATAACATTGGCCAAAATGTTTTGGGCCATTTAAGATTGTTAGTCACACGTTCAAAAAATGAAAAGAACTTATCTACTACTTGTTCCCGAAAAGGCGGAACAATACGAATGTTACGGTTCACATCAAAATCGAAAGTCTCTGGTACACCCTTTTCACAAGCTTTCAATTCAAGTTCTTTAAGACCGCAAACTTGTTCGATCTCAAGCTTCTTCATTTCAAGTTCATGTCTCTCACATTGTCTTCTTCTCTCAGTCTCACGATCCCATTTCTCTCTCTCCCTCAACAAAATTTGTTCGTGCTCTTGAACCTGCAACTCCATTCTCTTAATTTGCAACGCGACATCTTCTGGACTGCCCTCAACAACTTCAGGATAGTCCACAATTTTCTCCTCTTCACCAAAGACGTTCTGTTTATACAAAGATTCAACAAGCAAAATCTGAATTTCGCGTCTAGATTGAGTGACGCGAAAACTGACCTTATAATGGGCAGCTATTTTCATAAGATCATTTCGGTTAATTTGAAATAACTCCGCTTGCGTCGGATTCGCAATAAACCTTTCCAAATCAAACATGATTATACGGAAAACGTCTATGTACAATGAAAAGAGAAAGAAAAAAAAACACGAGACGAAATTCGCATCAAGCAACTGTGATTTAACGAAGTTACAAAGTAACAATTTCAAAGCGTGATCAAATCCAACAAAGCCACGAGAAGTGAATCAAAAATCAAAAAATACACTACCCGCTGCTACTTACCACACAAGAAAAACAATAGTATTTACGAAATCCAAGCATAACAAACAATAACGAACTAATCCAAGAAGGCCACTGGGAGAGACGCCCGCGAGCGCAATTGTCGTGGATTGAGACCGAGAGAGAGAGAGAGGCCATTGCTGCGTCAACGTCCGATTATATCCGGAATCCCCGATGACGTCACGCAGCTCTCGTGCAACAGGGCAAGCCCACTGGTCTTCCGATGGATTCTAATACATAGAAAAAAAAAATACAGAGATTTTCGTAACAATAATGTAAAAGGGGATAAGACAAAAGTACACGCTGAAAAACACTGTTTAAGTTTTTTAGTGTAAACAAGCAAACAGTACAAAGGAACACAGTAAAGTCTTAACAAAAGAAAACTAAGCCAGTGTATCTGCGCAGCTTTTCAGTAGCCTACAAGATGAATGCATCAAAAAGCACTGGATATTAAGGTAAAGCATTTTCAGTAATACATATCTCAACGTATTATTAATAGTAAATTAAATTTGCAACAAAATTACATTTAATCCTGAGTTTCTTAATCGAAATATTGCAGCAAGTGACTTAAAGTGTACAGAACAAAATACAAAAGAAACATGATAATAAAGCAAACTGCTTCTAATGATGAAGAGAAAATACATAAACACTCTAATTAATTGGCATGTGATCATCATGATAATATGATGTTTCACATGCTTCGTCAGGTCTTAAGCTGTATAAAACACAGTCCTGCGCAGCAGCTGCAGGTATGAAGACCTGTTTGAAAGGGTCCGCAGTGATCAGGTTAATTAAATCCTTGGCTCTTTTATTTTCTCTAATAATTTACAAATAATTACTCTCTTAACTGTTCTTTCAATATCAAAATATTGAACCTTTTTGAATGCATGAAGTTTAAAACAAAAAGAGCACAGCCATGGCAAAAAGAAAAACGTGAAGATCTTGGTTGCGTTACTCCGCAATCTTGTCAGTACATAAATGGATCAATTTGATGGTTTAGCAGACATCCAGTTGTTAAATGCAGGGCCGAGTACCAAAACAAACTTGTAGCCAATCAGCAGAAAGAGGCGTGTTTGTCATGTTGATGCAGGGAAGAGAGCAAACAGGTTTTAGAAAGACTGTAGAAAGAGTGATGTCTTTCTTACATAAAATTAAAGGGTCTGTGGATTTTAAGGATAAAAATAAGGATAAAAGTCAAGCAGGAGCTAGGAACCAAGTACATAGTATAAAGACTTTCCAGCAGACACGCGTCAGGACCCGCAGTACTATGTCAAAGGGTTTAAGCAGAGATATTCTAGCATCCGCGATACTGTGAAGGCTTTCCAGCAGAGAGATGTTGGAAAACAAGATCATCCCAAAATCACCCCTGAGTAGATTGCTTTGATTTACATTTGTGAGTAACATTGGTTTTGCTGTTGTTCAGAACCAAGAAATGTTGTTGCATTAGCTGTGCAACTGAGCAGTTTTGACTGTCATTGTTTAACTGGAACCATTGTGCTGCTTGTATATACTTGTGTCGTTGTCGTTTTTTTTTATTTGCATTATTATTTGCGTGGTCTAAGCTATGATAAAGCTGAGCTTTTTCATCCCTGCGTTGCACAGCACTTTCAAGGGTGTGGCAATGCAGGAAAGGGCATGTTCCCTTTACACAGTATGTTTTGTTGTTAATTTAAAATAACAACAGCAGTCGAGAAGTCCATTACCCGCCCTTTAAATGTGTGGTGTTGTGATCTGTGGCAGTTAGGTGTGTGCTCCTTTCTATCTGTCAAAGACTGGAATCAGCTGTAGTCATAGGATAAAGTCTTTAAAGGGGTAGTTCACCCAAAACATGTTTTGTTCTGTTGAACACAAAGGAAGATATTTGGAAGAATGTCAGTACCAAACAGATCTCATCCCCCATTTACTGCCGTAGTTGAAAAAATATTTGCTATGGGAGTCAATGGGGACGAGATCTGTTTGGTTTAGGTGAACTATCCTTTTAAGTGTATTGTGTCCAGTCCTTGAATGTTTATAGGTTCTAAACTGGTTTGGCCATGGGACCCACATTTTCCCATGGTCATCAAGCCACCACCCACTTTTTGGGATACATGACGTCATATATAGTTTAAAAAAACGAGTGATTAATAGTAAAGTACTAACTCAAATTTGTTAGTAAAATGCCTTATGATGATGAATGAGTTAAGGTTAAGGGTATTAAATAGAAGTCCCAAAGTAGTTTTTTTCCATCGTTTTTTGTTTGAACCACCAAAGTAATATACTTGTACAGAATGACAAAAAGCGAAAATAACATGGCATACCATTGTGAATACACAATATTAACATTAACTGGTAATGAACGATGAATATGAATATCATACAGGACAGGATAGTTCGTTTTTCTGAGGTGAAAGACTTTTTGTTTTGTAATAATAACGATAGAATAGTGACATTGATATTCAGCCTGATGACATTTCAACTAAATGCAGATATGGAATTGGGTCAGTGAGCGCTCACTCGCTCAGGCATCTACCAACAGCTTTCAAGCTTGTCTTTCAAAAGTCTTGCATACGATAAACATTCAGAATTATTTTTGTTGTTGATGTTGTTTCGTAGAGTGTAAACTCCTCGAGCCACTCAGAACGGTGTTGTGACCCACCAGTTGTGAAACACTGGCAGGAGGTATTAATATTTATATAGAGCAAAAAATGTGAACAACAATGTGTCGACAGCTATAACATCGAACTGGAACTGGCTAATAAAGCAAACACACATAGACACACATGTAAAGTTAAACACTGACCTGAGAATAGCAGCACATGTATCAATCTTTCCATTGCTGATGAATCTGAAACAGTAAAAATATTGAATACAAAAGTAAATATGATTTCGAGTGTAAAAGGCAGTACAGTACAAGACACACTCTGATAAATGATAGTATGAAGCAGTCTAGTTTACCTGTAACCACAGTCAGAGGTGAAGATCAACATGAAGTGTCTCTGTTCGTTCAAATCTTATATATTTAGTTTGTGTAGGTACGTCCTTCATTGCCTTTATTCACCTACATAGATGTTAATGAGTCATCCTTATGTAAAAGTGTTCCCAGTCTACTGGAACAGGTGCTGATTTCCATTAAAACTTTGCAATGTTATTTGAATGAAAGCCTGGAAGCGTAAACAGTGAGTGGAAATATTCACCACTGCACACATGAATCTCAAAGAATTGTGTGTTAAAAATAAGCTTTTTTTAAATGTGTGCAAACATCTCATACAAATCTTCAGAAAGAGCACTGACACGTTTCAAGAGGACGATAAGGAAATGAAAAAAATGCAGAGTAGACAAGAGTTTGTACCACTGTGTACCATCAATACAACAGATAACCTTGTGTGGTGTTTGGATCTGTGGATCCTTTTTCTATGTTTACTCAAATAAAAATGATATGATTTTTTTACAGCAATGATATTAATTTATATTTATTTAAATAAAGACCTGACACTGACCCAACTGAAACGTCGTTATATTTTTCGGTTAAACACAACACAAAGAAAAACAGTATCTGAGTAACTGCTGAAAACCATGCATGCTCTGTTGACCAAGCTGCAAAAGCAAATGCAGTTCCGCATTTGTATACCACTTTGCCTAAAAGCTTCTGCAAGATGATGAGATGTAAATGTATGGTAAAATGTTTGGAAAAATAAAGTAAGAGATGACTAAATGTAAAATTCACCTGATTAAGTCAATACGTTGCTATTGTTTAAAAAGGCATGCATTTTATCAGCTGGAGGTCTGCGTCTGAGTGTGGCGTAAAGGTCCCTAAAACTGGCAGTGAACACTGTCTGTAAGGAGCTTTAATGGTACTGGCTTACATCATATACCATCGCTGTAAAAAATGACATTCATTACATAAATACAGCCTTATCTGATATTTGTAGATTTCTATTTAGCTGATAATATGATAAGATTTCCTGTAACTCAGTGGTAAGAGCATTATGTCAACAATGCAAGGTTGTGGGTTCAATCCCAGGGGATTGCACATATAAATGTATAGGATAATGCAATGAAAGTTGCTCTGGATAAAAGCATTTGCCAAATGCATAAATGCAAATGAAAGCTATAATTTAATTTATCTTGGGGACCATTAAGTCTCAAATGTCTAATTTCTTCCCGTTTTTAGTGACATTGTGATTATATCATATTTAGTTTTGCACTGAAGGCAAACTTATTATTGAAGAATTCTATTTTAAGAAGAGTCCTGATAAGATGGATGAAAATGTTTCTTATATAACGCGGTTAAAGTCACATGTGCTGCTATCGGCTGTAATACAGCCGATAGCAGAGATGCATACTGCACTACGATGCAAAGTGCAGTAAATACGCAGAAACTGAAACAAATACCTTTAATGTTTTTACACCAGCCAGTCAAATGTGATGTGGGTAGATTAGTTGTAATGCATTTATGTAATGCCTTATTAGGAAGACATTTTAAGAGATAAAAACCATCACCACTGATGTGACCTTTGACCACCAAAATGTAGAGACAACTAAAGCACTATTGCAAAAGCAAAGTGTAGTATCTAAAAACTAAATGTGTTCTTCCAGCTTTTTTCTTGTGTTTCTTACTACATATTAAATGCTTTAAATAACTTGAATCATTTTATTGATGTTTGCTCTTTTGGAATGTTAAAATTGCTGAAAAGTAAGCTTCAAGATTAAGAGTCTTCTTATCGCAATGCTCCTTTAATCATGTGCTCAGTGTCTGCGTCGGTTACCCCGCCCCCTCATTTCACTATTACCAGCTTGTTATTGTTCCACCTTAGTCATCTGGTTTCACTTTGGTTTTTGTCTCCCTTGTGATTCTTCATCACGCTCTGATTTCCTCTGCTATATTACCCCCGGATGTTTCACTGTCCTTTCTCGGTGCGTTGATGTTAGTTTATAAGATGTTGTTCCTCTGTTTATTCTGGGGTTTAAGCATTCCTAATCGACCTTTGTGTCAGGCTCCAGCTCTAGTTTGTATACACAGGGCCTGCCTTTCGCCTGTATGCAGTTCCGTCCCCACCTTTAAGCCTGCATTGATTGAATGAATAAATGAGGCATTTATAAAGTGCTTCATTGAGTGCTGCTGTACACCCAAAGGGCTTTACAATCATAAGAGGGGGGTCTCTCCTCACCCACCACCAGCATTGATGAAACAAAACTTAACTGTGGTGGTAAAAATAACCAAATGGATACTGGGTGTCATTGTTAAGTTTGATGCTATTCTATAACACACCATGCACTGCAGCATTTACGTTTTATTGTTTGTAACTGTAATTGAGATTTGTATGCCAAGTTACAATTCTTGACAAAGGCAGTATCAGTTTATGTTACTGTAAGATTAGTTCTTACTGTCCCGGAAAATCTAAGTTTGATTATTCTAAGTCGAAGAGTCTAGTCGATTGAACCTTCAGAGTTTCGGGATCCCGGAGACCAAGAATGACCAGACACAGAGATGTGCAGTTCAATCAGAGTCCAACGTTTATTGAATATAGGTCCAATATATATATGCATAAAAGAGGAAGTAACTTTGGTCATGGAAAATAACCAGACATTGGTATCTCCTTATTAGGGTAAGACAACATATATCTCAGTTCCCTGTTCTCCATCATCTAGAACATTCAAAGACAGTATTTCAAAGACAGTATGTCCTCAAGGTTATTACTTGACTAGATTCATGTCGTCTTTGACCGGTCCGGACATGTCCCATGACAGTACTCCTCATGAGAAAGCTCAGCTACGTTATTTCACAAGGCCTGGTATACATTGAGTGGGAAGATTCGTCCACTAGGTCCATTCTTGACCTTATGACCTTAGATATGATATATGCATAAGACAACATTGAAATACATCCGTTGTAATATGATTTGTGAACAATAATGCATTTCACACAATAAGCATGGGACACAGACCAAACCCAAATTCTCACAATGGCCACTTTCAGACCAACGGTCTTACAAACAGTCCTGTGTCCCTTTAAACAGAATATATATCATAAACAAGTTATTAGTAAAAATCCATACAAGTGTATTGGTATAAAATCTAACAAAATCTTGAATAAAAGAATAATGCATTCGCGTATTTTTCTGTGATTTTCTGGTTTGCAAGCTGTTGTGAGATCAAATTGATTCAGAATCAAACAGAACAAATCAAACAATAAAAACATAACAAATCAAATCATCCCCCATAAAAATAAACACAAAAACATAGCTATATGTCGTGTTCCTCATCAAATGTGCCAAGATCAATCAACGATGCGTAAGGATCATAATCTCTTTCCAAAACAAATCTAGGTTCTTCTATCACTGGTATTGGTTCTTCTATCACCGGTATGGGTTCTTCGACCGCTGGTATTGGTTGTAACTCATAGATATACACATACCCATTATCATCCTCGTCTGTATCGCTATGTCTATCAAATGTAGCTCCCTGAGGTTGACTTACAACTACCGAAAGATAATCGTCAGGCCTCCTTCTAAACGGCCTAGTCTGCACTCCAGTCGTCCTCGCTGTCAGCATCATTTGATAAGCTCCCCGAGGTGTTAGGGACTTGACAGATCTTTTAACACATTTAAGCACACATTGCAATATACACGGGAATAACATTAACAGGGCTAATCCCAGAATAACAATGGGAATCACTGTACTACTTATCCAATATCCCCATCCCCCTGTTAGGCTATCTAACCAGTGAAACCATGTCGTGTCCACTGGTTTGGGTTCACGAACTGATTCCCTCATGTGCTTCACCACGTCAGTGACGTTAGCAGAATAATCTGGAATAGAAAAACAACAAGATACTCCTAGCATTTTGCATACTCCTCCTTTCTCTGCCGTTAATATGTCTAAAACAAGTCTATGCTGCACAACGGCGACTCTCATTTTCTTCAATTGGATAGAGATTAAATTTAGAGCTTGGGCTGTGTCATTTTCCAGAGAAAGAACCTGCCATGCCAGGCCATTGATTTTGTTTAAAGCAACAGAAGTACCAGTTCCTGTGAAAAAACCTGCTATCGACCACCCCACATTCTCCCAAGGAGTAGTCCATGGATCACGAACTGTGTGGCCTGCATAATACTCAGGCAGTTTCATTTCCCTTTTTTGTCTATTCATAGATGTGGCTTGCTCTCTATGTTTTTCCTTTTTCATTATGCTAGTTCCTGTAGACAAAATAGCAGCGCAACAACAGCCCTTCCATTCTCCTGCATCTAAGTGGTAATATGCAGTTTCCCCACAAACCCACACCAGTCCTGGTGCACTGTCTAAGTGTGTGAATGGACATTCAAATCCCTCAGCAGTCTTGTTGAGATATTTGATTATGCAATTGTTACTTCCGCTTTCTGCTTGAGCTACAGTGATTGTATTTCTGCAATCAGACATTCCTACCATATGTCTGCCTGCTTTGGAACATACACATAATTCTGCGGGATGAGCGTGTACATGAAATGTAGGACCTTGGAACGGTTTTCCGTTGTATGAACAATTATAGTCCGTTATTAGGGATGTTGGAGGTCTTCCTTCACGAAGATTTAAAGCCATTTGTACTATTAAAGACATTTGTTTGGGCATCTCACAGTCACCAGTATGATTTAATAGCATGTCTGCTGTAAGCTCTTGTGTTCTCCACATTGAGTGGAGCTGTAAACATACCCAGCAATCCCCTCCAACATCATCTTCCACTACGCTTCTCTGCAGTAAGGCTAGGGCACATGCGTAGTTACCACCACATTTCGCTGTGGCAACTCGTACTTCTTTTGTTTCTTGGTTGAGATTAGAACCCATGAAGAAATCAATATCTTGTGATGCCTCTCCTTGCTTATCTGGGCAGCTATATGTCGGGCTTACTCTTAGTTCCTTAATCATCTCTTTTACTTCATTTCTTTCTGGTGGTTCTATTTTAATTCGAACTTCCTGATATCCGTCTCTACCTGCTAAGGCCCATACACAATAGTAAGTTCCTTCATCCTGAAACGTAACATCTTTGATAGTAACATTCATTATCACTGCGTAATCTTCTTTATAAGGTGTATTAATAATTGAAGGAATAAGGTGGTCGGGAATAGTCCTGCTCTCATCACAATAGATACAACGTTTTCCTCCCCATACTGCTCTATGTCTCAACTCTACAATCTTTATCACAAACCTAGGGTCTGTGCCTGTGGCTTCAGGGCCATGGTACGCAGTTACCTGCGACCACCCACAAGGTTCTTTGCAGATGTACAGATTTTTTCCATATTGGTCCCTAATGGCTTCTGTGTTATGACTTTCTCCCATGGTTAGAGTGATCGGGTCACAGAGGAAACTTGCACTACTGCCTGCTCTAAGTCTGACCGTAAGCGGGTTATCATCAGGGTAAATACTGTTTAGTTCCCGTTTTGGCAAAACCTCGAGAGTTTCATTTCTCTTAAATTTTACTTCTTGAGAGAAAATTATAACAATTATTATTATGCTTATAAGGGTTAAAATAATCGTTGTTCCTCGCAGTCCACACATACCTGGCTGCCTATACGGGTGCCATGGCCTGTTAGGGTTTATCATTGTGGCTGTGAAACCTCCTTTTTGGTTATAATTAATTCTCCTCCTTCTAGCATAAAGGCGTACAGAATTAGTCTGCCTGGTAGAGGGTGTTGCAAAACTACTCTGGTTGGATCAGGAGCAACGTCTAATGTTGTCTCTACTGTTCTAAGAATATCTGGACCAAACACAATAAGGGCTTCCGTACGTGTACACCTAGTATAAGAAGTGATATCTAAGATGTCCATAGGAAGTTTTGATTTATCATAAACAAATTTCCTTGGCTTTTGAATGAAATTTGGCCCTCAGTGCACTACAGGGGAAACTACGGAGTCAGCACTGTTGGCTCAATGGGCCTTCTATCTTCTTGCTTTGGGTGGCCCCCACCTCACAAAAGGTCTGTCCTCAGCGTAGTCAGTGCTTTCTCCACCCTGAGGTGCAGTAAGGTGAATCCCCTGTTGAGATTCTATTTTAAATTGGAGCTTGCCTGCTCTCCTGAAGAACACAACTTCAATCTGGAAGCGTGTATCCACTGTGGCTGGTAGTCCGTCAGAATTCCTGTTCGTGTAACGGCAATCACAGTCGCTGGTCCGTGGTACTTTGGTTCTCCAACCTTTGTTGGCTTCAGACTTCTCACCAAGACGTTTTGTCCTGGAACAAAGTTATGAGTAGGCTGTTCTGAGGGAAGAGGGAGACACAAAGAAACGTCAGCACATATAGAATTTAACTTTTCGACTAGGGAAACCACGTAATCTTCCTGGATCACCTGAAGGTCACCTAAGGAGGAAATACCTGACCGGCCTTTGACCCACGGGGTCGGGAAAGGTCTACCCATTAATATCTCGAAAGGTGACAATTTTGTCGTGGAAGATGGAGTCATTCTTATTTCTGTCAAAACTGCGGGCAATAAATCAACCCACTTTCTTCCCGTTTCGAGTATCGCTTTTGTTAGTCGTGTTTTCAGCGTTCGATTGCTTCTTTCCACGACTCCTGCACTTTGCGGGTGGTACGGAATGTTAAAATGCCAATCAATAGACAACGATTTTGCTAAGAGCTGTGTTACCTTCGACGTGAAGCTAGTTCCGTTGTCCGATTCCAAGGTGGCAGGTATTCCCCAACGCGGCACTATCTCCTTCGTTAGGATCTTTACCACCGTTTTAGCATCCTCTCTTGCACATGGAAATGCTTCAGGCCACTTTGAAAATCGATCAATAATTACCAAAAGATATTTCAAATTACCTATTGGCGGCATGTGCGTGAAATCAATTTGTAAATGTTGAAAAGGAGCTTCCGGATGTGTCAATGCATCGTGCTTAGCTGATTTGTGCGGATTTACCTGAGCACATGTTAAGCATGCATCCAAAACGAGCTTTGCTGTTCTATGAACATCGGCAATGCAATACAATCGATTAATTGCTTGAACTACCTTTGCACAACTGGTGTGAGATAAACCATGGTAGTGTCTAATTAGGATAATTAATCCTAGTTTCGGTAGCGCTATTCTACCCTGTTCATCCCTAATGATCCCTTCCTGGTCAGGAGCACAAATATTTTTACTCCAATGCTCTAAGTCTCCCTGTGTTGGTTGACTTTGAAGGAATTTGATGTCAATGTTAGGTATGTTCGTTATGTGTGCTGTCATTGCTACCTGTGTCTCATCCTTTTTATGAAATGGTGATTTAATCTGATTTTGGGCTGCGGCCTTTGCGGCTTCATCAGCCCTTCTGTTGCCTATAGCTTTTTCATCGTCCCCCGAAGCATGACCCTTGACCTTTACTATGGCCACTTCGAGCGGAAGCTGAACTGCTTCAGTCAACTGTCCTATCAAATTTGCATGTGCTATTGGCTTTCCATCAGAAGTTGTAAAATTTCTTACTTCCCACATTTTAGCATAGTGGTGAAGAACACTCCAAGCATACTTGGAATCTGTATAGATCGTTACTTTCTGTCCTGTCATTAGCTCACAGGCCCGTATTAATGCTATCAACTCTGCCGCTTGTGCTGAATTGTAGTCCAGGGCGAAAGCCTCCATCACCTCTCCTGCATCTGAAACCACAGCATAGCCACACAGGTAGACACCGTCAGAGGGCTTTGAACAAGACCCATCAACATAAATGTGTTCTCCCCCCTCTAGGGGCGTATCCAACAGATCGACCCTAGAAGAGTAAGAGGAAGTCAGTTCAAAGATGCAATCATGTTCAACATCAAAATCTGCCATGTCTACCATACCCAAAATACTCAGCAAAGCAGGATTAATGTTTGCTGTCGGTTGTATGCTAAGATTTTTCTTTGCCAGCAGTGTAGCCTCATAACCTGAGCGTCGTTGCGCTGTCATGTGTTGTGTTTGCATGTTGTGTAAAATTGCACCAACCTGATGGGACGCATATAAGGTTAAGGGGTGTGACAGCACAGTTTTCTCAGCCATCTGCACAATCAGAGCCGCGGCAGCCACAGCAGGAAGACATGCTGGCATACCTGTGACTATGTTATCTAATTTTTTAGACAGATATGCAACTGGTCTATATGTTGAACCATGCTCTTGCAAAAGGACACCTATAGCCGCACCCTCTGTCTCCCTAACATGCAAGTGGAAAGGCTTGGTGTAGTCCGGCAGGCCCAATGCTGGTGCTGTCGTGATGGCTGCTTTCAATGCAGAGAAATGTTCATCTGCTTCCGCGGTCCACTCCAACGGTGTGTTTGGCGGAGCTTTGTGATCGATCAGACCCCTCAGGTGCCTATCATGAATCTCGCAGTCGGGTATCCACTGCCTGCAATAGTTAATGAGTCCCAGAAAGCTTTGTAACTGCTGTACTGTTCGTGGGGACTTAACTTTTCTGATCAGCTGGACCCTGTCGGTGGAGATTGCTCTGAGACCCTGCATCAGCACATGTCCCAAATAGGTCACCTTCGTTCTGACCCACTGCAGTTTCTCTTTCGATGCTTTGAAACCTGTTTCAGCAAGTACATTGCAAACGATAACAGACGCTTTCTCACAGTCCTGCTCCGTCTCCCCAGACACGAGTATGTCATCTGCAAACTGAAGAACACAAACTGCTGACGGCAAATCAGTTATTTTGGCTAAAGTCTTGTGCACTGCTGCAGAAAAGACAGCAGGTGAATCGGCATATCCCTGAGCAAGGCGTGACCACGTGTATTGTTGTCCTTTAAATGTAAAAGCTAACAAAGGCTGAGTATCTGGGTGTACAGGTACAGAGAAAAAAGCTGCACACAAATCAATTACAGTGAAATACTTGTGTGAGTATGGCACTGAATTCATTACAGTCAAAACATCAGGCACAATTGGTGCAAGTGGTATGATTAACTGATTTACTGCTCTTAAATCTTGAGTTAATCTCCAAGTTTTCCCATCCGCTTTTACTACAGGATTAATCGGTGTGTTGTATGGTGAGTGTGTTGGTTTGAGGACACCCTGCTGGAGGAAATTTTCAATCAAAGGCGCAATACCTAGTTCCTTATCTTTAGACAAAGGGTGTTGCTTAATATAGACAGGCTTGTTAGTTTTAAGTTTAGCCCTATAAGGTTCCATGTCAATGAAACCAGTGTCATCCTTGAACTGAGACTATAACGAAGGGTTAATCATGGAGTCCACCCGTGTAGGCATGCTGCTACCAGAGGCAGGTGTTTTTGGACCGCTCAGGTGTCCACCTGTAGGTAAAGGATCGACGGATGCCTGTAGACTAGACAGAAAAGAAAAAACAACCTTTTGATCAGTAAACTTAATATCCATGCCCAATTTATGCATCATATCACGGCCTAAAAGGTTTAATGGTGCACCTGGAATAATGGTGAACTTATGATAAAATGGTTTAAGACCATCTGCGTCAACCTGTAATGGAGGTGTGACCGCACAAGCAATGTCAGTTCCAGAAATTCCCACAGAGTGAATAATTTGATTAGTTATAGGACCCTCATAACTATTACACTGTAAAAAATGTTCCGTAAATTTTACGGAAAAATACCGGCAGCTGTGGTTACCAGGAAAATTCCGTAAAAAATACAGGAAAAGAATGTAAACAGCTTTGCAGTTTAAAACTCAGGGTACAAACTTCAAGCTGTGTATGAACTTAATACATTTGAGTCTTTTACATCAACAGAATTTCTTAATATAAAATTGAAACTTGGTCCAAATGCACAAAAGTGAAAACATTACATTTACTTAATTTTCTTCTTTGTAATTTGTTATTAAAACATCAAAGTCACTTTTAAACAAAGCAACATGCAGCATGACATCTGCATCTCATTGCCTGACCTTGACTTAAACACAGACTCCATTCTTCAGCATAGTGGTGACCCACAAAACATTAAATATCAGAAAAAAGAGAGAAAATACAAATTCCGTAGTTTTTACGGAAAAATACCGGCAGCTGTGGTTGCCAGCAAGCTACCGTAAAATTACAGGAACATCCTGTTTTTATTCATCCAATCAATTCACAGTGCAAAACATGAGCCACACCCACTATTCATCTTGGAAATATGTCAGAATACTGAAGACGATCATCACTTCTGCTTCACAGGGACTGCAGCATAACATCCATGACTTGATGCTCTATTGTTGCTTAAAGTCACCGTTATTGTGATCACTGTTTGCTTTAGTTGGCGTCTTTCAGCCGTCATATATAAATTTACAGTTTTCTTTGGGCTGCTATGACATTGTTTTATATAAAACATAGTTTTGTAGCAAGTGACATCAAGTGAAAATGTGATAAGATTTTTTCAAAAGCTAATTCTACGATGTTGTTTAATTACTTTTTTTTTACAAACGTCTAAATTAATTTACATTTAAAATTCACATTTCCAGAAACAATCAATATAAAAGTTGATTTTTTGAACTATCAAAAGATTTGCATTTGGTCTTTGACTCACACATCAAGAATCAGTGTATGAATCTCAACAGTGGTGACTAACAATTGAAAATCTAACAGCCGCAATGCATGCTGGGAGTCATTGATGAGTTTTGTCCTTTGATGATACCCACAATGCATTGCGTTTCTCTTTAGAGGTTTTTTCTGTTGTCACCATTGTTGAGACAAACTGTTATATTCTTGATGTCTGCTAGAACATTTATTATGTGTCACATGTGCTGTCAAAGACTTTCAGTATATTATTTAATTTCATACAATATCATAAATGAGGACAACAAATAACTTTATAGCAAAACCTAAACTCGCATCCATTTATTTACTCTCCAACCTAAAGAAGTTAATAGTTTGCTTTGTCTGAGCTTTTACCCATCTGTTTCGGTCTATGTTTCAACACATAGATATCAAAACTGGGGAAAGACTTCTTCACATAAGAAGTAAAGGGTGAAGATCCCAACTAAAGCAAACACTCATCACCATAATGGTGACTCAACTAAACCATTAACATGTAAACTTGTGTTAATTCTTAATTAGAACTTTTGTAGACATGCAAGAGAAATAAAGTGACAGTGGTGTCTGTAAGTGAAGGTGATAATAGTGTTTGTGGAGTTTAAAAAACTCCTGTGAAAACTATGGAATTTCACTGTTCATTTCCCAGAGAATTTGACAGGGTTTTCCGTATTTTTACGGACGTTTTTTGACAACAGTTTTCTCTGTGAAAACTACAGAATTTCACTGTTAATTTCACAAGCACTTTAACGTTTTTTCCGTAAAAACAATGGATTTTTCGCTGTTAATTTTACAGACAATTTTACAGTGTTTTTCCATATTTTTTACGGATGCTTTCTGATAACAGGTTTTTTGTGTGAAAAAAACAGAATTTTACCGTAAACTTCACGGGCATTTTTTAAAGTGTAGATGTCACTGATGAAGCATCTGCTCCCGTATCGAGCAGGAATGTGTGAGGCTGGCCGTTTACTTTAAGCGAAAAATAAGGCAAGTCCTCTCCATTATTAGAAAATGATAAGGTCATCATACTTAATATAGAACTGACATCACTCTGTGGGCAGCTCTATGCTTGCCACTGTGTTGGATATGAGTCACTCGTGTGCTCATGTCTGCGCTGCTCACTGCGCTGTGGCTCTCTTTGTTGCGTGTGTGTGTGTGTTTCAGCAGAGGTCAGCTGAGGTTCTCTCTGACGTGTGTATGTGTGTGTGTTACCAGAGGTCGGCTGATGTGGCACAAACTTGCGCGGCTGTCTGCACTCTCTGCTGTAGTGGCCTCTCCTTCCGCAATTAAAACAGATTATATCTAACTTCCTCTTTTGGTCAGAGTATTGCTGATGTGGATTTTCAAAATTCTGTTCATCATTTCTTTTTCCTCGAAAACCTGAAAACATTGATCCCTCCGCCTTAATCGAAAACCCGCCCGAGCTGTCGAGGTCCCGTATGCGTCTTCCTAAAGCTTCTAAAGTCATGTCATGCAGGTTAGAAGTGGTTATCCTAATGTAGCGATTTTAGCTGCATGTTGAATTAAGGATGAGTTTACTCAACAAATAAGATTCTCCACCAGATCTATCAAGATCAAACATATATGAAATGAGTTATTTAGAACGTCAATTTCAGTCAAGGAATTAGTTTAGCTCAAAGGAAAATATGTATAATAATCGTCATTACACATACATATTTTACAATTCTGATTAGCAGTATAGTGATAAAAGTCCTATATGTATTCGTCCAGCAAATGCATCAATGATTTTATACACCAACGTTATCTCATTACTATAAGTAACGTGACTTTAACAAACAGAATTAAGAGCAGAGGTAGCATAGATCGAAACACAGTTTAAGTGACCAAGTTTGTAAGCCTGAACACAGAGAACCCATCACAAATGCCTTTATGGGTTTTTATTAAACTCTACTCTACACTGTAAAAAATGCCCGTGAAGTTTACGGTAAAATTCTGTTGATTTCACACAAAAAACCTGTTATCAGAAAGCATCCGTAAAAAATATGGAAAAACACTGTAAAATTGTCTGTAAAATTAACAGCGAAAAATCCATTGTTTTTACGGAAAAACCCTGTTAAAGTGCTTGTGAAATTAACAGTGAAATTCTGTAGTTTTCACAGAGAAAACTGTTGTCAAAAAACGTCCGTAAAAATACGGAAAACCCTGTCAAATTCTCTGGGAAATGAACAGTGAAATTCCATAGTTTTCACAACTTTTGGAGTTTTTAACTCCACAAACACTATTATCACCTTCACTTACAGACACCACTGTCACTTTATTTCTCTTGCATGTCTACAAAAGTTCTAATTAAGAATTAACACAAGTTTACATGTTAATGGTTTAGTTTAGTCACCATTATGGTGATGAGTGTTTGCTTTAGTTGGGATCTTCACCCTTTACTTCTTATGTGAAGAAGTTTTTTCCCAGTTTTGATATCTATGTGTTGAAACATAGACCGAAACAGTTGGGTAAAAGCTCAGACAAGGCAAACGATTAACTTCTTTAGGTTGGAGAGTAAATAAATGGTTGCGAGTTTAGGTTTTGCTATAAAGTTATTTGTTGTCCTCATTTATGATATTGTATGAAATTAAATAATATACTGAAAGTCTTTGACAGCACATGTGACACATAATAAATGTTCTAGCAGACATCAAGAATATAACAGTTTGTCTCAACAATGGTGACAACAGAAAAAACCTCTAAAGAGAAACGCAATGCATTGTGGGTATCATCAAAGGACAAAACTCATCAATGACTCCCAGCATGCATTGCGGCTGTTAGATTTTCAATTGTTAGTCACCACTGTTGAGATTCATACTCTGATTCTTGATGTGTGAGTCAAAGACCAAATGCAAATCTTTTGATAGTTCAAAAAATCAACTTTTATATTGATTGTTTCTGGAAATGTGAATTTTAAATGTAAATTCATTTAGACGTTTGTAAAAAAAAAAAAATAATTAAACAACATCGTAGAATTAGCTTTTGAAAAAATCTTATCACATTTTCACTTGATGTCACTTGCTACAAAACTATGTTTTATATAAAACAATGTCATAGCAGCCCAAAGAAAACTGTAAATTTATATATGACGGCTGAAAGAACCCAACTAAAGCAAACACTGATCACAAAAACGGTGACTTTGAATATACCAATAAAGCATCAAGTCATGGATGTTATGCTGCAGTCCCTGTGAAGCAGAAGTGATGATGGTCTTCAGTATTGTGACGTATTTCAAAGATGAATAGTGGGTGTGGCTCATGTTTTCCACTGTGAATTGATTGGATGAATAAAAACAGGATGTTCTCGTAATTTTACGGTAGCTTGCTGGCAACCACAGCTGCCGGTATTTTTCCGTAAAAACTACGGAATTTGTATTTTCTGTCTTTTTTCTGATATTTAATGTTTTGTGGGTCACCACTATGCTGAAGAGTGGAGTCTGTTTTTAAGTCAAGGTCAGGCAATGGCATGCCGATGACATGCTGCATGTTGCTTTGTTTAAAAGTGACTTTGATGTTTTAATAACAAATTACAAAGAAGAAAATTAAGTAAATGTAATGTTTTCACTTTTGTGCATTTGGACCAAGTTTCAATTTTATATAAAGAAATTCTGTAAATGTAAAAGACTAAAATGTATTAAGTTCATACACAGCTTGAAGTTTGTGCCCTAAAGTTTTAAACTGCAAAGCTGTTTACGTTCTTTTCCTGTATTTTTTACGTTCTTTTCCTGGTAACCACAGCTGCCGGTATTTTTCCGTAAAATTTACGGAACATTTTTTACAGTGTACATGGTAAAACAAAATGACGACAAACAAATACATGAAACACAAGCGCGCTACGAAGCGCAGAGAGAGAGAGAGAGAGAGAGAGAGAGAGAGATGGCTGCGAGGCAGGTAAAACATGTCTGAAAACCAATAGAATCATCTTTAACAAAGAGGCACGCTCTTAACGCAGCTACTCTGTATTTAGAAACGGATACTTGCAATCTCGATGTTGGACCAATATCCGTATTCGTGTGGATGGAAATCTTGAATGGTTTCAGAATGCAGTCCTGTTGAAACGCTGAGTTTAGGTCCTGAGTCCGGAGTTCCATGGCTTAATCGGGGACCCCAGAGGGGGGCCCCAAGCGGGGGTGTCCGTTAGATTGTCCTCTTTCTTTTCCCTTCCAATTCCTAAATCAAGAGACGCTCCGAAGTGGATCGGTGATGGTGTTTTAAATGCATACCTGCCCTGCCCCCAGATGGTCTGTGGGCCAATGCCACGAAGGAGATCCGTGGGCCAAAGAGAGGTCCTTTCTCATGGCACCTCATTTGCATGGCTCTGACAGTATGGTCAGTTAGCATTTAATACCTAAACTTAGTTATGGACAAAGTATGATGCATGCTATGTTTTTATAACATAGCTCATCATATAGGGAATTCAGAGATGTGTAGTTACATATGAAACATGCAAGTCTTTGAGCTGTGAATCCTCCCAACGTGTGAATACATCAAATGAACCCTAAATCAAAACTTGCATATCTAACAGTTACAGAGTATTTATAATGGCACGAGCGCCAACATATAACCAGACATTTAGATAAATTTTTATGAAAGGACAGTTTAAGCACATAGGTTCCTATTTGTCAGAGAAGTTTCTCTGGTTAGCTCAGATGTTAAGTAAGAGGTGAGACAGAGACTTAAAAGCAATGCTTTGAAGCTACGGAGTCGTAAATGTCCTACAGAGAAACCAAATGGTTATCACACTATCGGTGCGAGTTCGAAACGCAAACCCCGACTCATGGAGCCATACTTGCTTTGATCTTTAGATGATGGTATCTAGAAACCGGGACAAAAGGGAGTCAGGGGTTGAATGGCTTTTTTCACACTGATCCAGTCACTACACTAATCAATTGCGCTTGTTTGGCGTTCATATTATTCAGCAGAGTATTAATAAACAAAGGCTTTATGTCATTGTTTAATGGCAATTTAGAATCTTCAGTCCACGCCTTTTTAAAACGAACAAAGAATTGTGCGGCGGATTCCTTTGTTGCTTGTTTTGTACTTGCTGCAAAAGACAAATCTTGCTGGCTGCCTAAGCGCTCATCAAGAAAAACTCTCAGTTCTTTAAAGAACACTTCAATATTTGCAGAAGTCTCCCAAAATAACTCGTGCTGGTTTGCGACCGTACCCGTGCCTGTAATTTTATAATGATCTATTGACAGTGTGGGACATTTTTCTATCAACATTTCTTCTGTCACATCTTTTTCCAGTGTTCTTAACAACACCGCACGGAAATCAGCACCTGTAAAATGTGAATATTTCGTGTGCGTTTGCAAAATGGACACATATTTCCCCGCTTCTAATGGAGAAGGCAAACTTTTACATATGGCTTCCATGTCAGACATTCGTATTGGCCTAACATTTATCGTGTTACCAGCACGGACCCAAACCATTGAATTTTGAGGATTTTCTGTCGTGTCGGTTTTATAATCAATCAACCGAGTTTGAGGTTTTTTCTCCGTAGTGTCGGTTTTATAATCAATCAACCGAGTTTGAGGTTTCTCTATTGTGTCGGTTTTATAATCAATCAACCGACTCACCGGTGTTTTCGGTGGTTTAATATCGACTGTTTGTCGCAGCAGGGGTGCAGAGGGATAAATCTGGTTTTGGCAAGGGACAGAGTAAGCGGGCGGCTTGCTTACCGGCCACCGGTTGGGGTTTGCGACATACGCAACTATTTTAGATTTTTCGGGACCCTGGTCCCAAACCTTTTTCATGTCTTTCCATACGGCATATGCCTTATTCATATATGGATAATCCCACATTGGGTCTCCCCACCCTTCTTTTACCATACCCTTTGCCAAAACCATATTCTCATCAGAAAATGAACCGTCCCTCGGATAGGGAATTTCAATTTGGGTTTTCATTCCCTCTGACCATCCTGCAAGATTGCTAACATACGGATCAGTATAAAAGCCTTGATTATTTCTATACATAAATGCCACAGGCGTTTCGCCCGGCATTGGCCTCGAAACAGAACTCCCCATCTTTCACAGACAAAAGTGGCAATAATACAAATAAGACAGACAAAAATGACAGTAATACAAATAATACAGACAAAAATGGCAGTGATATAAACAACAATAGTAGCAAAAAAACTCTCGTGTTCGATCGACTGACAGTTCCAACAATATTGCATATATTGTATTGTGATCTGGGGTGATAATAAAATCACCGTCTTTTTCCTGATAACAATATTCCAATATATCATGCAGTAACACTGAAAATAATAATATATTTTTTCCCAATTTTGATGCGACCTTGATTAAACATCAAACAAAATTTTCTGAGTGACAAAAGCCTTTTCTCTCTGAGCAGCTATACACCACCACGACCCCAGGTTACAGTGTGATCAGTACTGCATTCATATTCGTGCGTTAATAATTATTGAAAACTACTGTTGCGAGCCACGCTACCACAACAATGGGAAAACAAATTCCCACTAACATGAATAATGACAAAACCCTATTTCGTCTGTACGAAATTTCTCAATCACCAGAATCCTACAGGGTAAGCGTTTTATGTCAAAGCCAGAACAAAACTGCTGAAAAACACTCACCCCTTTAATGTAGGTCTGGGCCGATCGTCAGATGCGCTTGCCTCAGAGGTGCCTGCTTTTGTCTCTTGATTCTAAGAGAGATGATATCTTCCCCCTTTCACAGACGAGCCCCCAAATCTGTAAGATTATTTCTTACCGTCCCGGAAAATCTAAGTTTGATTATTCTAAGTCGAAGAGTCTAGTCGATTGAACCTTCAGAGTTTCGGGATCCCGGAGACCAAGAATGACCAGACACAGAGATGTGCAGTTCAATCAGAGTCCAACGTTTATTGAATATAGGTCCAATATATATATGCATAAAAGAGGAAGTAACTTTGGTCATGGAAAATAACCAGACATCGGTATCTCCTTATTAGGGTAAGACAACATATATCTCAGTTCCCTGTTCTCCATCATCTAGAACATTCAAAGACAGTATTTCAAAGACAGTATGTCCTCAAGGTTATTACTTGACTAGATTCATGTCGTCTTTGACCGGTCCGGACATGTCCCATGACAGTACTCCTCATGAGAAAGCTCAGCTACGTTATTTCACAAGGCCTGGTATACATTGAGTGGGAAGATTCGTCCACTAGGTCCATTCTTGACCTTATGACCTTAGATATGATATATGCATAAGACAACATTGAAATACATCCGTTGTAATATGCTTTGTGAACAATAATGCATTTCACACAATAAGCATGGGACACAGACCAAACCCAAATTCTCACAGTTACACACTGCTATTGACAAAGATCTGCATCTCTAGCTTGACCAAAACAGACGAAAATTTCACCACACCATCAACATTTTCTGATGACTGCAAGCAAAGTCTACATACAAAAACATTTTAAATCACAGGGAGACTGTCTGTTTTAACTAATTTTGCAACAGCAAAAGAAACTGGATAACATATCATAAAAAAAGAGAATCTTGTCCACCCTGATGGTAACGTCACATCTAAAACATTTCAAACTTACTCAAACTGCAGCTTTTTTTCTACTATGGTGAGGGGAATGACACTGGACCGAATGGCGTCAGACCGGTTATATTAAGTAATAACAGAAGCGTTGGATTACATTCTTTATATTGGACCTGAGTTGGATAATAAAACAGCAGATTGACCAGAAGACATTTGCAAGCAGGAGTTCAAAAGATGTTTCATAAAAGTGTTTTAGAGGTATCAACACACAATATCAGTGTATTACACAGAACAGCTTTCACAGCCGATGTTAAAGTCATGAAGCTGTTTTTTGAGCGTTTGATATCTTGTGAATGTGTGTAGCTGAATTCTTATGACCAGCTTTAGGACTGTAATGAAAGTGAAAGTAGTTTAGAGTGTAGCTCAGTTAAATGTTTACAATCTCTGATAACCAAACACTACTCCAGCGGCTCTTCCTCTTCTCTGAGGAGACTTTGGCCATTTTTTGGCGTATTCCTTCGGGCGGAGGTTATTAAAAGCACTCGAAATAGTGACATCATGTACACAGGAAGTAGAGAACTGTAATCTGATCCAGCCGTTCTGTGTAGTCCTTGAAAAGCCAGAAAAAAAAAGATAAGATCTCATTTGGCACTGACCCTTGAGCTTTATCATTTATTATAGATATTGCAGATATTATTTATGCTCTAACAGCAACATTACACACTAACTAAAGGTTGAGAATGTGCTCCTTAAAGTTGTTTGAAGCATCGTGATATTTCGTGATATCAAGAGACCACATCAGTTCTACACATTGATTTGTTGTATTTGTTTTACATCAGTTGTGTATTTAAACACTTCATGAACAGCAGTTGTCATCACTAAAGATCAATCATCACTTGTTAAGTGAATTCAATTGATAAATTAACTGCATTAATAAACTAACACTTCACACCAGAAAGACTCTGTTTCAGTGTAAATGTGTACTACCGTATACGGTACAGACTCATATATACACCAGCTGGCGTACATTTGACACCAGGGACTTTGCTGTGTGGAAGAGACGCAGAAATGCTTTGTTTTGATTTAATTGAAGTGGTTGAATAACCCATGCAGAGAGCTGTTTCTTTAAAGTCACTTAATAAAGCGGTGGTGAAATGCAATAGAGAGAGACTTTTAAAGGGCAACTCATGCACTAGTTTACTGTTGGAAGTTGACAAGCCAATTTCTGTTCTCTAACGTGCTCGATCCCCTCACTGTCATTTCAAACCCTAAACACTGTGAATAAATTGCTGAGAGACACTGGCAACAGTTTCACTTTTATAAATGCGTGTTATGCCAATTGTCTGGTGTTATGCCGCAACCTAGTGCCCATTTTCCAGAATTGAACTCTGTTTTTCTGTTCATGCACACTGTGGAGTGTTGATTTAGATCTCAGTCAACCTGACAATCTTTACATTGGAGCAAGATATAGTCTGCCTGTAAGTTTATTTACTATTATTTTGTTTCATTCCTTAACATAATTTAGATTCTTGGAAGTTAAAGAGCGATATGATGGGATAATCGAATGTTCTATCACAAGTACACACACGTGTAGATTACAAACAAATTCAATCTTGTTTATTGTATTAAAGTATTCAATTGTATTACATTGTACCAAAAATGAGAAAGGATCACAGAAGTAAACATTATGGATAGGATGAAATTCTTGTGTGTGTCTGTTTGCATGTGTGTGTTGGTGTCTGTGTGTGTAAAACAAAAGGTTCAAACCGTAATAAATGTATTATTTAAACACTTGTGATCACGTGTGAAATCCATGTGTTTTATACTGTAAGGGAAATATTGGCTAATGTTACAGATTTACGTTCATATAACTGCTTGTAGTTTGTTTTTTGTGGGCTGCGTTACATTGGGTTATGTAATATCTAGTTCAAAATATGCAGAATATGCCTTAACATGCATAGATGAATTGTTTAAAAAATTGTTGAAAATAAATGACCATGAAACATTAATTCAAACTGAACTTGTTTTATTTGTTCATTCGCTTACAAGTTTACTTCTGGAGAAAACAGAACCGCCCCTTAAATCTGTTTCTTATTGTTTTTGTACTGAGATAAAAGATGAGTTTGATGTTGATGTACAAGTTTAGAAGCCCTTAAGTACATGGAATTATGTAAAACAAATTAATATTAATTCCTGAAATAAAAGAATGTAATAGTTTGTAAAAGTTGAAAAAACATCTTTATTACAGTTTTTTGCGTGGACATGTTAGTTTTCTATTGAACTTTTCTAAACTGCATTAAAATTAAAGTTGTTGTAAATAATTGACATATTCAAGACTATTTCCATATCGTTCTTTAAATATCATTTTGCTCTATCATATCTACCTTCTTCATTTTTTTTTGTTTAATGGTCTGGTACTGTGCTTTATTATTAAATTGTATTTACAGTTTTTCTCATTTGCTAAGACACGCTCAGTGAAACTGGGATCCACTTGATCTTCATCATCACATTCTTAGCACAGCAGAAGTGTTCTCTTTCAAATGCCTTAACACGTTTTCATTTGTTTCACACATTTTTCACACCCTTTGTCAAAACAGTTACCACAGATCTCATTGAAAGATCCCAAACTCCATTGGATTCACTGTGTTGAACAAAAGGAAAACATCTATTCACAGCTGATAGAAGTTACTTGCAACTCCAATGCACCTGTGTGAAACTTGTTTGCACAACTCTTCAATCAGCAATCAATCCTCATCCCTCTACAAAAGATGCCACCTCTGTATTTCTATTTGCAAGCATGGATCAAAGAGGCCATGGGCACTGAAGGAGAGTAAGAGGCCATGGCAGAGGGGCCCGAGGAAGAGGAGCTCGTGTGCGTGGTGGAGGAGCTGCAGCAGCAAGAGGACAAAATCGAGCTCAAGTTTCAAATGAAATTCGGGCAACAATTATTGATCATGTCATCAATCATGGCTTGTCCTTTAGAGAGGCTGGACAAAGGGTCCAGCCCATTCTGAGTCGGAGCACTGTGGCATCTATTGTCAGGCTTTTTCGGAATGAGAACAGGTAATTCACAGTGTTACTGTAATGTATACCACTGTATATTTCAGCTTTACTGCATTGCCCTGTTAGCAGAACCAACCGTGTCTACAGTAATCCAGATGTTTTATCCATCCCATTTATGTGAATGTCATACAGTAAAATCAATTTTGACATGCTTTTTGCTTTTACTTTATAGAATCCACACATTACCACACACTGGTGGCAGAGGAAGGATATTTTATATTTAACAGGAGTCTGCCATTGTAGATATGGTACTGGCAAACAATGCAATCAGACTACGTGAAATCCAGGCAGCAGTAATTGCAGATCAGGGAGCGTTTAGAAATATAAACAGTGTGAGTTTGGCAACTATAGATCGAGTCCTTAAACGAAACCATGTCAGAATGAAGCAGCTGTACAGAGTTCCATTTGAAAGAAACTCTGACATCCCCACTTGTAAGTCGCTTTGGATAAAAGCGTCTGCTAAATGACTAAATGTAAATGTAAAATGTAAAGGAGGCACGATTCCAGTATGTGCAGGTACAGATTTTCATTGTAATACCTTGTTTACCATAGTTACATGCGACTGGAATAATTTGCTTTATGAATTTGCTCTTTTTCTTAGAGAATAATGGAGTTTGAAGCTGAAGGGGCACATCACAAATTCATTTTTGTGGATGAAGCCGGCTTCGACCTCTGTAAAGTGAGACGACGCGGGAGGAACATCATTGGGGAGAGGGCCACTGTCACAGTGCCAGGTCAGAGGGGTGCCAATATCACCATGTGTGCTGCCATCTCCAATGATGGGGTCCTTTGCCACATGCCAACTATTTGCCCATACAATACAGAACGCCTCATCTCATTTCTTGATGCATTGAAAGACATATTGATTCCACCCGAAGAGAGAGGGCTGTTGAGGCCTGCCATGAGTCTGTATGTCATTATTTGGGACAATGTTGCTTTCCACCACTCTCGCCTTGTGAATGAATGGTTTGCAGCACATCCTCGTTTTATGATGCAATTCCTCCCTGCATACTGACCTTTTCTGAACCCAATCGAGGAGTTCTTTTCTGCTTGGAGGTGGAAGTTGTATGATCACCGGCCATATGAGCAGATGCCCCTCCTGGACGCAATGAATGCTGGTTGCCTGGCAATGGGTGCAGGTGACTGCCAGGGATGGAAATGCCATGCAAGGAGGTATTTCCCACGGTGCATTGCAAGGGAAATCTTTCAATGCGATGTTGATGATAGCCTGTGGCATAATCGTCAAGAACGAATGGACTAAAAGTAAAAGATTTTGTAGAGTATCATAAGAGTTTGTAAAGTATCATATATCATATTGATGGCTGTATTTTGTTGTCCATCGTGTAATGATTGATTGAAAGAATAGATTAATATGACCACAAGTTGTGGTGTTTGATGGAAATATTTGCTTATGTTGCATGTTTTTAATGTTTTTTGAGTCATAGAGCATTTTGCTAACAAAATGAGTCATTTTGGCCATTGAGCTTCAGTTTTATCCTGTGTGTTAACTGTTTTGAAAATGTGATGTCAGAGTGGGCAAATGTGTTTAAGCAATCGAGAAAAACTGTAATTATTTTGTTTTATGCACAATAACTTAACATTGTTTAAAACAATAAAGAATAAGTTAAAACATTTAAATTTTTTATTTATGTTTCAGACTAAAAATGTAAAAAACTCAATGATTCAAGTCTTACCAGGTTGCATAGCAAATTTGAGAATGATATATATGATATTTAAGAATGATTTATGGAACAAAAATGCTGTTCCATTAAAGGCCACTAGGGGACATGAGTTTCACAGTGGTGAATCCCAAAGCATGTTATTCTTGAATGCTTTGGAATACAGACCTTCAGTAGCCTTTGTTCACAAGAGTCGCAGTCTCAGAAGATATTAGCACAACTGTGACCAAACTTTCAAAGTTTTTAAAACTAAACACTTTATGTGGTCGACTTTTATCCAAAGCACGAGAATAGTGCTAGAAGAGTTTTGAGTTCAAATGTTAATATAAATGGTTATAGACTTTTTAACAAATACCTATTGAGAATGACACATGACTTATGTAGTATAACAGATTGATCCTAAAACTATGAACGCATGGACAAATGTCACTGACTGGCATCAGATTTTGCGCAAACTTCTGTTACCAAATAGATTCTAGTGAAATGTACTAAAATTGGATCAATCTGTGGCCAAAAATAATTGCTAAGCTTTAAGCCTTTAAGCCTGTTTAAATTATTACTGTAGCACACTGAGTTTTTAAACAGTGCAATGTTGGCCTCTGCCATAAGGGGGCGTCTAGGTGTTGTCATGGTGACGTGTGTGTGTTTACCTCAGACACTGTCAGACGTATCTGATGAAGGACTCAAAGCATTTCTTGTTCATATTTCTCATGAAATTTCAGGTTTTATTACAGAAGTAAATATTTTTTCAAACATTGATGTAATACCGAGTAAGTAATGTTTATTTTATGTGTTAGGTATTCAATAACTTAACTCGCTTACTGTGAAGAAATATTGAAATGTTTTGATTGTGAATCTTAAATGTTGACTGTTAATAGAAACATCTGTAAGTTAACTTCTGTATTTCAGTCAAATCACTTCAGGTAAAATGGCTCAAACTTGTATATATTGTATTCACGTAAATAAGAAAAGTGTAGATTTGATAGAATGGATATTTTTGTCACATGAGTTGGGTTGTATTTCAGGTCATATTGATGTAAAAATTGATGAATATGTTAATAGTTTAATTTTTAAACAGAAAACAGATTGACTGACTAAAGAAACTTTTTAATGTGTTGCTGCACAAGGAAGAGATTTATGGACAATTTAATGTCGGGTTTTAAAAACAAACCTTATTTTTCATATAAACATGTAGACTATACATATACTAAGAATCACTATTCTTGTTATTTTAAGAATATGTTAAGAATGAAACAGATGAACTGAAAGAGAACTGATTATATGACTGAACTGTTTAAATATGTTAATAAACAGACGCTGTCAGCCGTATCTGAGGAAAGACACAACGTGTTTCTTGTTTATATTTCTCCTGAAATTTCAGGTTTTTAATCTGTCTATGAGTTCCACAGATGGGACCCGTAACACAAACTCATTGTCTTAACAGAGCCGGCTCCAGGCATGGGCAGGGGTGGGCTGAGACCACCTAAACGTCTGTCTTGTCCACCCAATGAGAATTAAAATAATAACAGGAACAATATTTTTTTTTTTTATTGGCAGGAACCAACGTCACTGTTCACTCACACAGCGGCTTTATTTTATAACAGAGAAGCTATATCCTTCGAAGAAAGATAAATACTGTGCAAAGGATGTTTAGGAGTTTATTATAAACACAATTTAAAAATAATTGAACAGTAAAGTCTGATTCATTTATTATATCTTGAGTTTTTGCTATTTTATTTTGTGCTGTTAAGAAACAGCTTTTATTTGGGTGCAATAGGCAACATTTTAACCTGTTGAGCGTCATGATTGATGATTAATGATGAACACCTGCTGTTAACAAACACAATCACTGAAGAAAACATGTAAAATAACAGAAGATTATGAGGTCACTATTATATGGAACAGTGATTCATTTAGTTCATCTGTAACTCTTAGACTATTGATATATGTTGATGTTTATTCTTTCAGTATTGCTTTAATAAAGACATCAATAAATCACAATATTACACCTGGAGAAAAACTTTCATTACTGGAAAATAAGGATCAAGAACACAACTAAACACTATCAGAGTGAATTGTTATTGTTGATGTTTCTTCAGTGATTGTGTTTGTCAACAGCAGGTGTTCATCATTAATCATCAATCATCACTTGTAATGTGAACTCAATTGATTATTTAACTTCATGAATAAATGTACATTTCACACCAGAAATACTCTGCTTCAGTGTAAGTTTGTACATCAATAGGTATGGACTCATTTTTACACCAGAGACTTTACTGTGCAGTGATCGTCCAGTGATGGGGATTGTTCTGAGCTCACTTTACAGGCTTCTGTTAATGTCCAGTTTACATAACCGCTTTATTAATGCGTAAAACATCAGTAAATCAAACACACACACTATTACTATATAAAATAATGATCAACAATATATATATATTTTAATCGTTTATTCTTCAGTAATGAATGCGTGATTTCTATATTTTTAACATCCTAAATCATTTAAATCCTTCATGTATTGCAGTCATATATTTCAGTTTTGGGTGAATTCTAACAAAATCAAACCTTAAGAAAGCCTTAGAGGATGATAATTATTTAATTAAAAATATCCGTGTTATTTCATAACACATTATTTTCAAACTTTTTCTATAATTTACAAACAAATTTTTTTTCTGTTTTTCTCCAGTTAATTTTCTCCAGTTCAAAAATAAAACATTTTTATATGGAATTTAGGAGAAAAGTTGTCAGAATTTTTCAGAAGTAAACAAAGATTATTATTTACCAAATCACATTCTTATCAGATTTTTTTTTTGAAAGTGGTCTCTTGATTTTTTATTACGTCTATGTTCTGTATGAATGCCCACACAGGATATCTGCTAGCCCGCCCTTTTGCACCTGGCAGGAAACGGCCTGTGTCCGAATTTCGACAAAGGTCCTGTTAGTCATTAACTTTTTGTACCATGTGATGTGACACGTGGCTTCTTCTAATGGGATTGTTGCGCCATGTCTGGTGTGAAAATAATAAAAATACAATGAGTTCTAATTTGTTCTATTGACGCTTGTTGCTTCGAACCAAGTCACATCCGGTGTGGACACAGTGTCAACAGATACACTTTTTATTCTAATTAAATGTGTGTTTTCACATTTACCATTTAAATGCTGTTTTAAAATAAGCAAACTTCGATTTGTGACGTGGTCTGATGAATTCACAATTTTTCTTACGACAAAACAATTCAACAATAGTAAAAAAATCTTTACAGACACAGTTCATCAAAAGTTGACCTGTAAAATGTTAGCCTCGGTGTAACAGCTTTTAATTGAAAATAAAGCGTTTGGGGAAATGTTTAAAGTTCAAACATCACATCGGAAATAATTTCCTGTGAAAATTCGATCATCTTAAAGCTTTTTGTTAATGTCAAAATTGTAAGAAAAACCTAAGATTGCATTGATAAATAAATGTTAGTGGAAAATGTTGTGGATTAAATAACACATGAAATGATTTGAATTAAACATTAATACCACCGCGATCATGCAGAAGACGACAAACTATTATCAAGCTTTAGGTGTTTATTTGGGATATATTTGTCGCCTCACATGATAAGTATAATTGTGTTACGAATATTATCTTTTTATCTAATATAGGACCTCGTCCAAAAAATTCACTAATATAATTCTGTTATTCTGTTATTCAATTATTTAGTTAAGTTTGCAGATGTTTTTTCCAAATTATGAAGTAAACCAAAGACTCTTTAAGTGTCAACGTCACACTGACTTCACAGCATTAGCTGGAGGAAAAACCAAAGAGAAACTGGAGGCGGCCAATACAAACCAGCACAGAGTCGACTACACGAAATATAAAAATATCTTATTGTGTTGTTGAGAGACAGAAGTGATTGATGAGACACAGAAAAACATCATTCAACAATATGTTTAACATGTTTGATTATTTATTTATGTATTTGCACAGTTCACTTCAACACAAATATTTTCATAGATTATTTTTTACATTCAGTGTTTATAAAGAAGCAGAGCTATAATTTATATTCATGTTCTCAAACAACCAAATGATTCAAAACAGTTTTTCAAAATGTTAAATTACCCTTCACACAAGGTTACTACTATATGTTGTGATACTACTACTGTATGTTGTAAAAGTTTTGATCTAAAAGCATTACATGTTCAGCTGCTACAGTCAACACACCTCACCAAACACAAACACACAAGATAAAACACACAGAATATAAACATTTAACTCACATTGTCACATGTCATTGTCTTAATCTGTAATCATTTAATTGTAGTTTAATAGATTGTCACGCTACTATCACTATAATATCATTAATAACACAAATCTTCAAAGCTTAATTCTAAGATTAATCAAGAATAACTAAATATATTTGACTGGATAACAAAATAATGAGACTAACTGAAGTTATTATAAACGTTTACATGTAATAGCAAATCCTATAAACGTGAATTTCAAAAGTTTCTCTCAAGTGATGAAAATGACGTCTTTAAACACAACGACTGTGACGTGATGGGACAGAAGTCTGAACACACTTTCTGTTTCTCTTCATCTTCATGTTTTGGTGTGAAAACATTTCCATCAGGCTGAACTCTCCAGGTCACTGTTGTGTAACTGTGTACGCCCAAATCTGTCAGTTTTTGCTGAATCTACACAACACAAACAATCATGACACACACTCTTAAGCCCATTGCACATTGAGTCCGAAATTTCCGGAAGTTAAAAAATAAATATGACCTCACGTTGTTTCAATCACATTTGCACACTGCCTCTGATATTTTCATCCGTCATAAAAAAATTCGGACTGGTTTGTTTTTCTGTGTTTTTCGCATCCATCAAGCATTTTTAGTAGCTTTTAAAATGCATTTGTGTTTAGCAGAACAAATACATTTATACAGGTTTGGAACAATCTGAGGGTGAGTAAATGCTCGACAGAATTTAAATTTTGGTGGTTAAATATTCACTGGAGCCATGAATAGCTTGTTTTATCTCCCGTTTATGCTTGAACTGCAATTAACTTCCGGTCTGTGTTTGTTTATCGGTCTGGCTATCGTCTAATAATATAACTGTAATGGAGTAGGCGGGGCGAGACCGTGGTTCGAGACCGGTGAGTAATTTGTAATGAGCGCCAGCTGTGCGCGCACCGGTCTCGTATCACGTACGAGATCGGGAGCATATAAGAGAACGAGCGACCCGACGGTCAACGAGAGAGGGCCGGGCCCGAACATGTTTTATGTTTGTATGCATGTTCTTGTGTTCGGCAGTCAACCGTGAGGTGGCTGCCGACATCTTACTTTAGTATTTTTGTCTTCCGGTTCTCTTCTCCTTCCTTTCTTTATTGAGCTTTTCTACATTGGTGCCGAAACCTGGGGAGGAAGGAGAGACGTTGCCGCAGAGTCCGCCAGTGGCTGCCCGAAGCGGTGGCTCAGGGGAAACGGAAGTGCACAATGCGGCCACCGCCAAAGCTTCGGTGCGACGGCGACCTTTGCTGCCACGCCCCTGGGTCGAGATGGGGTGGCAATCGTCAGAGCGGGAGGGGGGGGGGGAGTTGACGCCGTCCGCCAGAGGCAGGAGCCTGCGTCCGTCCCCTGAGGGGGAGGAGCAGGGGGGGACTCGTCCCGACTCCCCGCTAAAGGAGGAGCAACCGCCGGCCACCAGGGGGCGGATGGTCGAGCCATCCACCGAGGCCCCAGGGCCACCGCAAGTCACCGCAAAGGAGAGTACTCCGGCTGGTTGAGCACCGAGCGGCAGCATGTAGGGGAACCGGACTAAAAAAATGTTTTCCCTCTCTCCCCTCTCTCGTTCCGGCCGCTCCGAGGGATCCCGTCTCCGTTGTCTCGTCTCGTCGCTGCATACCCCGAGGGAGGGAGAGGGAGCAAGCACAGTCTTGGGGGTACCCCCGGCCTGTGAGGGGCGATGGTGGTATGTAGTGGAGTAGGCGGGGCGAGACCGTGGTTCGAGACTGGTGAGTAATTGTTAATGAGCGCCAGCTGTGCGCGCACCGATCTCGAATCACGTAGGAGATTGGGAGCATATAAGAGAATGAGCGACTGGGCCCGAACATGTTTTATGTTTGTATGTATGTTCTTGTTTTCGGCAGTCAACCGTGAGGTGGCTGCTGACATTTTACTTTAGTATTTTTAAAATTGTTTTTTTTTGTTGGTCAGCCGTAAGGGGCCGCCGGCTTTCATTATTTATATTAAAACTTTGTTTTAATGTCTTCCGGTTCCCCCCTCCTTCCTTCTTTTTATTGAGCTTTTCTACAATAACTATTTAATTTAATTTATGTTAATATTAATTTATTTTATTGTTTTATTGAATGACAATTGTATAAAATAAACTATTTGTTCAATGGCTCCTGTAGTTTTGTGTCATTTAAAGAAACCGTGTGGTACACTGACATCTAGCGGTTGATCTTCCTCAGCTTTCTACAAGCGCTCATGAATCTAACAGAGTTGAACAATCAAATGAAAGAAGGCGGGAGTTGTTTATGACAGAAGTCCAGCTGCAGACAAAGTCAAACACATTGACAGCATGAAGGAGAGCAGAGTGAGTTCTGACCAGTTTTTGTTTATGTTGTGAAAAATGAATGTATATATTAAGTTATTTATCAAAACTATAATTTGAACGTCTTTTACATATTATAATTGAAGTTTAAAATCGTTGGACTAGCGGACACTCGGCTTTCTTTTTAGATAGACTGTTGTAAACAAAAGCCACAATTGTATGTCAATCTTTTTATTGGTAATTAATTCTTTATTTAATAATTTTATTTCTTCAATGCATAGCTCATTTATTTATGGTTTGTGTGTTTGTATTTTAAGGCACTTAACTGTTAGTTACTTTGTCAGTTTAGACAGTGAGTATGTGTGTTATGTATTTTTCATTTCATCTATTGTAGAGACATACCACAATTCTAAGAGAGAAGAAAAGCCCTCAGCTGCAGCGCTGTACATCTGTTTCAGTCTTTAACAGAGCTCCTTTAGCACAGCATTGGCAGTGGATGAAGAGGACGAGGACGAGGAAATGCAAAAATAACTTTTTTTATTTTTTTATTATTATAATAAAAATGTAGGTTGTGTATTGTTGTGGACTAGGCGAGGCGAGACCGTGATTCGAGATCGGTGAGTAATTATTAATGAGCGCCAGTTGTGCGCGCAACGGTCTCCAATCACGTAGGAGATTGGGAGCATATAAGAGAACGAGCGACCTGACCGTCGAAGAGAGAGGACCGGGCCCGAACATGTTTGTATTTGTATTTATGTTTTGTTCGCCGTTATTACTTCCGTGTTTTTGTTTTGTGATTTGTTTTGTTCACCGGCGGTCGGCCGTGAGGGGCCGCCGGCTGTTATTATTTGATTAAATGTTTTAAATGTTTGCCGGTTCCCGCCTCCTTCCTTCCCTACTTAGAATCTTGTTACATGTATTTTGTAGCATTTTCAGATATTTTACATAAGTCAACAAAATCTATGCGACAATAAGAACATGGTCTACAAAAACTGTCAGTAGCATGATCTGCGCTAAATCATATATATGGGTCGCCTTCATTTCTGGCCTGAGACTTGGGGTCTGGATCGTGTGTACTGAAACGTGTGGTGCTGCGGGATATATCTCCCCAGCTCGAGGTCAGTTTAACTGTGAAAGAAGCTAAATGTTTTCTTATAGAAATGTCACAGGTAGTTCAAGTGTCGCTTCTAAGATGCGTGAAAAACGACTGGTAAAATCCAGTCATGTAAACTACAAAACACCGAAAAGCATTTAAACGTGTAAATTGTGTTTGTTAACAGCAGATGTTCATCATTAATGATCAATCATCACTTCATGATTCACTTCATTATCTCTTTATCTTCAACACTGTTTCAGTGTTACTTTAACACCCTATAGTGTGGACACATATAGACATCCAGCAGTATTCATTTAACACTGGTCAATTTGCTGTTTAAATTCTGTTTAAATGTTGCCCGTTTTAAATTATAAAAAAAGTATCATCAACTTCTGTAATTTGATGTCTTTGTTATAAGTCAAAAAGTTAAAGGGATAGATCACTCAAAACTGTACATTCTGTTATCACTCGTTACTTTCACGTAATGTCTAACCTAAATGTTCTTTGATGAAACATAGATTGTATAATATTTGTTGACCATGAGTTTACTTTACTGATGTTGATAATAACGAAAGGACAGACATGGTTATCCGTTAGCTATTGTTATCTAATTTAAACAGTAAAAGTCTCAAAATGCACATATATAGATCAATAAAGTCAGTGTACGGCCCTGATGTCTCTTCGTGTGCCTGTAGGTCAGGATTGATTGTAGAATCTCTTCTGTGACATCACTCATTTCTGTACGAAACTTCACAATTTGCAATAAACCAGGGTGGAAACCAGTCTACACTATAACATCAAAAGCTGTGCCGCTTTAAAAATGGGGCATGAATGAACAGTACACCCACTTCTCCAGGCACCACTACACCACTGATTGTGTTATTTAACTGTACATGTCATGGATGTAAATTTAAAGCTTACACATATTTTCCTTCTTGTTGGTAGTTTGCAATTGAAAAGAACCAGTAAAGTCAGTGAAGTCACAAGACTGCTTTCTGGAATTCTCTTTGTATCTGTAAACTCTTTTCTTAAATAACGCACTGGTGACAACACAATAATCACAGTGACACAGTGATGCTGAGGTCAAACTAGACTTGAGCATGTCTAATTCCTTCAGACGGTGTGAAAATGTGCGAAAATTCTTCCATCTTTTACATTTCAGTACTGATAGATCTGGATAGAAACATACACTTGTTTTATTTTATTATTTACTTCTATTCATTTTTTTTATTCTTCACTTTCCTGTTGTTTAACCTCGTTGGGAGTTGTATTGTGTCTTATGCTGATATGAGTATCCATTGGTCTCCATCTCAAGGTCCATAATAATGTCATGAGACAATGTTTTGATACTGTAATCTTGAATGGTTAAAAACACATTGAATCTGTTTCTAGTCAGACGAAGTTTGACAGGGTTTGACTGCGCATCTTAACCATTTGTCTGTCTATTTAACATCACCTCTTCTCCTGCCTGCTGTTCTTCCCTTCAGCTCTATATCTCCCTGGTGGTTGGGTTAAAGGATTGACTCACAACGGAGTTGATATTTCCAGGTTTTATTTGTTCCTGACAGAGAGAGATCTAGTGAAACTGGACTCAAGGTTTAGATCTAAAAGATCTACAAGCCATATCTCATAGTTGGATCTATCAGTACCGAGAGGTCACGCTGTGACATTTTGATCTTCTATTGGTCTCACGCACTCACGTGACACGAATTGACAGGTCAGAGTTCACCAAACTTGAACTCTGAAACACAACGAAATGCAAAATATCTTCCATTCATACTCATGCAAATTTGCTGGAAGTCAATGGAACGAAAAGTCAAGTGTGATTGTGTCTTAAGCCAGAAACAAACATGTTTGAGTGAGTCTGAAAAACTCTACTATCTGTGTGTCAGCTCATTGTGTCGTGTAGGACACACTTTCAACACAAATAGTTAAATACTCACCGACTGTAAGATGGTCTCCATCACTGCAGGATCATTGACATTCTGACCGGATTTCACCTCAAATCTCACAATCTGTTTCTTGGTCTCTGCTGGAAGATTAAAAGCTGTATTTATTTTCAACTCAAAGTGTGAAGAAAACAACATCAGAACAGTTACATAAATATACAGTCAAGCTTTCCAACGCAACAGCTGCATGTGTTTAATACAAAAGGGAAATAATCTTTTATCAACTTCTCATATTGTTTTCATAGCAACTGTTCTTTAGGACACACTAAGGAAATACAAATAAATAATAATCATTAATTCATCATATTGCCTCTCGAGTGTTTCTGGTGGAACTTCCACCTGTCATGATATGACATGGTAGAACCCAATTGAAGGCAGACAGACGGTATAGGTGGTAACAAAGACTTTTATTTAACATATAAACACTAACAAAACAGGCAAAACAAAAACCCACGAGGGGGAAAACAGGACAGGAATATATAAACTTTAACAACAAACAAGGACACTGACTGACTAAACTGATAAAACAAATACTTGAATAACAACACACTCACACTGACTAACTAGACTTACTTTGACAAGGTAAGATGATGACAAGAATACAGCTCACAAGGTATGACAAAGGGTACAGGTATAGGGACGAGTACAGCAACATGAACAGGTACAGCATACTATGCACGAGCTACAAGACAAAGAAACATGAGGACTCTTTATAGGGGAAACAGACAGAGGATAATTAACGAGAAACAGGTGCTGGGGATTAGCACTCAGGGAAAGCTGACGAGAAGAGAGAGGGGCGGGGCCAAAGACGAGACACGCAAATAACACGAATAAACATGACATGATAGTGGAATCATGACACCACCAGCCAAAAAAAAACAGATTAAGAAAATCAGAGCTCATATATAAATCTTTATTATGATTTTTTTTATTTCATTTCTCCTTCTTTACTCCTTCATCCTTCAACGTTTTAACCAAATATACATTTCAGAAGAACAAAATCAGATCAATACAGTAGAACAATAACAATAGCTGCACATCTTACATTAAAACTCAACACATTATTATTATTTATAAAACGGTCAGTTCTGGTCTTTGATTCTAATTGGCTGAGTCCAGTTCTAATCTGTTATAAAATAACCTGATTCATAACGTCTGACTGCACTACATAGCCTAAATATCTCTCGATTTACTTTATTTTATGAAACCTAGAGACACATATGGATTAGCAGTTTTAGATAAGTAATAGCTTTCCTGTAGCTCAGTGGTAAGAGCATTGCGTTAACAACACAAGGTTGTGGATTCGATCCCAGTGAATTACAAATACCTATGTAAAATGTACAGGATACGGCAATGTAAGGCGCTTTAGATAAAAGCGTCTGCCAAATGTAAATGTAATAAACCGTCTGAAGCAGTGGGTAACAGTGCATTTTAAAACAGCTAATGTGGTTTTAATGACTTTGCTTCATGTCGTACAACAACGCCCTTAGCTGTTATAAAATACACTGTAACCCACTGCTTCACACCACTTATTGCTTTATTAAACCCTGACTGTTTAACATCAGATGATCATCAATTTGACTGTTTTGCATCAGTTTTTCTCACTTTCTTTGATGTTTTATACAAGATGGAAATCAATATTTTCAACAGTACATTTGTGGTCAAACTATTTATGTTGATTATCAACAGCTATGTTTGTCTAAAGTCTCTTCTCTCATTCTGTGTATTTATAATGTTTGTGTTGTGAGTAGTTTATGATCACACATAAAAACCTACTTGTCTTGCAGATGAATGGAAAAGTATTTGAACACAGTTGATCATCTATAAGACCATCAGGATGTATAACGCCACAAGGTTGGTTCAAGTTCCTCAAGTCAGGTTGTCCAGTCATCCAGTTAATGGAGGACATGATGACAACATTTATTTCATCTGACCACTTCCATGAGTCTCTGAACAGACCAATCCATGAATCACTAATGCCTTTCATTGACATCTGGTGCAGCAGCACTTGATCCTCAGTTTGAATGTGAATGACGGCCAGATCTGTGTAACGTTGTCTGCAGTAACTCTGAGCTTCATGCCAGGACATTCGGATTTTAACAAAAACAAACCTGTCAGCTTCTGTTTCATTCTCTGTAGAGAGATGAGATTGAAAAACACCATTAGAGGACAACATCAAAGAAATAACGTTTTCATTTGAGTTTAATTTACTTTTTTATTATTCATTTACATCTCATAGTTTAAATACACAGACACAGAGAATTTTCAAAGAAGAAGTTTATGCATCTCAACACTGGTGACGATCAACAAACTATTCATATCAACAGATCAACACTCAACATCATATAACAAGCTGGACAATTGAATTGATATTTTTTGATTATTTGACAATACGCTTTAAGGGCTTTGTTTTGCAGACCGGTTCTTATCTCACAGAGCATGCTGCTCAACTTCTGGTCCAGGCCTTTATAATCTCTAGACTGGACTAATGCAATGCTCGTCTTCCTGGTCTTTCTGAGGGCTGTTTCATAAAACAAGATATAAGAAAATAAGACAGAATGATTTGAGTTTGTCAGATTAATTGCCAGTGGATTTGGTTTCATAGAGCAAACACGAAATAGTTCAAACTCAGTTACTATAGCAACTAACACTGGGAACTAACCAGGGACCAGATTCACAAGAGCTCCGTTAACACTGAGCCATGAGGATATGATGATATTACAACTAATTCTCTTTCATGATGAAATATTTTATTACTCACTATTAATAAACAAACAATAAAATAAAATAAATCATGGGCATCGGAAGGACAAAAAATGTAAATGTGTCAACAGGGGTGAAGTGAGAAAGACGTGTGACGAGTCGTTTCGACACTTTATCAACGCTGGCTCAAATTCGCCTTTTCTACTCGCTTTTCTACATTTTCACATCACATATCTTACACTATAGCTGTCTATTTTCACTAAAATGAAGGAAATTTGATGAAAGGTGTTTAAGAATAAATCGTAAGGTAAGGTGTAATATGGAGGTTATTACTGTTCCAGTTAGTTGCCATCTAATAAATCATTTGAATAAATCACTTACACCACTGTTATTGTATGTTATACAATAGGGCTGCGTTCAGCCCAGACAAAACGTGTCAAAACTTTTCTTTACAACAGAAACGGTGGTGCGATTAAACTCCTTGTTTTTATGAAACACCCATTAAGTATCGTATTGATTTTAAAATCATTTTAATTACTTACAAAGCTTCAAATGGTTTAGCCCCTACTTACTTAACTGAGCTTTTATCACATTACAACCCATCAAGCTCTCTAAGATGTCAAAACTCAGGACTTTTGGTGACACCTAGGATAACTAAATCCACTGAAGGAGGTGGAGCTTTCTCATACGTAGCACCTAAACTCTGGAATAGCCTTCCTTATAATATTCGAGGGTCAGACACACTCTCCCAATTTAAATCTAGATTAAAGACACATCTTTTCAGCCAAGCTTTCACTTGATGCATAGTTAATGAACAGCAGCTACGCTAATTATTCCCATGCCCATTCCGAGGTAGGAAGAAATTCCGGCAGGTCCAGATGATCGACATATGACCAACCCCAACTGAAGATTACGCCAGCTACAGCTGCAGATTGACTGACCATCCCAACTCCATCTAAGGCCATTCCTCCACCAGCCAAGAGAAATACGACTATCTGACGATCCCAGCTCAGATCACTACATCCCCAACCAAGAGCAAAGACGGACTACTTGTCACATTAATGCTGAAGTTACACTTGGTATTTAATGCTAAACTAACATCACATGTCAGCAGTTTGAAGTTATAGCTGCATTCAGTGGCCCTGTTTGGAGGTTGTTTGGTGGTCGATGTCGGACAACAGAGGAATAAAGCTACAACATGCCATTACTGTTTTCCCTAGTTGTTCCTCTGTTTTCTGGTGTTGATCGTGGAGTGGGACCGGGTTGAACCTGCACGGTTTTCGGTGAGTGGGACTTTCTGGGTTGCAGATGGTGGGCTCTCCCTCTTCCTCGTAGATATTTGCTCTGTGGCTTTTGGTCGGGGTCACAGCTATGACAGGTCAGAGGGGATCTGGTCCTCCCGGCTGAGCCTGGTTTCTCCCATTAATCAATCATTGGAGTTTGGGTTCCTCGCCACAGCAGGGCAGTGTTGGCTTGATCACCGGGAGACTGCATTTATTTATTAATTAGATATCATTTATTAGAATGATCTTGCTTTTTCTATAAAGCCCTTGCACTGTGCTGTGTTTCACTAATTTTGATTTCCTGTTTGCCCCTGTAAAGCTGCTTTGGAACAATGAACATTGTGAAAAGCGCTATATAAATAAACTTGAATTGAATTGAATTGAATGAAGCAAGAGTTGAACTATGGCAGCTGAGAAGGCAATTTTTTGTGTTATTTTTGAAGACTTTTTGGAGTCTGATGAAATCGGTATAAATATGTGTTCAATACTACAAAATACATGTCTTCTCATATATTCAATTGTTGCGTGAACCGAGCTGCAGTGGACACATTTGTATACGACTTTACTTGGACACATTTTGCGAGCTGTTTATTTAATACTGTGTGGGTTATATACAGCCTGCTGGGTGGACAGACATTCTTGAAATACCCAAAGAGAAAACGGCTCTCACACACGTTGCAAACCATCTCCAGGAAACGTGTCGTTCTAAACGTTGCACACCGGTTTGAGCTTGAAGATGCCCCAGTTCTGGCCGGTTCTGGAATCTGATTGGCTGAGAGCCATGCGATATTCCTACAGTATCACCACTGGAAATACTTCACTAACTGGTTTTATCACTCCGCCACTAAACTAACTATCAACTGCAACCCTATGAAGAAATTGGACAGCTAGCTAACAACAAATAAAAAAAGCGCGACATTCCTCCTTTCCATAATAGTTGTTTGGTTCACTTCCAGACCATCTGGAGAATGAAATGTCTTCATTTTGATATGACGACCGCCAGCTTGAAATGTTATTGTAGAGTCCAATCCAGACGGCTGAAGTCAATGCTGGTTGAACTTCTCTCTGTACATTCGTCCAGTCTTCATTGTTTTGAACGGTGACCAGATCAATGTGATGCTGTCTGCAGTAAACCTGTGCCTGGAACCAAGTCATCTTCTCCCGTACCAGAACATATTCGGAAGAGATACTCTGAATGAACAGATAGAGCACTGTAGAGAGAGAGAGAGAGAGAGAAAGAGAGAGAGAGAGAGAGAGAGAGTATGTGTGCATAATTCATTTGAAAGACCTTTGAAATATCTGATCATCTAAAACCAGCAAAATCTCTCTCTCTACTATCACACAAAATTACAGTTTTCTCATCAACATTTACTAATTATAATATTATCATCCAAGACTCCTTTGATATAACTTGATATAACAAATGTGCTCTAACATAGTGAACACACAGTTACAGCAGACAGAGGAAGAGAAGACAAACACTGTAGAGTCAAGAGCTCAACTAAAGCAAACACTCATCATCATAATGATGACTTCAAATGACAAACCAGTCACATCTAAACCTCTAAGATCACAGTTTGACATCACTGTGAGTTTGCTGTGAGGTTACATTTGGACCTCATTGTGAGCTTCTGTAAACTCATGGTGACATCACTGTGAGATTGCTGTGACATCATAGTGTTGACTGGGAAGAAATAACAGTGTGGTAAAGTACACTGTTAGTACTTAACTGCCATTTCTACAGTAATTTATTGGCATCCCTCCACATTGCTATTTTAATTTCTCTAATAATTTATAAATAATTGCTCTATTAACTCTTGTTTTCAATTTTAAAATATTGAACCTTTTTATGAATGCATGAAGCCTGAAACAAAAAGAGCACAACCATGGAAATAACATCTTGGTTGCTTTACTCTGCGGTTATTTTACTGACAAAATGTTTGAAATATAACAGCAAACATGTGAGTACATAGATGGATAGATTTGATGGTTCAGCAGACATGCAGTCTTTAAAAGCAGGGTTAGCATTTTCTCAAAACGCTTTAAAAAACTAAGTCGGGCGAGTACCAAAACAAACTTGTTGCCAATCAGCAGTAAGGGCCTTGCCTGTGTAATGGAGGCCAGCGAGAGAGTGCTGTGCAAGGTAAACCTCACTTACTGACCAACAGAGACACAATGGCTGCAGACGCTAGAGACTGCAGTCTTTAGCCTCCTCCTTAGAGCGCCAGACTCTGTAAGGCATCTGGAAAAGTGTTAAGAACTAATTTTTTTTATGATGCTAAAAGGGATACAAATAGGGAACAACTAACGAGGGATAATTACAAAAGGTATTTTCTGGACGAATACATACAGGGCACTTCCTTCAGACCGTACATTCCTCCCATGAGTTCTCCCCTACCGGCAAGGCCATGTTGGTGTCTCCACTAAACTCCTCCCTACGGTAGGAAGTGATCTCTGTGGCACGTATCCTCACTGAGGAAACAGATCTTCCCCAGTGAGGGAGCATGTCTCAGTAAGACCAAGAATGTGAATGTCAGACTGGCTGGCAAACGCATGGATGAAGTCAGTCTTGTCCACAGCTGACTGGCAGTTTCAGAGACCCATAGAGAGAGACAGAGGTGTAAAAGGGAAGATGTGAATGGGATGCGCGTGAGAGTGAGTGCGTGGTGCCTTGCTGCCTACGGTGGAGTACAGGAATAAACTCGAAACACATGTTAGCAGACAATTAAATGAAAGCAAAATGTATAAATGTTAAATATACTGATGTGCCTTGCCAGTGTCTTTGCTCTGTGGAGTCGCGCAGGTAGAGTCGCAGGTCTTTACACTCATCGGTCTTCACACGAGGGGGCTGAACACGAGGGATGACGTTACCACTGATGCTTACCACGCCAGCGCAGAGGCACTGCTTAAGTATGTGATGAGATTAGCGTGAACAGATTACAGCTGGAACACGCCTTCTCGATTAGCAAAACAAAGTCTGAACCACTTGAATGGGCCACGGATCAAACAGTTCAGAATGAATGCAACATGTCGTTTCCCTATTATACATGGACATCCGAGGCAGAGTCAAGCATGCAAACTTAATTCACCAATTCCATTGGCCTTTTCTAATCTAGTCAAAAGTTTCTCAAGACAAACACCATCTGTCGGTTCTACACAACGTATGGTTCCCTCCCTTCATCAGGGAACAGATGTTACATCCTTAACCAAGACATTTTCTTGTCTGACCAGCTATGAAGTATCTGAAACCCCCTCAAGAACTAGACTGCTTCAACAGCTTAACCAGCTACAAAATAAAGCTTTTAGCACCTTTCCCAGGGCTGTTGAATACGACAAATAGGTAATATAAATACTCATGGACTCTCTCTCTCTCTCTCTCTCTCTGAAAACACTGATTGAGTGAATAAAACGCTCCCAACTACTGCGAATACTTCAACAGTCATTACAGAACATTAGACTTGTGTAAATTTAAACACTTACCTGAGAACAGCAGCACATGTATCAGTCTTTCCATTGCTGATGGCTTTACAGTATGAAATGAATCTAAAACAGTTAAAATATTGAATAAAAAAGTAAATATGATTGCGAGTGTAAAAGGCAGCACAGTTCAAGACACACTCTGATAAATGATAGTATGAAGCAGTTCAGTTTACCTGTAACAACAGTCAGAGGTGAAGATCAACATGAAGTGTCTTCGTTTGTGTGTGTTGGTATGCCTTCACTGCCTTCATTTACCTAAACAGATGTTAATGAGTCATCCTTATGCAAAAGCGTTCCCAGTCTACTGGAACAGGTGCACATTTCCATTCAAACTTTGCAATGTTATTTGAATGAAAGCCTCGAAGCTTAAAAAGTGTGTGGAAAGAGTCACCACTGCACACATGCATCTCAAATACGTGTGTAAAAAAATAAGCTTTTTTGAAATATGTGAAAACATTTCATTAACATCCTCACAAAGAGCACTGACACGTTTCAAGAGAACGATAAGGAAATGTAGAAAATGTAGAGGAGTAGGCAGGAGTTTGTAGCTCTGTGTACCATCAATACAACAGATAACCTTGTGTGGTGTTTGGATCTGTGGGTCCTTTTTCTATGTTTACACAAATAAAAATGATATGATTGTTTTCCAGCCTCATATTTATTGACTCTGGCTCGTAAGACCCTAAATAAACACTGGACATCCCCCCCAGAAACATTATGTTATGTATGTTTTATTTTTCACCTAAACACAACTCAAGCAAAACACACAGTAACTGCTGGAAGGCATGAACGCTCTGTTGACAAAGGTGCAAATGAACTTCCACATACAGATACCGCCTCTCCTAAAAGCTTCTACAAAGTGCAGAGATGCAAATGTATGGTAAAATATTCAGGAAAATATAATTAAAAAGTGAAAGTGAACTATTTGTCAGATATGGTAACCCATAGAGGAAATGTGACCTCTGCATTTAACCCATCCAGTGAGTAGTGAAGACACACACAGCAAGTGATGAACACACACGTACACCTGGAGCAGTGAGCAGATCACAGCAGGGCTGGGGAGCATGTAGGGGTGAGGAGCCTTGCTCAGCTTTATCAGCTGCAGGTCTGAGTCTGGCCGTGACGTAAAGATCCCTTCAGCTGACAGTGAAGGCTGAGATTTAACACGACTACATCCTCTACCATGACTGTGAAATAAAAAGGATATTTCTTATATAAAAATCAGCCTTATCTGTTTTTAGTATGGCAAAAGTTCAGTTTCAAACAAAGACAAGACTGATCTCTGCAAACTAGACAAGTGAAGACATCCCTCACATTCCTGGAGTGTTCTTCCGTCAATATCAATGTTGTCTTTTTGTTTTGATGGACTAGGTCAGACAGTCCCTGGATGGCAGTGGCGCCTCAGATAAACCCTGAGCAGCTGGGACAACCTCCTCGATTTTCTCCTTTACACAGTCTGGTCCCCCTTCATCGTGTCTGCGTCTATGAAACAGAAACATTATGTTTTTTATATAAATGCTATATCTTAAAACACACCGAGAGAAATTGGGCTGAATTTGGTGTGGTACACTCTAAAAATGGCTGGGTTATTTTTTAACCCATACCGCTGGGTTGAGTCCGTTGGGTTGTTTTGTTGGGTTATTTTTCCACATGTTAAACACTTTATGGGTAGTTTTAGTTTTCAAGGTGTTGGGTTAAACCCGCTGGGTTAATGTGCTGGGTTGTTTCTGCTCACCGCTGGCTTATTTGAAGAGTCTCGCGCGCTTAACGCCCTGAAGACGTTGAGTGTACTTCGCAACTTTCATTTTTATAAAGAACAAAGGGGCAAAGTCACTGGCTGGAGCAATTTAAAGCTAAGTTTTTTACGTTTTAAGTGAATGTTTATTGAAAGAAGCATGATTTGTAACGTTTTACAAGGCAACAGTGTCTTAACTAACATTAGTGATATAATTTAGACGACCAGAAACTGTTACCTCAGATCACCATAACATAAATTGACTCGCATAGTCCTGTGAAGATGTGCGAAAATGCGAATTAATACAACTTTAGTGAACCCCATCACATGTAAGCTAAGTTTATGAACTTTAGTGAGAATTTAACAAAATTTGAGTCAAACCGGCGAGTGCCCCGCTAGCGCGGTCAAGCATTCCCGGTTCAGGAACGCCTCTCTCGGTGTCCACTCTGGATATTAAGCGGCCTGTCAATTATGTTGCTCTCTCTGTTTTAAACCAAACATTTCAAGGTTTGTGCATATATTAAAGAAAGACGAGTGTGGTAGCCTGTATTTAATCAGTTGATTTGCTGCACGTGTGGTTTCTTGGTGTATTAAGTGGTGTATTAAGTGGTTTAGTTATTTTTATTAATTGAGATTTGTTGCTACATATTGTGGAGTATGTTTATTAGTCATTTATAATGTTATTTATAATGCTTGTTAATGTTTGAAATGAAACATTTTTATTTATTATAATTAAACTGTTTTCTTTTAATTATGCAAATCTAAAAATATTGCTGTAACTTGGTGTAAAAGTTTACATTTTTATTAACAATTATTTTTACAGTCAAATAAAAATGTATTTTTTAAAAATAAATGTCAATTGTCTTGATTGACAATGAAGTACAGAATAAATTAAGAATAACCCAGCAAGAATAACCCAGAATTAAACACATGAATAGTTAAAATGACTACGTTTTGGTTTTTTTCAATAACCCAGCATGCTGGGTTATCATGTGTAACCCAGTGTGCTGGGTTACTTTTACCCAGCATGTGTTCTGTCCAATAGCGCTGGGTTGCCAATTGGGTTGTTTTTAACCCAGACATTTTTAGAGTGTAGTTACCAAAAAAGTGGTGTACTATGATATTACCGCAGAAGCCAAATGACCAAATAAAGACAGAGTGTTTGTTTTTCCAGTAACATGAAAATTATTACAGTTAAATATGCCATTTATTCATTCAAATAATTCTTCACTTATGCTTTAATTATGAAGTTATAGCATTGGAAAATAATAAGTAGTTGGAACTCTTTTTGACACATCCACATGTGCACTTGTGCTTTTCCGGCAGAATTATGTATCCATTGTTACAAATGGCATTAAAACATAACTGTTTATATATCTGAGCCGAGGTATCTGTATTTTTTGGGCAGTGGATTAACCAATGAGACTGTGTAATGCTGGTTGGAGCTGACTATTGTCTGTCGCTTTGTGCACTTCTGGGTTTCCATTGCACACAACTCGTGGAGTAGAATAAGTTTATTTCGGTCCTGGAGGGCTATTGATCTGCATAATTCAGTTCCAACCCAAATCCAACACACCTGCTCATCATTTTCTAGTGATCATAAATAAAGCCATTTTAGGAGGAAAGCCTGAAACATTAGCAAAAATTGCATATCGGCTATTGCTACTGCGGCAGCTACAGAGGTACACAGGGAAGGAGGGCAGAGGCTGCTTTTTTACTTGACGTCAATGGATGTTTGCGACAAGCAGGACTCACTTACAGCATCTTCACAGAATTTAAAAGTAATATTGAACGATGGCTTTTAGGTTTCAGCAGTTATGAAAAAACTTGAATATATATTTAAAATATATTTATTTTGTTGAATGAAACTTAAATGTTTCAATGAATTCATTTGAAATGTAATGACTTGTGACTGTTGGTTTGGGTGAGTGTAAAAGCAGTCGGGGTCTAGCAGCGGCAGAGTCTGAGGTGTGGTCAATGCTAGGCGAGGGTCTGCTACAGAGGCCTTATCTCATGATGGCCATTTTTTTTGTTGGGGGGTCATTTACAAGATGCAGTTGTGTTGGGGTTGTACAGACAATGTCAGGATCGGGGATCGAACTCGGGTCTCTTGTGTAGCGAATCCCCGACTCCACCACTGAGCCACGGATAACAGTGAGGAGAACCCAATTGCAGGCAGACACAAAGGCGATGGTACGGGTCACAAAGGATATTTATTATATATAACAAAAACAGGAACAAAACAAAAACCCACGAGGGGGAAAACAATACAGGATAAATAATAAAGTTAACAAAGACACTTACTAAATAAACTAGAAAACAAACACTTGAGACACGAACTACACTTACTAACAACTCGAGGACACCAGGAACAAGCAACAACTGGAGACACTGAAGAACATCAAACGTACTGCAAACAACCAATGAACCAGCGACGAGACAGAGAAACATGAGGACTCTTTATAGGGGAGAGAACTTAAGGGGGAACAGGTGCGGGGAATTAACACTCAAGGGAAAGCTAATCAACACAAACTAAGAAACAGGAGGGCAGGAACAAATGACATAGACTTGAGAAACAAAGGATCCTGTATGATTTCACCTCAAGACCAAGAATTACCTAACCAGAAGAGGTGGAATCATGACAGACAAGAGACGAAGGAGTTCTTGGGCATAAAGCACTGGTCAGATACAGGCTACTGATACATTTTGCTGTTTACATTCTCTTGGATGTAGTGACTGTGTGAGTTATTTTGAGCAAGCCATGAGTGGGAACGGCACGCTATGTAGAACTTATGCACACTGAATACATGATACAGACATGTTGTAGTTTACCAGCAGTCGCTAATGGAAGCGCCGTTTATATTTACTATTCTCCAGTAAGCTACGGTCGGCTGCCTGCCACTCACTAAACAATACAGATGATGAGAAAAGTACATCCGTGCTGGCAAGAGATATTTCACACTTGAATGCAGCAGTGGCGACATGAAGTAAAAAGATAGAGCTAAATATATTTTTCAATAATATAGAGATTGTACTCGCCGGCTTCTGCTCCTGTAGCTAATGTGTGAACTAACGTTTACACTACAAGTGAAAAGTAATAACATAATGTGCCATTTGACAAATTGGGACGGTATCTTGCCAGCAGTACCAGCATTATGTTTACTGTTGTATATGATGCACATGTTAAAAAGGGACTGAGAAAGAATGTGTATATGTCCTTTCACCATGAACCCATAAAGTATGACACACATGATTTGATTGTTCAAGGTCTCCTGAGAAAACAGGAGAAAAAGGAGAAGAGGAAGAACAAGCGTAGAACCAAGCCTTCTGAAATCAATGAGTGATATGATTCCCACAGCTATGCAAATGATAAGGTTGATTCATCAGCAAGAACGTATCAATAAAAACGTACTTAAATATTAATAGATAATAACCTTTGCTCTAGTCAAGAAGTGACCACAGCGAGGTTTATTCTTTGGCTTCGCCTGAAGAATTTGCACTGGCTGTTTATTTAAATAGTACCCTGTAAGGATGCTTACGCTTCTGCAACATTTAGATAGATGCAGACTATCATCTTGACACCTCCACTCAGAGGAATGAGATAAGTGTAAAGGTCAGCGATTAATTCCTTAGAACATAGTGTGTGTGAAGCCATGTATATGTTCATTTATGGGGGGAAACAGATATCAACTGCGATAAACCTGAGATCTTATCTCCATTGTGGTTAAAACCTATTCCATTAAAATAATTTAAGGTGTACCATACCTATAGGTGTACATATTCTGCTTAAAAGCAGCGTATGTGCATCTCCAATACAATCTTTTGCCTATCAACTATATCAATTAGAGCTTTTGAAAGAGAATATCTCCACACCTTCTGTTATTTTCTACTGTAACAATTTCTTTAATAATGTAAATTGGACTCAAGTGTGGTCATTGTCTCAAAAGTCCCTCCAGCAAATAAAGTTAAGGAAATATCCGCTGAAACATTCTCTCATTTGTTTCGGTCCTGCCGACATAACCAACATTTTTGGAATAATGTGGCTTTCATTGTTGATTATATTTAAACAAGTTTTCCTTATATTAATGTGATTTTAGGTTTTTACATCAAGGATCATTTTAAAGGGTGTTTGTTTTATTATGCATTTTATTTTGGTGTGAATGTCACATTCATGAATGCAGGTTCACAAAGAGCAAACAGATTTTTGTAGTGCTGTTATTTTTTAATGAATATAGATGTGATGAAAAATCTAAAAAATCTAAAAAATCTAAAAATAGTAAAGCAATATAAAAACTGTAACTATATGCTCCTTTAACATTTTCACCCAAAAATTCACTTTATATGTTTTTTATTTTAAAATGCATGGTAACATTCTAGGGAAATGTAAACTATGTGTAGTATACATTTGTGTGTGAGGTTTAAGTACTTTAAGTTTTTTTTCTTGTTGATACATCTGGAATTTTCTTTGTTATACAATGGGATGTGGCATTGTACATACAGTTTCCTGACAACAAAGCATTAAAAACACAATCAAAAGAGCTTGAAACTTTGATCTAAAATTGAACAGAATAAAACATTTCCCCATTCCCAACACCCAAGAAATATAAAATCAAACAAAACATATGTGATCACTGATAATCAAATAATTAGTCAAATTAAATCATAATTGATTTCTCAATCTTTTCAGCTATCAAAGTTTAAACTCTTTAGCATGAACCTTTACATCAGTGTAAGTAAGACCTTTGTATTTGCCCTCAGTTTTATATTGTAACTCACTTTTATTCCGGCACTTTATTTTCACTGTGCCAGTGTATGGCAGGTCAAAACTGCATCTGCCAATGTCGATATCAACAACCAACTTCGTCCAGGGTGGAATTTCTATTTCAGATGACACAGTTTGTGTTCTCTCCTCCGTATTATCCTGTCCATAACTGCTTTCTACCCCAGTGGTGAAGCTGAATCCTTTTGAAACTTCAACAATTTCCGGAATACCAGCCTTTACTTCCATCGAAATTGTTGACGAAAAGCTTATGTTTTGAGACCATGAGGATGTTTTGGATATTTTTTTTGAGCTTTCAATTATTTGCTTTTGACTGATGGAGGACTCATTTGTGTAAGTAACAGATTTGATTTCTTCCACTGCCACCTGTGGTATCATTTGGTTAATAGTGGGATAGTTGACATCAGTAAGCACTACCGATTCAATATCATTGAGGAACACAAATCCCATATTGTCAATGTCTGCAGCAGCTCTTCCTTGAACACCCAGACAATATCCAGAGCCAACATCCATAGGGTATTCTTTTTTTAAACCCCAGCTTGTCATTTTCACAAAGAATTCCTTTTGCAGGGTGGTCTTGAAACGAATGGCCCCAAGACGCGTTCCGGCTCCATTTCCCCACAGTGACAGTGAGGTGAAACTCTCACCTGGCTGGAATTTGTGCTCTTGATAAGATCCAGCTGGTTCTCCAAAGGTTTGGTTTCTCCCATCAGAAAGCCAGACCTTGACAGCTTTCACTTGCCATCCCCCTACCCAAACCCTGATCCTTTCTAAACTGGCACCATTTGTCTCACCGGTAAATGAAAAAGGATGACCTCTTTGGCCACCAATTAAACTCACAGTTGTTGGGAAGGACATTGTTGAAGTAAAAAGATCTGAAAAATGAATCACAGATTAATATTACAGGATAAATGATGCACATCACCGATGTCTCTATGTGTCTGTAATAAAATAATTCATTTAGGATACATAGATTTTTTATTCCACATTTTCTACTGCCAAACTTATGTTCAAAAGTTTGTGGTCTTTTACACTTTTCCCCACATTTGAGAATAGTACAACACTCTCATTCAAACTGTATTATTTTCAGCAACTTTACAGTAGCCTATAGGCCTAATGTGTTATGATCTAAATGGCATAAACAATAGATAATGCAAGAAACAACAGAATATACATACTTTAAAAAGATGCTTTGAGAAATTTCAGTGTGATCAGAGAAATGCGCCACAGCGACAGAGAACAATTATAAATGGTGTCGATTTGCCATCTACTGGCTCATTAGGCTGAGTGTTTGTTCATCAGTTTTAGAACACAAGTTCGTAATTTAACAATGTTTACTATGTATTGTGTTCATTAAAAAAAATGTAAATGATCTTGTAGGACAATACTTTAAAGGTCTGCTCATAGCATGCTTCTTTCTTTGACAGACGCAGCTTGGACAGGTATATTCATTTTATGTTTTGTATAAATTATAACTTATTAAACATATCTCGCTAGTTAAAAACAAACAATTTATTTTATTCGATTTATGAATTTTAGTCTCTTTCCCTCTTCCACTCTCAAGGTGAGGATTCAAGTTGAGGTGTTGCTTGTTTGTTCTTTATTGTTGTTCATAATGTTTGTATTCAGTTATTTCAAATCCAAATGTATGCCGTATATAAGCCGTATCAGTTCTTTCTGTTATGAAACTATCATCTTTATTTTCATAGTTTTCAAATTTTCATATTTACCTGATTATAATATCTTATTAAACCTACCTGATTAAATACAGTTTATTTATAAAGGAGAAGTTTGATCATATTGTTTTCTACCTTCATTCAATGTTATTGTGTTCAAAATATTCAACAATTGGTTTATGAAATTATCAAAACCTGACTTCACAATGTTCTTAGTCCCAAAATAATTGTTATGTCTTTAATATTTACGACACTTCACAGTGTAACCATAAAAGAGAGACATAGCAGCACAGTGACAAACACGTAGTCTACATTCAAGGAACAGCCAAAAAGGATGCTTCACAGGTTTGGGTGATTAACAGGTCCAAATAAGATGTGAAAATAATGTTATTAAAGCCCCAGGGGGAATTAACAACGAAAAAGCAGCGTACAAACATTTCTGTCGAGTTGTGAAAACGCGTATTTATAACGTTAACAAAACGTGACATTTTGTCGTATTAAATAGAAACGTTATCATAACTTTTTCACAACTTGAAAAAAGGTTTTACAATGTTCAATGTCTTGAAAATGCCCAATGCCAGTGCGCTTAACGCACACTAAACCCACACTAGCTTGAATACCAGTTAGGAGTGGTAGCAAGGTTAAGTGTATCCCATCATGCATCACGTTCTGGATATGAATCATGAGACTTTTTGCTCGGGTCTCACGAGATATGGGGAAAAGGGTCAAAGTCCCAACTAAAGCAAACACTCATCATCATCATGGTGACTCAACAAAACCATCAACATGTAAACTTGTGTTAATTCTCAATTAGAACTTTTGTAGACGTGCAACAGAAATAAAGTGACAGTGGTGTCTGGAAGTGAAGGTGATAATAATGTTTGTGGAGATGAAAAAAACTCCTTGTGAAAACTATAGAATTTCACAGTTAATTTCAAGGGGCATTTTTACAGGGATTTCTGTAAAAACTAATTTTACAGTGTTTTTCCATATTTTTTTTCGTACACTTTCTGCAAACAGGTTTTTGTGTGAAAACAACAGAATTTTACTTTTAATTTCACGGGCATTTTTTACAGTGAATACAGTTATTTCTGTTAATGGTAAACCTTTGGTGTGCTGCTGTGCTGCAATGCATTTCATCATTTTTTACATTTAATTTTTTTACAGAGCATTGTATTTGGGTTCATGGTCCGATTATCATAATGACCAAACAAGGAACTGAGGTGTGGTGTTTCATCCAGAGAAGACATTTGACAAGCACAGTAATGCTGTGGTAAAAAGTTGTTTCTTCCAGACTAGGTCAATTGCTCGACTAAAGCATATTCATGAATGTATCATGTTTGTAAAATAGTACATTTAGGAAGTTAAAATGTAACTATCCTTTAAGCGTGATATTTACAGCACAATCATTTGAATTGGCATGGTAAGAAGACAATATGATTTTATTCAATACAGCAGAAATCAGAATTGTGTATATTCTTAAAAATAAATGTATCTTACCTGTTGGTATGTTTGTGACTGTAGAGTTTCTCAGCCGTGTCAGTGAGTCAGTCCCCTTTGTTCAGAGCTGTGCACTTATATCCACTCTCTAGTCCCAGAAAGATTTTTTTAACTGGGCGTGACCTTCCCAGACAAGGAAGGTCCTCTTACAGAAATGGTTACAATACTCTCTTCTAGATGAGAAATCTAAACACCAACTTAAAACCACACTCTTCACTTTCCTTTACCAAACATATCTTAATACATGATAAGTATTATATCATTATTATAACATAATAATCAACCTCTTTCAAATGTATTTTCAGTTATTAAGCAAAAATAAAGGCAATTTGAAAACACTCTTTCAGTGTTTTTGGATAATTGTCCATAACAAAGTACTAATGCTGCTATTGATAAATGTAACGAGCCATGATCCAGTCAAGAGTCCAACTAAAGCAAACACTGATAAGCATGAAGATGACTTTAAACATCATGAACACTATAATGAACTAGAGTTAGATCTCTGTTAATTCTCAATAAGATCTTACACAGGTGACTGAAATAAAGTGAAAGTGGTGTCTGTAATAAGTGAAGATGTGAATGATGTCTGTGTTTAATTCTCCTCTGTGGAGATCTTGACAGATTTATTGTGTTCACTTGATGTTAATGTGAGACTGTGTGACTTCAGTGAGTTCATAGATTATTTTAATGATGTATCTTCAGACAGTCATTGCAGTAGTTTACTGTAAAACACCTTCAGTCACTAGTATGGTGGTTTTTCTATTGTAGTGTTTAGTTATAGGTTTCATGTATTCCTTATGAAACAATATTGGGCCTCGTGTATATGTATGAGCTCATGAACACCTGCATGAACAACAAGCATCTCATCTTAGCTGCACGCACACCACACATCATTTTTAATAAGGAAGTTTGGGTTGTTGCCTAGAGTCAAGGACGCTGGTATCTCTAAAACAGTGAGCTCATTTTAACAAAGCTAATGTTAGTCTGAACACTTGAACATCTGCACACACACCAAATATCTTTTAACAGTAAGACGTACACCCCACACACTTTTGTAGAGACGTTTAATTAAATCGCATACAAACAAGGACACTGGGTAGCTCGTAATCGCTAAACCATTAGCTCATTTGTAATAAAAACAAGTGTAAATCATGTATCATCTGAAACCCCTGGAAAAGTGTCAAGATAAGAGGCACCTGTTTTTGAGAGGCTCACGCTACGATTAAATCCTAATATTGTAGGCCGGAACTATGAGCGCAGAGGGACGGGCAAATGAAAAAGTGATGTCATATGAAACCTGATTCGAAAACATGATTGGTTTAAACTGTGATAACTTGAAAACAATGTATAAAAGATGGAGTCAGATATGTATTCATTGGATCACTTCAGATGAACTCTGAATATCCCACTTTGCTTGCCCGGGCAAATAAAGTTTAAACTCTTGGCACCTTGAACCCTTGTCTCTGAGATTTCTTTCTGCGATGGAAGGCCGAATTTATGGCCCCCTGCTGTGTTTTATGATTATGACCCCCTTTGATCGTGTACCGTGTGTACATTTATGACCCTTTGTTGTTGATCATAAAAGATGTTTGTAATGTCCAGACCTCGCTGCCTCACCCACCCCCCCCTTCACAGCGGAAGAGATAAGGAATGGTTTGAGAATGCATGGCCTTTAACCACCTGTGAATGAGAGCAATAAAAGTTAAAGAAAACTAGAAGCACTGATGTTTAATAAAATAGATATATAATGAGCAAATAAAATAAGCTAAAATAGTCAGGTTGAGATTTTTAAGCTTAAAAAACTACTTTTTAAAACATTTTGAAATTGTTTTCAGAATGACTGGTCTCTGACCCTAATCTCTCTGGATGAAATGACACAACATGAGTTAAAGAATAAAGAAGCACTGATGAAAGATAAAATAGATAAATAGTGTTTAACTGAAATAAGATTAAATATTTGTAATGTTGAAGGTTTTAAGTTTAAAAATAGCTTGCCAGTCTTGAAGTGTGATGTATGCAGTCAGTTGTTAAAAATGAAGATCCAGCTATGTTGGAGGATTCTCTGTCCCCCTTCCTACCCACACCCCCACACACACACACACAGACCTCCCACCCCCAGACCAAGACAATGCTTTCAGACATTTCTCCCAACCCCAGTGTTAAGTCTATCTGATGTGTGTGATTAGTATATGAGAGGAGAGATAAATTAAATGTTAATGCGTGCATCTTCTCAAATCAAGTTAAAAAGTTTATAGAAGTCTTGCTCTGGTTCCTTGAGTTATGTCTCGCCTAAATAACCCCACACCACCTGGCAAATGTTATTCCCATACAGCAGGACTTACAGCGGGTGTCTGTCTCAAACCCAACATGAAACTAGCGGTCTGTCTTTCTTATCAACATGTCCCAAACAAAGTTTATATTGGTGTGTTTTTATGACTTGGTTATCAAAGGTTTAGTTGAGTATGTAAAATAACTTGCCTGTGTTGAAGGGTGTTGCATGCAATCAGTTGCGTCCAGTGTGCATTTATGACACCCTTTATTGTTGTTCAGGATTTTTGTGTTTGTAATTTCCAGACCTTGTTGTTTCCCACCCCCTTCTTTGTAGAAGAGATAAGAATGTGGTTTCAAAATGCTTGGTTTTTGACCGTAATGGCTGTGAATGAAGCAATACAAGAGTTAAGGAAACAAGAAGCACTGATGTAAAATAAAATAGATAAAAAATGAAATATGATAAATAATATTTATAAGTCAAGGATTAAGTATAAAAATAACTTGCCTGTGTTGAAGTAAGATGCATGCATGCAGTAAAATAGTCAAATGAAAATAAAGTTCTAGCTATGTTGAGGGAATCCTCTGTTCCCCTTCCTACCCACACAAACTCCTCCACCCCCAAACCAAGACCTAGCTGTGACACTAGCTGTCTTTTTACCCGGTAACATGATGTGCTGCGGGTTACTTGTAAATTTGAAAGAGATTAATTTAATGTGAATGACGTTTTTTCTGAGAGCGAGTTGGTTTTGACTTTTATGTGACAAATGATGAAAAGTGTTCGAGACTTTGAGGTTTTGTCTTCTTATCAACGGGTTCCAAACAAAGGTAATGTTTGTGTGTTTTAATGACTTGGTAATTAATGTTTAGGTTTGTGGTTTTATGACCTGTCGTTGTGTCCCCACTGTGGCTGCTAAGTTTGTACTCCCATTCCAGTTGGTAAAAGGTAGTTCCAGCTGGGATGTCTTTCTCCAAAGACAGTGTGAAACCTGTCTGCTGGGCTTGTGTTTATAATTTAGAGAGATAAATGAAATGTTTAAGTTTGTGACGTTTTCATTTAAGAATGAGTTGGTTCCATGTTTAAGACTTTTACTGCCAAATGATGAATGTTTTTGAGACTTTGGGGGTCTGCGTTCTTATCAATGTGCCATAAACTTCCTTTTAATTAAAGGAAATGACCCGACACGTTCTTCCTGGTCATGGAGTGTGGGTCCGAATGTGAGTTTTTGTTAGACTAAACAAGACAATATGTGCTCTGACAAAGGTTTAGTGTGCAAGGGTTTAGTCAAAGATTCAATTAAAAAAGATGTGTTTTTCATCCTGCCTGATGTTCTTCTGCCTGTGGAAGATGTCAGAGGGTGTAAGCTAGGCATGTAGTGCAAGTTTATTACTGGTCTGCATTCATGACAACGCTCGTCAATTAGCTTTTGATTAATGCACGTGCCCGACATGTTCTCTCTGCCTGTGCAAAGAAGGCAATCCACATGCCTTAGCACCTCTAAACTTTCAGTTTAACACAACTATAGACTTTAGGAGTTAAGTCTACTGGCCTAACAACCACAGGAGCGGAAGAAATTCTAGCAACTTAGTCAGATAAAGGATCTTCTCGGCTGACACTTTTGATCCTCATGTTAAAAACCAAACATGTCAAAATCTGGTTTAGGGTTAAACTTTTAAATCTGAAATTATAGGAAAAACTTTTATCTACATCTCCATTTTGTTCAGTTCTACACTGTTTTATTTAATGAACGTTTAGTTTAAGATGATATTTCAAGATGTAAAATAAGGATAGTCCCCTACTTTCAAGACTCTGCTCCTGGCCTACAAGACCACCACTGGTTTGGCACCACCTTATCTTCACTCACTAATGCAGACATATGTACCCGCCAGATCCCTACGCTCTGCAAACGAACGGCGTTTTGTGGTGCCATCCCATAAAGGTAGAAAATCTCTCTCGCGCACCTTCTCCGGATCTGTTCCACCTATGTGGAATGATCTGCCTGCTGCTACAAGATCTGCAGATTCTGTAGCCATCTTTAAGAAACGCCTGAAAACCCATCTCTTCCGCCAACATCTTACTGTTCTGTTCTGACTCAAGTTTCTTCTCTACTCTTTTCTTCTCTACTTGTTTCTTCTCTACTCTAAAAAAAATAACAAAAAAAAAAAAATGTATGAATGAATGTTTCTGTATACTGTGTTAGGCTATATGAAACCTCTTCTTTTTGATTGCACTTATGCTCTTGTTGTACTTATGCTGTCCTAATTGCTTGCATTACCTACCACACTTGTAAGTCGCTTTGGATAAAAGCGTCTGCTAAATGACTAAATGTAAATGTAAATGTAAGTTCCTGCAGTTGTATGAACAGGCGTTGGCTTCCTGCCCTAGAAGGTCTTCTAGTCATTCTAGAGAAATACAACCACAAATTGTCATCGGTTTGCTTCTTTTTCTTACAGTACTTTACTGTATCATCCACTGTACTGAAACATCTCAATAAACTCTAAGTAATCATGCCGTGGTATGTTTCACAAAAACTACACTGTAAAAAATGCCCGTGAAGTTTACGGTAAAATTCTGTTGATTTCACACAAAAAACCTGTTATCAGAAAGCGTCCGTAAAAAATATGGAAAAACACTGTAAAATTGTCTGTAAAATTAACAGCGAAAAATCCATTGTTTTTACGGAAAAACCCTGTTAAAGTGCTTGTGAAATTAACAGTGAAATTCTGTAGTTTTCACAGAGAAAACTGTTGTCAAAAAACGTCCGTAAAAATACGGAAAACCCTGTCAAATTCTCTGGGAAATGAACAGTGAAATTCCATAGTTTTCACAACTTTTGGAGTTTTTAACTCCACAAACACTATTATCACCTTCACTTACAGACACCACTGTCACTTTATTTCTCTTGCATGTCTACAAAAGTTCTAATTAAGAATTAACACAAGTTTACATGTTAATGGTTTAGTTGAGTCACCATTATGGTGATGAGTGTTTGCTTTAGTTGGGATCTTCACCCTTTACTTCTTATGTGAAGAAGTCTTTCCCCAGTTTTGATATCTATGTGTTGAAACATAGACCGAAACAGGTGGGTAAAAGCTCAGACAAAGCAAACTATTAACTTCTTTAGGTTGGAGAGTAAATAAATGGTTGCGAGTTTAGGTTTTACTATAAAGTTATTTGTTGTCCTCATTTATGATATTGTATGAAATTAAATAATATACTGAAAGTCTTTGACACCACATGTGACACATAAGAAATGTTCTAGCAGACATCAAGAATATAACAGTTTGTCTCAACAATGGTGACAACAGAAAAAACCTCTAAAGAGAAACGCAATGCATTGTGGGTATCATCAAAGGACAAAACTCATCAATGACTCCCAGCATGCATTGCGGCTGTTAGATTTTCAATTGTTAGTCACCACTGTTGAGATTCATACTCTGATTCTTGATATGTGAGTCAAAGACCAAATGCAAATCTTTTGATAGTTCAAAAAATCAACTTTTATATTGATTGTTTCTGGAAATGTGAATTTTAAATGTAAATTAATTTAGACGTTTGTAAAAAAAAAAAAGTAATTAAACAACATCGTAGAATTAGCTTTTGAAAAAATCTTATCACATTTTCACTTGATGTCATTTGCTACAAAACTATGTTTTATATAAAACAATGTCATAGCAGCCCAAAGAAAACTGTAAATTTATATATGACGGCTGAAAGACGCCAACTAAAGCAAACAGTGATCACAATAACGGTGACTTTAAACAACAATAGAGCATCAAGTCATGGATGTTATGCTGCAGTCCCTGTGAAGCAGAAGTGATGATCGTCTTCAGTATTCTGACATATTTCCAAGATGAATAGTGGGTGTGGCTCATGTTTTGCACTGTGAATTGATTGGATGAATAAAAACAGGATGTTCCTGTAATTTTACGGTAGCTTGCTGGCAACCACAGCTGCCGGTATTTTTCCGTAAAAACTACGGAATTTGTATTTTCTCTCTTTTTTTCTGATATTTAATGTTTTGTGGGTCACCACTATGCTGAAGAATGGAGTCTGTGTTTAAGTCAAGGTCAGGCAATGAGATGCAGATGTCATGCTGCATGTTGCTTTGTTTAAAAGTGACTTTGATGTTTTAATAACAAATTACAAAGAAGAAAATTAAGTAAATGTAATGTTTTCACTTTTGTGCATTTGGACCAAGTTTCAATTTTATATTAAGAAATTCTGTTGATGTAAAAGACTCAAATGTATTAAGTTCATACACAGCTTGAAGTTTGTACCCTGAGTTTTAAACTGCAAAGCTGTTTACGTTCTTTTCCTGTATTTTTTACGGAATTTTCCTGGTAACCACAGCTGCCGGTATTTTTCCGTAAAATTTACGGAACATTTTTTACAGTGTACCTCTTTGGCTGCAAAAGGAGCATTAGCACCCTGCAATACCCCGTACACGTGATGTGGTTATGTGATATACTGTAGTACAGTGCTGTGAATACCATCTGAGTAGAGTAGAAGGTAGATGCCACTGTGAAGCGGTTTAGATGTGTGTGAACTCTCTGCCCAGCTTCCCTCATAGTCAGGCCGTGGTTGATGACATGGTCCACCAAAGTTGCTCTTATTTCATCAGAAATAGGGGTCCGTGCATGGCCTCTCCGACCATGACCTCGCCCTCCTCCTCGTCCTCCTGGTCAGCCTCCTCGTCCTCCTCCTCCGCCTCCGCCTCCTAAAAGCACATAAATCAATAAACAGGAAGTGTGAACTATAACTTCTCCCGGAGCAGGAAAGCTCCGCTACATCAACACTGACTACTAGATAGAGCGGGACTGTTACTATAGCTACGATTTCAACTTAAGAGTTTGTCTCTGAGGAGGCTTAAAAACAGTAGTACTAAAGCAGAATTTTTAGAATACAAATATAAATTTAGTTTGCGGAAAAAGAACATTTAAGTATATTTTGAAAGTGTACTTTTTACCAAAGAGCCACAAACACCACTATAGGTGCCTATAGGCTTAAGTACCCGCACTGCAATTATTTTCTAATGTATGTACTTTTTTGTCATTAAGTAGTATAACGCAAGGTATGTTTCCATCGATACACATTAAAAATGTCATATATAAAAAATATATTAAAATAGTACTTCTTGCTTGCTTGCGCGTGCCAACCCCGCGAAACCTGTAATATAAACGGTGGTCTGTGACCGTCACGCGCAGTGCACACTTCTCGCTGAGTGAACCACACTACAGCCGTTTTTCTGAGGTAAAAGCTTTTTACTTAACCGTTTTATTTAAACTCACCCTAAAGCATCTGCTCACAACAAAAGAAAATTACATATTATGAAGAAAGTAATAATAATCATAGTAATAATCATCGAATAAGGACACAGGACAGTCTGAGGGGACAGTTTCTTTCACGCTTTCACACAACAGTTGACGGACTGTCTTTTCCGTTAGATGTACTGCATTAACTGCTCACACTTGGTTTCCTGTCTTTTATGTGCTGTTTACATCTGAACTGTATGATGTTAAAGGTCGCTGTCGTAAAGTAAAATACCTTTTCCGGGTCCAATGTGATTGTACGGAAGGCGCCGTAAATCTATATTCCTAAACGAGGCATTTCATATAGGCTATATGCGAACTAAACCATCTTTACAACAAATTAATTATTCCTTTTGAGGAACAAAATATGAACAAATGTGTTTTTCTTTGTCATTGCAGAAGCAGTCAAAATGTGAAACAGCAAGGCCACCGATCACATCACAGTCAAAGCCCTGCGAGACCACACATGCCCCGGGGCGATCTGGCGGTAGCGGGCACCGTGCAAACTAAAGTGTTCTTATTACATTTTGTTATTCAAATGTTTCGATCATTTGTATGTTATGTAACTGACAATAAATGTTTTGTTTTACTTTTAGTCAGTTGTCTTATTTTGAGATATCTAATATAATATTGAATACATAAAAATGATTTTATGCTTTTGCTGAGTAATGGCATCATTTACGGTTGTAGAAAGTTTGAAGTTATTGTTTCTTCATTTGTGTGTGATGCACCTGCTCGAGCCTTTGTGAAACAGACTAAGGCTCACAATGGTTATTCTGGGTGCGACAAATGCTGCCAAGTAGGTGAGTGGAAAAACAAGATGACATACCCTGAAACAAATGTCAAACCACGAACTGATGCTGACTTGACTGATGCAATGCTTGATGATGAACATCACTTGGGAGAGATGGCTTCTCTTTTGAGTGGCATAGTAAAAATGGTCTCAATGTTCCCAATAGACTATATGCATGTTTGCTGTTTAGGTGTGACTAGGAAGCTACTGAATTTGTGGACAAGAGGACGTTCGCTGGCCACTCGATTGTCCAGTCGTACCATAAGTGAAATTTCCACAAAACTGATGATGCTCCGTGCTCACACACCGGTTGAGTTTAATCGTAACCCCAGGCCACTGACAGAAAAGGATCGCCGGAAGGCCTCGGAGCTACGCTCATTCATGTTGTATACAGGGCCCATTGTACTCAGGGACAGCATTCCAAGTGAGCTGTATGATAATTTCATGTTGTTTTCTGTTTGCATGTGTTTGCTTCTCACTCCTGGCATCTCTGATGGCATGGTTGACTTGGCTTGTAAAATAATTGTTGCATTTTTTAAGGCATTTTGGCGAGCTCTATGGCACCAATGAAATTGTATTCAATATACACAAAGTAATTCACCTTGCTGTTGAGTATAAGCTTTTTGGGCCTCTAGATGATGTGTCTTGTTTCCCTTTTGAGAATCATTTAGGCCAAATGAAGCGTCTTCTGCGTAAGCCACATTTACCATTGCATCAGGTAGTGAGAAGAATATCTGAAATTCCATGTGCGCAGATGCCAGTGCCATTAAAAGACTGCTTTTTACATGTCCTACATTTTAATGGCCCATTACTTCCTTCGTTCAGCTTAGCTGAACAATATAGAAAAGTAACCACCTATAGATATGCTTTATCCATAGATGTTGGAGATAACTGCATACAAATTGGAAAGGAATTTGCTGTTGTTAAGAATATAGTTAAGGTTGAAGAAGAACAAATATATGTAATATATCAAAACTTCAGACATAAAGAATCATACTTTTCATATCCATGCATGTCTTCATTCATAGGGTGTTACATGGTCTGGCAGTTGCAAGACAATCTTTGTGCAAGCAGATTGGTGCACATTCTAAATACATGTGTCTTCTACCCTGATAAAAATGGCTTCATTGCCATGCCTATGCTTCATATGAAATGAGATTTCTTTTTGCTGTCCTGTTAGTTATAACATGTTGGACAGTAGCATTATGTAAATGTTGAAAGTTTCTTGGATTTGATCTTATATATTTTCTTATGTTTTTTCTTATATTTTGATCCTATATATAATATCTTTGCTACATTTTCTCAAGGTATACAAATGGAGAACAAGAAGCGGCAATGGTGCATTGTTCAGTTCAAAAATGGTGGCACTGAAATAGTCCCCCAAAATTGGCTGCATGGTGACAAATTATCATGGCCACCATTTACTAGCAAAGACCGGTCATAAATTCATGCAGCAGTAAAAAAATACCTCCAGCCAGATGACGGATGGATTTTTTATGAGCCAGTAAGACGTTTAATAAGTCAAGGTTAGTAATCAACTGCTGAAGGAGTATTTTAGTTACAGTAGTTGAGTAGGACAGAGTAAGTGAAACAGTTCTGCATATAGAAGCTGTTGTTCAAGTAATTTTAGTAGTATTTTATATGCGGTTATTCGGATGATAATGGATCATTCATAGGACACTGCTCTTTGTTTAAAGTTGTAGCATGTGTTGCAGTAGTATAACTGTCTGAAATATCAATAGCAGCAGTCATGCAGAATTTAATTACTTGGGAGTTTAAGTCCTTGTAGTACTTTTGTGAGTTTTTGTAAGTATTTTGTTGTAGGAAAAGGGGTAAAGTTTTTCAAACAGCAGTGGTAGATTTAACATTAGGGTTTCAGAAGGGCACAGTATGAATGTGTATGAATGTGAATGTGTTTTTCCCCAATGATTTCAGATACTTATGAAGAAGCCCAAAGAAGTTTGCACAAATACTTAAAAGACAGCTGTGACACAACGGATATGCAGTCGGACGAAGAGTGTGATGGTCGACCTAGACAAAAGTTTAAGTAATATTATTTTAATCTTCAATTTAAAATAATAACTTTTAAGTTTGACTTAATTAATACCGCATATAGGAATTTATTGTCTGTTTAATATTTGACCTGTTTCTCTCTTTCTATCTTAAATGCTTCTCAGTGATAACACTGTGCATGTGTCCGTGTGTTAGTACATGCTCATGTTTTGTGTGTGGAGTGTTTTGTATGTAGGTGTGTGTGTCTGTGTGGTGTTTTCACCGTTTTGTTTTTACTTGTATAACTTTAAATGTTTTGCTTGTAGTCATTATGTTTCATGTACAGCTGCTTTGTAATAATGAAAATTGTAAAAAGCGCTATATAAATAAAGTTTATTTGACTTAAAAAGTATTTAAATTTGAATTTTGCCCAATCATGCTTCCTCATACTTTGTTTCAGACCAAACCCCTTGTATAGTCAGTCTCAGGATGTTGACTCAGAAGAGGAAGGCACTGAGGTTAAAAAGAAAAAAATTGCACAGGCTCCGAGGATTGTGATGACAGGTATCTGGTTTGTTTAATATTTTTTCCATTACTGAATATTCTTTAGTGTTTAATTGGACAATCTGAAAAGAATTTAGCCTATAGTTGACTGTTGACCAGTAAGTTACTCCTTCCTTTGAAACAGAAGGATCAGGAATTGTTGGTGCAGCCACCTCCAGCAGTGGAATTGGAAAGTCCTCTAAAAAGGGTTTAAATATGTTTTAAATATGTTTTTGAATTGGGAAAATTGCCTTTTTAAGTATTAATATAAACCAATTGCAATAAAAATAAACCATTGCAATATGTTGTGCAGCACTGCTTGCAAGTGCCATTTACTTTCAATTGTGCTTATGCTGTTTTTTTGTCTTGTTGCTAATATGGCATTACAAATTGCAAAAACCACATTCAGGTGTAAAGGCTGACTTATAGTAATGATTTATTTAAAAAAAACTAATGACCAAAAATTGAGATTCAGGGTTTCCATTGGACAATGACAATATCATTCATATCAAATTGATGTCAATTGTACTCAGACAAGTGAATGACAATATGTCCAAAGGACAACTACATGTCTGTGCTTAATGTTTAACGCTACCAAGAAATCCGTTTTTTTATTTTCACACGTCATGTTTTTTCCTGTAATTTTTAAGTTCAGGGACTCTCTGATGTTGGTGTCCAGTGTGGCCCCCTTCATTCTGATATCAAAGATGCCCTCAGCCTGGAGACAGATGCGCATCACCATGAGCCAAGTCTTCATCAACTTTTACCTGCTGGTAAGATACTTAACAAAAATATCGTAACAAATAAATTCATAATTACATTAAAGCTGTTCATACAGGGTGCAATTATTGCTCATGCGGTAGGGTTGGGTGTCATATTACATTTTTGGGTTCCGATTCTGGTTCCATTTAATATTTTTACCATTTATCTTCATTAAATGTAGTATGACAGGATAGTGATGTTAAGTAATGCTTGTCCTTCCATAATGTGTATTTGCTAGTGTTGATATTTTTCAGACCAACATTCTCAAGTGCTCAGGCACTTGGTCATCGCCCTAATTTGAAGTATAACAAACACATCTAAAACATTTAATTGATAGCGGAGCATACTGTTTCTTATGACATGAAAGTTACAAAGTTGGGCACTCCTGTCTGGTACCTGTACCATCACAGGACATGTGTGTGATGGTTAAAGATCCACCACTGTGCTTAAGTAGAAAGATAGAAGGAATAAACATATTTTTTAAACGGTGCTTATGTTCTTTATGTAAACATGTGTAGATGACAAGCTATTAAATCACTACAAGCACTGGTGTTTTGGGGTTATTTTGCCAAAATCTGTTTTATGTATGCATCCTGGAATTCCCACAAAGGCCCAGCCATTGACTTTGAGAACTTTTATGTAAATGACATTTTGAGCATGTGCGGGCTGACGGATTTGACTCATTTATTTAAAATATTAAACGTATTTGTGTTCCAGTAAAAGAGCCAGGCAGTGCCATCTCCAGTAATTCAAACCATAAAACAACTTGGAAATGACAGAAGGGGTATTTATTTTTATTTTTTATTGATACCTCAAGTACATTATAGGCTTAGAGAGACAACATCAAAATGTATTTTACAGTCATTATTAACAATCTTTTACACAGATTTATCAGTCTGTAACATTGATATGTTAACAAGTAATGCTGCTGCCATGCAACCACGTAGAGGATATGGTAAGCATGTATAAATTTCATATTTAATACACTCTATTTCCTATGGCTTTTTACTGCAGCAAGTTATGGCTGAAAAAACACTTTTATGTTAATGATCTGTTTTTGGTTTCTGCTATTATTATTGTGCAGCACTTTAGTCAACTGCTTTATAGACTAAACAAATATTAAGATAAATAATTTACCCCATCTCACTCTATGTGTCCTTTCAGCAGATGAGCAAGTTGATTACAGGCCCTTCAATGAGATGCATCCAATTGGAAGAAATGGTATGTCTATCAGTGTAATAAGATGTACAGTGTTTTTTTTACAAAACAACAAAGCAGTAAAAAAGCTAAAACGTTTGATATTGTTTTAAAAATGTAAATATATACGCGAGTCGGCACCATTGTCAAAAATATCCATGTTAACATGGATCCGCAAAAACAGGTAAAAAATGCTGTATTAAAGCCCTTACACAATGATTGCAAAAAAGCTAATTTAATATGACACTAGCCCCTTTCACACATACAGTACTGGCAAATTGCAGTTAACAGATCATGTGTGAAAAGGAACTTTCTTTCTTTCTGTGTTTTTTCGGTGTTTCTTTCTTTTTTTTTTCTTTTTTTTTGGTGTTCCTGTCAACAGCTCTATCTGCTTTGTTTTAAGAAGCACCTTCACACAGCATGGGAGAATACAATATGTTCAATGGTAATAATTCATTACAAAGACAATGTTGAATGCAAATATATGCAACATCTTCTGAAACCTGTATTTCATGTATTTAGATTCACTGTATGAAGGTCAGTGTGCCTTTGATGGTAAGTTTAACAAAGGATGTATTTTGCCTCAGTTTTTATTATCCATATAGTTTTCTGGCAGTAGGAGATGTGAAGTGTTAAACATTGTGTAACCCTAACAATAAGGCTTGTTTTTACCCATTATGCAAGGACTTTTTCCTTTATTCTAACACTGTTTGCTTCACAGGTACATGCTCAATACTGATTGCAATGTTTTTCACCCTTAATTTTTTTTGTATTTTGTAGCCCCATCAGAGGGACATTTTCAACCTTCCCTCACACATTGTAAGAATACATTTCTGCCAGTTGGTAATTTTGATTTGAGTTAAAGTTTACATAATGTTTTTTTTATTAAAGGTCAGAGAATGCAATCGGATTCAAGACAAATAATTAAAGGCAAGAAATTAAGGATTTTAATCTGCAGTTTTAATGTACAGTTAGTGTTTCTCAATTTCTGATTTTATGCTTCAAATCCATATTGTTTTAGAATTCTCCCTATCTACCTTTCTCTCATCCCTTATGACACTGCGCAAATTATGGCACTAAGAAAAGATGCATTTTTTACATATTCTGCCTAGATTTTGTTTATAAGAAAATGTAAGAAATGATACCTGTAAATCATCTTTAATGCCTTGTGTCTTCAATAAAGTGAGCACATATAGTGTAGTGATGTTAAATGTTTATCTCTTGAGATGCATATTTTAAAGCTCATCTTCTGAAAACCGTACAGTCACTCACATGAACAGTTTGTCTTTAGATATCTGTATGAAGCGCTCTTCGTAAATTAATCCTGAATCTGATATAATTGTCATTGTTTTAAATAGGGAGACATCTAAAACATTCTGGGATGGGTTTGAGGACAGGAGTTGATAGTTGCTGGCATATAGTTCTGTTTTTTAATATTGCTTTCATTTTGTTTTGTTTCTTTGTATTGCTTTTGCTTTCAAGACATAGCATATTCTAAGCTGACCGAGACGCTGGCTGAACTAGTGTCCGAAGTAAAAGAACTTCGTCTAGAGGTCCAGGGTTTCATGAGACGGCAGCTACCAATCACTCCTGCATTACCTCTATCACTCCCATTGAAAAGCATGACAGAGTTTGAAGAGGCTGAGCGAATTCTTCAGAGTGAAGATGCGAGACGTGTTATGGTACTGTGATTCGTCTTTAATTTTATCTCAAAAGCATATTTTTCTTTTTTCAAGCTGAAATATGTTTCTGTGTAGCCACATGGCATTTTTTGTAACATTTCCATATTCTGTCCAAATATGTGTTTAACAACCTCTTGGTCGTTTTGCTATTGTGGGAGGAGCATCAGTTGAGGCCCGTATCAGAAGAATGCTGGGCTTGAAGGTTTTTTTTAATAAGTTTTATTATGTTTGAATCTTTACTCTTTATTATAGTTTGATTAACATAATGTGTGTGCCTTAATGAAAATGTTTAAGCAGAAGCTGTGAGGGGTTTCTGTGCTGAGATTAAAAGTGCCTGCTACAGGAATGTGTGTGGGGGAGCAGCCTTGCGCGCAAAGATAAGAGAGTAGCTGAAAGGCAGCTAAAAACTCAGGGTATGTGAGTGCAGACTATGAGGGATTTAATCATTTATGTTTAATCATTTATGTGTGTTATTTTTCTGATTGCGAAGTGTTAAAACTATAGTTATGATACATGCATTTGATACCTAAGCTATGTGATGATATTGGTGTGTTTATAACAGGAATGTAAGTGTTTGGGTAATAAAAGTTGGAGGAGGGCTATGGAATGTGTGTTGTGGGGTGTCATGTGATGTTTGCAGACAAAGGAGAACGAAGCTGATTGGATAAAGAGAGGGCGGCGCCTGTCAAAGAAAGAGGAAGATACACACACACACACACAGTATAAATATGTTGTAAAACTTCGCTTCCGGGTTGTTGTTGGTTGCTTCTATGTAAGACGTTGCGTCGAGAACAACCCAGCGCGCTGTTTCCGATCAATAAACTTCAACATTTATTTGATATGCCTTTCTTCAATTTTTGAACACGCAGGACTTTTTAAGTCCTTCAGGCTGTACTTTATCCAATGAGCTTGCCTCTCAGATAAACTGGGCTGGGAAAAAAGTAAAAGATGAGCAGAAACAAAAAACTGCTTTTAAAGACACCAGACTCAAGATGTGCATGTTTGGTAAGTTACTGTGTTTGATTTCAGTTTTGGCCATTAACATGTCTCCTGAGTGTTATTAGATCTCAAAATCTGGTGGATTGAAATGATGATTGATTAATGATCTCTACAAGGTACTTTTGTCAAAGTAAAAATATCAGTGTCCAGCAGTAATAAATAATTTAGATCTATGTTTGTAGCAGACTAGATGATGACAAGACCAGATCTCTGTGTGGAGCATATCTATGGCTGTCAAAAAGACTTTGTGGGGGTGAAAATACTATAACGTGCTTAAGACTTTTGCGTAGTTCTGAACAAAACAAAATAATTGATTATTTAAAAATGTGACTTTCGAAAACAAACAGGACTTTCGTCAGTGCACACACATGTGGAAGTGAGAGCGGTTGACGGCTAATAAACTCAGCTAATACTTCAACGACTATTATTTGGACACATTTTTAAGTCCAATATAAAGTTAAAAAACATTTCATTTTTTTCAGAAAAATTGTTGATTTTATGGAATCAATTAATTAGATTTGATTTTTGATTAAGTATTTGATCACCAAATTTGACTGATCATTGAAAATGCGTGTCCAAACTTGAACGGGTACCGAGAACTGGTCAATACAGCGAAATCTGATTTTTTTTACTTCCTAATGTCAGTTTAACTTTAAAATAAACATGATCAAATTTTAAGTTGCAATTATTTTTTGTACATATAAAGCCCAGGTTATAGTCGACGCAGTCGCTAGTTCGGCTGGGTGCGCGCGCCAAATATGACGTCATCGCGGTGTTAGCGGAAGTTCGCTTTGTGTCCGCGCGAACTCATTTCGCGTGGCGGCGTGCACGACATTTTTTGTGACTCGAGCGAACAGTTCGCGCGGCGCCGCAGTCAACATGAAAGCTTTGAAGAGATTTTGGCTGAACAGGTTCGCCTGTACAGACATCTTTTATGATCAATGTGTCTGTTTTATATTGTATTCAGAATAAAACTATATTTATCAACATTGCTCTTTTGAACTGTTCTTATATCTTCTCATTTTATATAACATAAAGACATCCAATGGGTTAATCTATGGCAATGTACATTTAGCAGTCCCTAACCAACAATATGTAGAAATGTTTCTGCATTATGCACAGAAATGAAAGACTGAACAAAGAGTTTGATATAAAAATTTATTAAATCAACAAACAATGATTCGAAATGCATTCCCCAGTCCATCAAACGCATCTGCTTCACAAGAGTGATGTATTCTACATCTCCACGTTTTTTGGCCTGCAGTGGGAGAGACATTCCATCTCCTTTTTAGCTCTTTTTTTATAGTAGCAACAACACAACATCTCCTACGTTTCCTTGTCGAGCAGCTTATCGCAAGACGCCATTCTGGATGATCTGACGTAATTCCGGTAAAATTCCTACTTTTCCTCCAATTCCTGCGGATTTGACAGGACGATTTCGTTTGTGCGCCCCTTGTCGGTTCAAAGAATATCTCAACGGCGAACGCGTCAAGTATAAACGTATGGTCCGTTTGGGGAGTTGCGCGCGCAGTCAGCGGAGGCTCGCGAAGCGGAGCCAGGCTCGACTATAAACACAGCTTAACACTACCACCTGTCAAAAGGTTTTAAATATTGTCCAGTTGTAAATTACTGCATGTTTTTTTTTCAGATGCGCTACAACAGCAAATGAGGGCAGAGAAAACGAGGCCTCTGAATACACGTTTACTGTGACCGTCAAAAATGGCTCCGCTATGCCCGTGAACGGGTTGGGGGCATTGCTCGAAATGAAAACCCCTGAGTTCACATGTTTGTGTTAAATGAAACAAAGTACTGTGGTTGCAGTCTTTACTAGTATGTATTTTTCTTTACCATGTTGGTAAGTTCTATATGCTCACATTTTGTTGTGGTTTATGGCAACCTAGATAAATACAGCATAAAAATAAGAATCTATTTTGGTCACAGGAAAATATTTTAATATTAATATACATAAATATGTGTAATTTCAAGGTTGTTCTATTTGGAGTTTGTGACTTTATAGTTAACATATGTTATGTCAGGCATGCATTGCAATTTCTGTATAAATTTGATATGTACAACACTTTTTATGAGTAATGGCGAAGTCCTTCCTTATTCCTAATTATATACTGACTTTTTAAGATGCCTCAAAGTAATAACCTTTGACTTGGAGACCTTGATAGAAATGTAGTTCAGTAAAAAATGTGATATTTGTCTTTCAAATGTAGTGAAGTTAGTATCAAGTTTCCAGGAAAAAATAACATCAAAGTACAGATACTCAAGTACACTTTTTAAGTAAATACTTCATTACTGTCTACCTCTGCCAACATCCTATCATATTTAATGAATATACAACATACTGTCCATGATTTCCTGGAGTAGAATCTTACTGTAAATAAAGTAAGATTGATTTAATATATTTTTTCAATCATAATTCAATGTTAAAAGAGTGATTGAAATTAAATTGAACTAGTATTGATTTTATGCTCACCTTGATCTATTTTTCATCATTGAAATAACGTTATTCTAGGGTGCAAACATGATTAAAAATCAATGACACAATTTCGACATTGATTCAATGATAATTTGGTTGATGCATCAACCTTGATTTAATGTTGATTCAGTGTTGGTCTGCTATCTGGGACATCTTTTATGGTAACATTCACTATCCATGCATAACTTTTCTTATAGGTTTTACCCATAATTGAAGGAATAAGGTGTTCAGGAATAGCCCTTGTCTCGTCACAATAGATACAGCGGTTTCCTCCCCATATTGCTCTATGTCGCAGCTCTACAATCTTTATCCCAAACCTGGGGTCATCATCAGGGTAGAAACTGCTGCCTGCTCTAAGGGTGACATCATCACTTGCATATCTTTTATTTACTTTCCAAAATTTCTCATTCACTTCCCGTTTTGGCAGTGTCTCGAGAGTTACATTTCTCTTAAATTTTACTTCTTGACTGAAGATTATACCAGTGATTATTATACTTATTAGGATGAGAATAATCGTTGTTCCTCGCAATCCGCACATCCATGGCTGCCTGTACGGGTGCCATGGCCTGTTAGGGTCCATCATTGTGGATGTGGGCAACTCTTTTTGCTTATTACTAATTCTCCCCCTTCTAGCATAAAAGCATACAGAATTAGGCTACCTGGCACTGGGCGTTGCAAAATTACTCTAGTTGGATGAGGGGCGATTTCTAATGTCGTCTTCACTGATTTAAGAATATCTGGTCCAAACACAATAAGGGCTTCTGTAAGTGTGCACCTAGTATAAGAATTTATATCTAAGAATTCCATAGGAAATTTGCACTTAGGATAACAATTTTTCGTTTTTTGGATAAAATTTGGTCCTCAATGCACTTCAGGGGAAGCTACGGAGTCAGCACTGTTGGCTCAATGGGCCCTCTATCTTCTTGCTTTGGGTGGCCCCCACCTCACAAAAGGTAGTTCTGTCCTGCTCTCCTGAAGACACAATTTCAGCCTGGAAGCGTGTATCCACTGCGGCTGGTAGTCAGTCAGAACTCCTGTCCGTGTAACGGCAATCACAGTCGCTGGTCCGTGGTATTTTGGTTCTCCAACCTTTGTTGGCTTCAGGCTTCTCACAAAGACGTTTTGTCCTGGAACAAAGTTATGAGTAGGCTGTTCTGAGGGAAGAGGAAGACACAAAGAAACATCAGCACATATAGAATTTAACTTTTCGACTAGGGAAGTCACGTAGTCCTCCTGGATTACCTCAAGATCACCTAAGGAAGAAATACCAGACCGGGCTTTGACCCACGGGGTCGGGAAAGGTCTACCCATTAGTACCTCGAAAGGTGACAATTTTGTCGTGGAAGATGGAGTCATTCTTATTTCTGTCAAGACTGCGGGCAATAAATCAACCCACTTTCTTCCTGTTTCGAGTACCGCTTTTGTTAGGCGTGTTTTCAGTGTGCGATTGCTTCTTTCCACGACTGCTGCACTTTGCGGATGGTACGGAATATTAAAATGCCAATCAATAGACAACACTTTTGCTAAGAGCTGTGTTACCTTTGACGTGAAACCTGTTCCGTTGTCTGATTCCAAGGTGGTAGGTATTCCCCACCTGGGCACAATCTCCTTCGTTAAGATTTTTACCACTGTTTTAGCATCTTCCCTTACACATGGGAATGCTTCAGGCCACTTTGAAAATCGATCAACAATTACCAAAAGATATTTCAAATTACCTATTGGCGGCATGTGCGTAAAATCAATTTGTAGATGTTGAAAAGGAGCTTCCGGATGTGTCAATGCATCGTGCTTAGCTGATTTGTGCGGATTTAGGGTTAGCCCTCTTGGGGCGTATCCAACAGATCGACCCTAGAAGAATAAGAGGTGGTCAGTTCAAAGATACAATCATGTTCAACATTAAAATCTGCCATGTCTACCATACCCAAAATACTCAGCAAAGCAGGATTAATGTTTGCTGTCGGTTGAATGCTAAGATTTTTTGTTGCCAGCAGAGTAGCCTCGTAACCTGAGCGTCTTTGCGCTGTCATGTGTTGTGTTTGCATGTTGTGTAAAATTGCACCAACCTGATGGGACGCATATAATGTTAAAGGGTGTGACAGCACAGTTTTCTCAGCCATCTGTACAATCAGAGCAGCTGCAGCCACAGCACGAAGACATGCTGGCATACCTGTGACTATGTTATCTAACTTCTTAGACAGATATGCAACTGGCCTATAGGTTGAGCCATGCTGTTGCAAAAGGACCCCTAGGGCTGCACCCAATGTCTCCCTAACATGCAAGTGAAAAGGCTTGGTGTAGTCCGGCAAGCCCAATGCTGGTGCTGTCGTGATGGCTGTTTTCAAAGCATTGAAATGTTCATCAGCTTCCTCAGTCCACTCCAACGGTGTGTTTGGCGGAGCCTTGTGATCGATCAGACCCCTCAGGTGCCTATCGTGAATCGCGCAGTCAGGTCTCCACTTTCTACAATAGTTAATGAGTCCCAGAAAGCTTTGTAACTGCTGCACTGTTCGTGGGGACTTAACTTTTCTGATCAGCTGGACCCTATCTGTTGATAGTGTTCTAAGACCCTGCATTAGCACATGTCCTAAATAGGTCACCTTAGTTTTAACCCATCGCAGTTTGTCCTTTGAGGCTTTGAACCCTGTTTCAGCAAGTACATTGCAAACGATCACAGATGCTTTTTCACAGTCCTCCTCCGTCTCCCCCGACACGAGGATGTCATCTGCGAACTGAAGAACACAAACTGATGAAGGCAGATCAGTCATTTTCGCCAATGTTTTATGCACTGCTGCAGAAAAGACAGCGGGTGAGTCTACGTAGCCCTGTAAAAGGCGTTTCCATGAATACTGCTGTCCTTTAAATGTAAAAGCTAACAAAGGCTGAGTATCTGGGTGTACAGGCACAGAGAAAAAAGCTGCACACAAATAAATTACTGTGAAATGCTTGTGTGAGTATGGCACTGAATTCATAACAGTCAAAACATCAGGCACAATTGGTGCCATTGGTATGATTAACTGATTACTGCTCTTAAATCTTGAGTTAATCTCCAAGTTTTCCCATCAGCTTTCACTACAGGATTAATTGGTGTGTCATATGGTGAGTGTGTGTGTTCGAGGAGACCCTGCTTGACAAAATTTTCAATCAAAGGCTTGATACCATCTTCCTTATCTTTAGACAAAGGGTATTGCTTAATATAGACAGGCTTGTTAGTTTTAAGTTTAGCCGTATAAGGTTCCATGTCAATGAAACCAGTGTCATCCTTGAACTGAGACCATAACGAAGGATTAATCATGGAGTCTACCCGTGTAGGCATGCTGCCACCGGAGGCAGGTGCTTGTGAACCGCTTGGCTGTCCACCTGTTGGCAAAGGATCAACAGATGCCTGTAGACTAGACAGAAAAGAAAAAACAACTTTGTGATCAGTAAATTTAATATCCATGCACAGTTTATGCATCATATCACGGCCTAAAAGATTTAATGGAGCACCTGGAATAATTGTGAATTTGTGAAAAAAGGGTTTAAGACCTTTGGCGTTAACCTGTAATGGAGGTGTGACCGCACAGGCAATGTCAGTTCCGGAAATTCCCACAGAGTGTATAATTTGATTTGTTATGGGACCCTCATAACTGTTCGTAGTCATAGACGAAGCATCTGCACCTGTATCAAGCAGAAATGTTTGAGGCTGCCCATTTACCAAAAGCGAAAAATAAGGCAAATCCTCCCCGTTATTCGAAAATGATAGGGTCATCATACACAAATCAAAACTGACATCACTCTGCGGGCATCTCTATGCTTGGTTCGAGTGCCACTGGGTTGGGTAAGAAGCACCAGTGTTATCATGTCTATGCTGTGCGCTGCGCTGTGGCTCTTGCTGTTGTGTGTGTGCGTAACCAGAGGTTGGCTGAGGTGTCACAAACTTTTGCAGCTGTCTGCACTCTCGTTTGTAATGGCCCTTCCTGCCGCAATGAAAACATATTATTTCTGACTTCCTCTTTTGGCTAGAGTATGGCTTCTGATGATTTTCAGAAGTCTGTTCATTTTTCCTCTTTTCTCTAACACCTGAAAACATCGAATTCTCAATTTTTACAGAAAATCCGCCCGACGCGTCTAATTCCCTGATGCGTTTTCCCAAAGCCTCTAAAGTCATGTCATGCAAATTAGAAGTTGTAATTCTAATTAATTGCGCTTGTTTGGCATTCATGTTATTCAACTGAGTATTAACAAATAAAGACTTCAGTTCATTATTTATTGGCAATTTGGAATCTTCAATCAATGCTTTCTTAAAACGCACAAAAAATTGAGCAGCGGATTCTTTCCCTCCCTGCTTTGTGCCGGCAGCAAAAGATAGATCTTGCTGGGTGCCTAAACGTTCATCAAGAAAAACTCTCAATTCTTTAAAAAATGCTTCCACATTTGCGGAGGTTTCCCAGAATAACTCATGTGGGGTTCCAACCGTACCGCTACCTGTGATTTTATCATGATCGATTGACAATGTGGGACATTTTTCAATCAACATTCCTTCAGTTACATCTTTCTCTAGTGTTCTTAACAGCACCGCTCGGAAATCAGTGCCTGTAAAATGTGAATATTTCGTATGAGTTTGCAAAATCGACACATATTTCCCCGCTTCCTGTGGAGAAGGCAAGCTTTTAGAAATTGCTTCCATATCAGACATTCGTATTGGTCTAACATTTATCGTGTTTCCAGCTCTGACCCAAACCATTGAATTTTGAGGTTTTGTAGCTGTGTCAGAGTTATCAGCAATCAATTGTTTCAGTGCTTTATTAGGCGGTTTAAGATCGACTGTCTGTTCCTGACCTGTAGTATTAAGTTTTGCGGAAACTGTTGTGTTTTTTACTGTTGGCAGGGGTGCAGAGGAATAAATCTGGCTTTGGTAAGGGACAGAGTATTCGGGCGGCTTTTCCACCGGCCACCGATTTTGGTTTGCAACATACGCAACAATTTTTGGTTTTTCGGGACCCTGGTCTCAGACCTTTTTCATATCTCATAATAAACCTAGGAGAAAATATTCTGTTCAGTTCAATGGACAGTAAGAATAATAAATCAAGTGTAGTATAAAAAGAATGTTATATTAAAAATTTATTTTACACTTCTGCAAAATTTCAAAATCAGTTAACATTAAATAAATGTGATGTTTCCTGGGAGACATGGCCACGGTACAAGTTATTAATCAATTACCATGTTTTTACACTTCAAGCACCTATGAACAATGTTAGCTAAATGCACTTAATGTTCAAGTAAAATAAACTGCATAAGTCCAGAAAAAGTGTGATCACTAAATAATTACTGCTTGCAGCACATATAAAAGCTCACAGAATTCTTATCACTGGGGTTTCATCTCCATACACCGCAGTCTGTAGAAACTACCAGACAGGGAGCACCGTTTAGAAAGTTTAAAAATGTTTGGCTCAAGTTCTTTCCCATTTGTTATCGCAAAAGCCTGAAAGCACTGGTTGTCTTCAAACATGAGAAATGTCAATAAAAAGAAAACTACCTTGTTCTTTCTGGTTTTGCAGGAAGCTGCTCTTGACGACCTTATTTCCAGAAGTGGTTACACCTGGATGAGGATGAGGATGGCGCTCTCTTAAGTGATCTCCAGTTGCCGCTATGGGTACTTCCGGAGTTATCATGCTTCCGGGGTGCCAATGGCTTCATGTTTGTTTTTTTCTATGGCCAACGTTCTTTTGTTCTTATTATTTACCCTATCGATTCAATTACTTGTTAATCTTATGTTAATAAATTCATTATTTTTGACTATTATCCAGCTTGTAGTTTCCTTCTTTGTCACTGCTTAGGCCAGGCTGTGACGGAACCAAAAATCTACCGTGTGAATGCGTCACATGCAGGAGGTCTTCGGATAATATTAATGCCCTGCGAGAACTGTGAATGGTGTTAATGTGTAAACTTATGGTACATCTCGAACCAAATTCACAGAAGGCTCCAACTACGCAAACTGTTATACAATCAAAGCAGTTTGCATTTATTTATAAAGTCTTCAATGTGGAATGCCCATTAAAACCAAGCGTTTGTAGAGCTGAGCTTAAAACCAGTGTAGAAAATATCCTTTTACTCATTGATTTTATTGTTTTTGTATGTAAAAACCGCACAACATCATAACTAGACTTCATATAACAGTATAAAACATAAACAAGGCCATTTCATAACACATTTAAAAATTTACTTTATAACCTTAATTTTTTTATTTATATTAGGTTAAGTATGATCAATTATAGTTATTAAGTATTTCTATTCATAGTAATATTTCAGTAATTAAAGTTATTATAAAACATTAAATTTACAATGTAGGAGAAATCCTGTTAATTTCATGCATTATAATCACCCAGCTCATAAACGTGAATGCACTTACGCACTACAAACATGATCATATACTTTTTTTGCTCAAGTCAAGTCTCTGAGATAATCTGTGATGGTTCCGCCATCAAAAAAAATAACAGGAAAATTACAAGGATAAAAGAATCATAAAGAACTTTGAAAAGTCCACAAGAGAATGAAGTATAGTTGACATAGGTATAGACATAGATATCAATGGGTCAGATGTATAAAGTGACATACGATTATTTTGTGTTTGTTTATATATTGCATGTGTTAACAAAAATAGACAGTTCTCTATTGCAGGAAGTAAAAGACAAATCTTATTTTTTTAATGTGGTGCAGATGAAGTTGAGTTTTTGAGATCGAGGAAGGCTGATCCAGCGATGATCTCCTCCAGACTGAACCGCTCCAGCTCTGTGTTCACCACTGCAGTGCTTCAGTTGAATCTGAACCCCTGGAGCCCAATTCTGATAGCAGACAACCTCTCCTCGTACCCAGATCCAGAGATTCATGAGACAGTAATAGTGTAACCCCAGCCACACCTCTGCAGTCCAGGCCTGATGAAGAACATCAGTCACCATGAGCTGAATCTCCTGTGAATCAACTGAAACCAGATCCACATGATTCTCTCTGCAGTATCTCACAGCTTCAGTCCAGCTCAGATTCTTCTGGATCAATATCAGCTCATCTGAACACACAATAAACACAAACAACTGAACATGAGAACCAAAAACTGTGACTGAACTGAGATCAGTTTCATCATGAAGAAACTTCTGTCGTCAAACACACATATTGACTTTTATTAACTCACTTTCATGACAAACAAGAGGCAGAGAGACACTGCAAGATACATCATGCCATTGACCCTCTTTATTCACTTTGGCCATTATACAATCTTCAGAACCACCTTGATTATCAGGTTGACCAGAGTCCCAGTATCTGAAGGTGGAGTCACTGTTATCTGACCACTCGAACAAGTCTCTGAACAGACCAATCCAGACAGATGTGTGAGGATCATTAATGATGTTGTGGATCAGTTGATTGTCAGTCTGGTTCTTCACACTGGTCAGATCAGTATGATACTGTCTGCAGAAACTCTGAGCTTCACTCCATGTTGTATTAGAAGTATTAATGATGTATGATTTACTGCTGTCTGTTGAAGAAAATAAAGATTCAAGATTCATGATTTTTATTCATTCTTAGTACACTTATAGAATGTGCAATGCGAATCTTCAGAAATTGATATTGATTCAATGCCCTTAACATAGACAAATCAACCATTTTTAATCTTGATTCAATGGTTTTCATATGCTCTCTTGATATCAGGGCTGTGAAAAAGGTGAGGCGCTGTGAACACTTTCCGGATTGCACTGTATACATACAGTAAGTGCAGACAAAGTATATAAAAAGTAAACTGTGCATGTGAGGTTAGGTTAGGTTTACTTGAAGAAAATCCACAAATATACCGGCAGTATAAAAACTACTAACCTGATTTAGTTACAGAGGACCTATTTGTATTTTCAAAAACTAAAATAAAGAGTGCTACTGAATTAGTAAACTATACGTATTTCTTTAAGTTCATGTATAGTAAAGTTGCGGTACAAACAAGAACTAGAACTTATACCTGTACCACTGTTACAATTAAAGTATATTAGGCCCTAGCAGTATCAAAATAGCAAGCTTACCGGTACACTACTTGCAGATCTTTAGTAATATACTTACTATATAAAGTAAATAGAAAATATACTTACATTTTACCCATGTATACTCTTTTGAAGGTGTTAGGTATCAGTTAAAACTCACTTGGTGGTGCTTCAACACACTCATAAGACACATTCAGGTATTTGTAAGTTCCATCACAAGAATCAGTGAAAACTGTATTCTCCACAACCATAGAACAACTTGTTTCTCCATCACATCTGTGACAACAAATACAAAGAACAGCAAAAACATATAAAGCTGATCTGATAATATCTGATAGCTCTTTAATAATGTTTTCTGTTCTCACCGAGTGGCCACCGCACTTAGAGATGTGTTCAGACTGCACTGAACATTTGAGGTCTGGTCATCTGGTCTTCCAGTAGAGCAGGTCTGTCTGTGTGTACGCCCATAATTGGCTGAAAGGACTTTTATAGTTCCCTGATCTGTTGATAGAAAGTCACATTACAGCACAATTGTGGTAGTTTTTTGGTTACAGCACAACTGTGTGTGTTTATGACATTTTAGATTTTTTCTTTTGTGCTGCGGAGTTTAAGACTCTTGCAAATGCATTTTTTAGGGTTTGATGAAGTGGTGTTGTTTATTGTTTTATACTGTTATACAGTGTTGGTCAAGTTACTTGGAAATAGTAATTAGTTACTGATTACTTCTCCAAGACAGTAATTCAGTTACTTTACTGATCACTTATTTTTCAAAGTAATTAGTTACTTTACCACGTTACTTTTCAAAAACATGATGCATGACCTGAATATGATATAAAGCAATAACCTTTCAGCCTAATTCTATTCTTACTGCATATTCCATCATCTAAAATTGAATCAAATGAAACATTCTCTATTTTAAAACTTGTTTTATTAGTTTCAATCTTTTAACTTTACAAACAAAAGTTAAACTGCCTTGAAAAAAGTTGTTGAATATTTAAACCTATTTTCTGCACATTCCACCATATTTTAATCAAATAAACGAACTCCTTCTTCTGTTAAAAATAAAAATATGTTTGTAAAATCCTTCATTCGAATGGCAGCATGTCTTCGACAATATAGCCAGCGACGAGCCTCTTTAGC